>ML685951.1:1120703-1271361 GCA_007922175.1 Pelusios castaneus
ACATCAATAGGAGTTCCGGTACCTTTTTTTTTAGAAAAAAAGCACTGAGCCAATCTAAATTGAAAACTGCTACTATATAAAAAAACACAATCTGGAGGTCACAGTAACTACTCTTCCAACACTATAATGGACAGAAAATTATGCAAACACCAAGACAGAAAAATGCTATTGCAATTCAAAGATGCAAATAGCCTTTTTTCTGCAAATGCAAATCCAGTAACTCCAAGAGGAGCCACATAGCATCAGAAGAGAACATATGATGCAGTTACTCAAAAATGCAAATAGAGTCATAGACTTCAAGATCAGAAGGAACCAATATGATCATCTAGTCTGACCTCCCGCACAGTGTAATAGTCTGGGATGGTTTAACAGAAGTGTTGTATGTAAGACACTGGAAGTAACTGTCCCACTCTATTCAACTCGTGAGGCCTCAGCTAGCATACTGTGTCCAGTTTTGAAAGCCACACATTAGAAAAGATATGGACAAATGACAGAATCCAGAGGAGAGTAACATAAATGATAAAAAGTTTAGAAAGCCTAAACAATGGGATTTTTTTTTTTAAAGGTCATGTTTAGTCTTTAGAAAAGGAGACTAAGGAGAGACCCGAATATAAGCTTTAGTTAAAGAGGATGGTGTTTAGTTGTTCTCTATGTCCGCTGAAGGTAGGACAAGAAGTAAATCAGCGCAATTTGCAGTAATGTGATATTTCAATTAATTATTAGGAGAAATTTCCTAACTCTAAGGATATTTAAGAACTTGGCGAGGCTATCAAGGGAGATAGCGGAATCCCCATTATTTGGAGATTTTTTAAAACGCATTAGAGAAACACTGATCAGAAATGGCGGAGGTATACTTAGTCCTTCCTTAGCACAGCAAGATGGATTAGGTGAACTTTCAAGGTAAATTCCAACCATACATTTCTATGGATCTATGGTTACCGCAGTAATTTTGTACCCAAACAATACTTCATGTGCTATATTCTGCAACTTGAAAAAATTTAAGAACAAAAAACAGCAACCAAAGGGCACATGAGCCAACCCTGGTTTTATAATGAATTCACAAAAAAATTAAAATAGAATTGTAATGTAAGGACAGCTAATTGATAAAATTCCTAACTATAAGCAAATCTTTCCTAAGAACAACGAGAGTCCTGTGGCACCTTATAGACTAACAGATTTTCTTTGGCATAAGCTTTCGTGGGTTATAACCCACTTCATCAGTTATAGCCCACAAAAACTTATGCCGAAGAAAACCTGTTAGTCTATAAGGTGCCACAGGACTCTCGTTGTTTTTTGCTGTACACAGACTAACACAGCTACCCTCCTGGAAATTTCCTAAGAACCCAACTCTTCTTTATACTGCATTTATACTGCTACTTTATTGCTGTTTTGCAGATTCTCTCTTAAAATAGCTCACATTAAATATTTACAAGTTCATTTGAATAAGGCCTGATCCTGCAGCCTTTTATATTTATGCAAGCAAATTTTACACATCAGAGTAGTTTAATTAATCTGATTGGGCTCAGATTGTTTCAACATATGTAAAACCTTCTGCCCCCTTTAGCACTGGCAGATTTACTTAAATAGAAATTACTGTTAAAAATCCAGTGCTACACCTTCATATACTTAGACCACAGAAAGTACTATGTATCTACAGATTAGACAGTGGGAAATAATTCACCCAGATTTCAATGTCATTATGGAATAACTGATTAAAGCCAGGAGTTGCCATTCATAGATGGTGACTAAGATAGCTACAGCACTGCGAAGGAGGCCATAATCTCAATATTTCCTGATACTCTTGTCTTTATTCTGACCAAAGGCATAATGAAGCACACAGCAGTATGGGCATCAAAATATATGAGTAGAAAGGAACTAGACCAGATTATAGGAGACGTGGTAGCAGGAAAAAAAATAGCAAATTATCTTTGTATATCCAAGACAGCTGAGCCTTGTGGCATTTACTGGGGAGTAGAGAATGTGGCACCAACCTTGCTGGTGCCCTATGTCAGATGTGAAGTACCAAATGCAGACCAAAGGTATTCCAGTGCTCAGGTATGAGATGTACACAAGCAAGTGATATGATCACAAATAGCCCCCCAGAGAGGTGAATATGCAGCTGGACCCATGATGTTAGCTGATAGCATGCAGGCACTGTAGATCTTTGGAAAAAGTGGACCACTCATGATCTGTCTGCACATTTTATGTCAGTAGTCACTGAAGCCCCTGGGCATGCAATAAATCAATGGGAACACTCACTTCCTGCTATTAGTACAGCATTCCCAAGTAAACTCCAGGGTAATTTGTCATTCACCATCCATGCCACAATTGGCTCACATTATCAAGTACAAAGCCACCCAAGTGTGTGCACTTAGCACAGATAATTTCCAATATTCATTGTTACACATGAGCTGGTATGCATTTGCTCTGCTCCTACCTATGACAAGTAGTGGGACTTTCTTGGGGTCACTGAGTGGTCAACATGTTCCTCCAAGAGCCAAAATATATGCAAATTCTCTCTGATTGCTAGCACCCCTAGGGTATGAGAAGGTATGTATCAGAGTAGGAGATATCTAGCTTCACTTCCTTGGGTCAGATGCACGTGATCATAGAAATCATAGAAATTTGAGACTGGAAGGGACCTCAAGGGGTCATCTAGTCCAGCCCTCCACACTGAAGCAGGACCAAGTCTCCATAGACCGTCCCGGACAGGTGTTTGTCCAACCTGTTCTTAAAACCCTCCAGCAACGGGAATCCCACAACCTCCCTTGGAAGCCTATTGCAAAGCGTAGCTATTCTTAGAGTTAGAACATTTCCCCCAATACCCAACTTACATCTCCCTAGCTGGAAATTAGACATTACGCCCTGCAGAGAGTGAGGTTGTGTTGTACACCACATTAACTGCACGCAGGCTTCCTGCCACAACCTCTGACTCATCCCATACTCCATGAGAATTACCAAAAAGCTAAATCAGCAAAAATCAGATTCTAGTTTTGACTGGACACTAATAATGATTCCTTTTTAGGCAGGATGCATTTCCTCAGTTGCACAGCTAAGTTGCCAAATGTCACTTTCTCTCCAATGGGCCAGGTATCTCTCTCTCTCTCTCTCTCTCTCTCTCTCTCTCTCTCTCTCACACACACACACACACACATCATCAACCTGCATGGTCCCTGACATGTAGAGAGTCCTAGTTAGATCCCCCCTACACAGAACAACTAGTTGTTTACAACACACTCCTCATCTCACACCACCCACTGGTTCATGCTGTAATACAATTTTCAGCTCTCCTGTACTGTCTTAAGGAGTGCAGGTGGTGCAACAGATGGAACAGAAATACAGTTGTTCACTCCACTGCAATTTGGGAAACAAGCATGCTGATAGAAACCTGCTTTGACAGTAATTCTCTTCCTCTAGATGACTCAGAAATAAATTAAGCCCTCTGCATGCATTAGCCGAGCTCTAATGAATTGTTTTGAAAGAGCTGTATATTGAGGACCAACATAATCCCAGTCAAGTGCTTGCCCTGCATAAAGAGAAATGCTAACATGTTCAGAAAGCAAGGGATAGTGTGCCTCAATCTGGCTAGATTTACTTGCCAACATGAATGCCAACACGTCACAAAAAATCTAATTTGGATCTTCTGTTCAGCTGAAAGCACTCAAAAGACTCCATGTCAGTCCTTTATGCATTTGCCATCAGTTCAGACTCACTGCGACCTGTTGTTTTCTGCAAGGCAAGCCAGGCTGCTTCAAGACCATACTTCCATAACTAGTGAAAATGCCTTGACAAATATCAAGATACACTGAAGATCACACAGCAAAAACTCATAAACCCACGAAGAACAGATAGATATGGTTCTATAGCTTCATACCACGCTGTAGCTCCACCCTCGAAAACCTTCCTAATGACATCATAGAAGCAACACCATTTTTTTAGCGATTATCTTAGTCCAAGGATAACGGTGCCTGCAGGATGACATAGAAGACTGAACAAAATGCATTCTCAAGAGAGTAGCAGTGAGGTCAGACTAATTCACTCACTACGTTAGAGCATTGGGTCCCTCCTGCTAATGCACCCGTTAGTGCTACAACTCATGACTGGACTACACAGGCAAAAAGTGACACATGGAGAAAAGGGACACAACTATAAATGCAAATGGAAGTCTATTAATCTGTGACTGTAAAGTAGTACTTGCTGGAATGCTAGCTATTTATCAAAGGCAAGATACCAGACAACAAGACCAGTTACTCACTAATTACCTAATTGGTATGCAAGTATGTCCATGAACTCGTCACTAACATACTTCAGAGTATTCAGATTTTTAACATCTGTGTTAATGTTAATAGGTCACAGCCATTAATAAAGATATGTGTGAGAGCTGCAAGCTAGCAAAGATACTCAGCTCCCCTAGCTCTTGGGATTCATAGATTATAAAGCCTGAACGGACCTTTAAGATTATCTTGTCTGCCCCTCTATATAACACAGACCAGAGGACTTCCCAGAACTAATGCCTGATAGAATTAGAGCATATGTTCTAGTAAAACATCTAATTTAGATTTTAAAAATTTCAGAGATAGATACTCCCAACACAACCAATGATAAATTGTTCCAATGGTTAATTACCCCCATTGTTAAAAACGTTCACCTTATTTCTGATCTGAATTTGTCTTGCCATTAAATCTATTTTTACTTTCCTCTACAAGATTGAAGAGGCCTCTTATCAAATTTATTTACCCCATTGTAAGTATTTATAGAGTGGGATTAAATCACCCCTTAACCGTCCTTTTGTTAAAATAAACATAGATTCATAGGGTATGTCTACACTAGCAATCTAGATTGACTTAATGAAAGCTTCAGTCGACTTAAACAACCGCCCATTAGGTTGATTTAAGCCTTAAGTCGACTCTTTAAGTAGACTTAAGGATGATGTGGATGGGGAGTAACCCTTAAGGGTTACTTATGTAATTTAAGGCCAGTTAAGTCAATTTAACAAAGTGGACTAAGTTGACTTAACTTTAAGATGACTTAGTCCACTTTGTTAAGTCGACTTAATAAGGTCGATTTTAAATCGACTTGAAGTCAACCTTATTAAGTCGACTTAACAAATTTGACTTAACTTTTTCTAGTGTAGACATACCCATAGATTCTAAGGTTAGAAGGGACCAATATGATCATCTAGTCTGACCTCCTGCATAGTGCAGTCTACAGAACCTCCCACCCACTCCTGCAATAGACAACTAGCCTATGATTGAGTCTTTGAATTCCCCAAATCATAGTTTAAAGACTTCAAGGTACAGAGAAACCACCACCAAGTGACCCATTCCCCACACTACAGGGGAAGGTGAAAAATCCCCAGAGCTCCTGCCAATCTGCCCTAGGGAAAAAATCTCCTGCTGATCCCTAATATAGAGATCAGCTAATCCCTGATCATGTGGGCAAAACACACCAGCCAGACACCCAAAAAAGAATTCTCTAGACCATCTCAGTGACCACCACATTTAACATCCCCTCACAGATCACTGACATATTTACCCTAGTAGTCAAAGATCAGTTAATTGCCAAATTAGGCTGTCCCATCATATGATCTCCTCCATAAATTTATCCTGCTCAGTTTTGAATCCAGATAGGTTTTTTGCCCCCACTGCTCCCCTCAGAAGGCTATTCCAGAACTTCACTCCTGTGATGGTTAGAAACCTGCATCTAACTTCAAGTCTAAACTTCCTGATGGCCAGTTTATATCCATTTGTTCATGTGTAACCATTATGAGCCCTATAAGTCATGTTTTCCAGTCCTTTAATCATGCTCACGGCCCTTCTCTGAAGCCTCTCCAATTTATCAACATGCTTCTTGAACTGCAGACACCAGACCTGGACATAGTAGTAATCAAATGCCTCGACAAGACAATCTGTCTCAAATATACTCCATGAGTATTAATAGCTATATCTACACTGGCAAGTTAGTTCGAATTAAGGAAGCTTGGCCACACTAGGCTTTCATTAGTTTGAATTAAGGACTTCCTTAATTTGAACAAGTAAATTTGATTATACCTTTCGAACTAACACTTAATTCGAACTAGTTAGTTCGAATTAAGTCAATGTGGCCATGTTAGTTCAAACTAACTGCTTAGTTCGAACTAACCGGCACATTGAGCTTAATGCAGCTGACTCATTCGAACTAAGCAAGTGCCATGCATGGCACTTGCTTAGTTCAAACTAAAATTCCAGTGGGGCCATGCTAGTTTGAATTAAGTTAATTTGAACTAACTAAAATTAGTTCAAATTAGTTGGTTCGAATTAACTAATTCGAACTAACTTTGGTAAGTGTAGACATAGCCAATATATCTTACAAGTTTATGATCCCATAGCCTCACTGAAGTATCAAGAGGAAGCTGGTCATACAGTTAACACTGCAAGCTCAAATTGGAACATGGGATAATTTTATGCATCCCTGCGACCCTTCAATATTACTGTTTCACCCAGAAGCAACATCCCACCACCTGAAGCAAAATCCATGACTTGGGACCTTGCTTTGATGGTAAGTTCTTCCTTTGGCAGGTGCTTCATCATCTGGTGGTCAGAGTACCTGAAATATTATTGTTTATCTATGCTTGCTTGTTATTCCTGCTGTAGTCTTAGCAATATCATAAAAAAGACTAATTGTAATGTAAAAAAATGGCCACCCATCTAGGGGTGAGGCATTAGCAGTACAAAAACTGCTCCCTCACTCACATCCAATCTGCAACCTGCCCATTGTTATCCAGCCTTCATTGGAACTGTGGGTAGGAGAGTGGTTCTTGTGAGACAGACAACACAAAGTACCATTTTCCTTCTGAGAATGATGGAAGTATGGCTAAAAGTGCATCACCATCATGGAGAATAAAACAGAGGTCATATATCAAAAGGAGGAAGAGTAGTGCATGATTGATACATACTCAGTGAGCAGAGACTCATTGCCATGGAAAATCATCAGCAGGTCAGAAATTCAGCAGGACACTATAGAGATTATGAGGTCAGAAATGGGCAATGCTCATAAAACACAACTGCCATTTCTAGCAGAGAACTCAATCACACTAAGCAGACCTGATGGCAGACACATTGGCAAACCACAAACCTGGGGTCATAATTAACAGAGAATATACTGTTTACTCACAGTAATCCAGAAAATGCCTTCAAAAGCACAGCCTAATATTGAGACACTTTAATAGACTGAAAGCGCTTAGGAAATATGGGCCAGAAAATACAGGCGTGCTTCATGATGGTGTCACTTTGACACAGCGCAGTCTGTTCTGATGGCCAGCTAACACACACAACTATTGCTGACAGTGGTGCAAGTGCTTGAAACAAACAACTCCCTCCGAGTGCAGAGATTGGGGAGGGAGTTGTTGCTGGGGAGCACGGCCAGACGGAGACAGCAGCCCTGTGCGTGAGGGCGGAGCTAGCAGGGAGGAGTCCCTGGCCCCGCCCCCGGCACCTACTAGCCCTACCCCCACACCTACGGAGGGTATGGTCATGGGGCTGACACAGGGGCTGGCAAATGTTGCTGACCCCTGGTTTAGCTGGTGATCTTCTGATCAATCAGGGAACACAGTCACTTAGGCTTGTCTACACTAAAACGCTGCAGTGGCATAGAAGCATTACTGCAGGTATCTTCAGTATAAACACTACTTGTGCTGATGGGAGGGGGTTCAGGTAATCTGCCTCCCCAAGAGGTGGTAGCTAGGTCAGTGGAAGAGTTCTTCAATCGACCTAGCGCTGTCTATACTCGGGGTTAGGTTGGTATAACAAAATCTGTTAGGGGTGTGGATTTTTCACACTCTTGAGAGACATAGCTACGCTGATGTAAATACCTAGGTAGACCAGGCCTTCGTGCAGGTTTATTAGTAAAATGCTCTTATGTGTACCCGGTTGTTTCTAAATAAGCTATTCTCCATCCCTTTCACATACACACACACAGTTTTACAGCCATGCACTGTGCTAGAGAATGTTTTAAAAACCTAAGATAGTCAGTTGTTAAACATGGAATGATGTGACCAATATGACTTCAAGGTGACCATCTATTTGAATAAGGATTACTCACATGGGTAGAGGTTTGCAGGACTTGCTATGTCCTTCATGCTCACCACATTTCCATTCAGAGTGGGGAGATTTATACACACTGTTGTAAACATATATATGTTTTTTGCTTCCTGTATTAGTTTCTGATATCTAATACTTAAGATCAGTTTGCTGCATACCTTTACTCCATATCTCAGACCCACCTTATTGAATGGTAACATATGGTGGAGAATGTAGAAACAAATGTATATATTGGAGCTACAGTGTTCTTGTTTAAATAAATTTTAAAAAGAGGGAGTGAAAAAATACTTTCATTCAACATTATCTAATGTCTGACTTACCTTCCTATTGGTCCCAGATCTCCTGAATCCTGGCTGCCAGCATCACTGGGGGTGCTCACTGATTTCGAAGAGGGAGACATAGGGGTTGGGACTAAATAATGAAAATAACAGGTATCCCATGTTAAATCATGCAGCGGCTGCCCTGATGAAGAGCAGTGTCAGACAAATAAAACCAATGAACCAAATGATAGTGGATAAATGATTAGGAGAGTTTGAAATGGTGAAAGCAAATAAGGAAAGGAAAGGAAAAGAAAAGGAAGAGAGTCAAGTGAATTTTTAAATATTTTTGGAAATTTTAAAACTGTAATGAATTTAGACAGGTCTGCAAGCCAATTGCGATTCTACACATAGATGTAGGGAGTACTGTGGGAGTATAGCAACACTGCTGTTTCTTCTGCTCATTTTAAATTTGAATTGTAGAAGATTTTAAAAATCAAATCTTTTCGTTTGTTAGAAATCTAAGTGAACTCTTCTGCAAAAATCAAATCGCACCAGGCAATAAAATGATTACATTTTTCAAATCTTGAATTTAAATTAAAATCCAGTGTCTACTGAATGTGATCTGCAGTTTCTTTGCATAAATCAGATCCAAAGTAAAAGCAGAATGGGGAAATCCAACCAGGTAAAAAGCCTTTTCCAAAAGCTGTGAGAATGTACATGAATGTATTATTGGGGGAGGAGGGGGGGGGCGTTAGGTAATTTCAGTTGTAGAGTGTTATTGCTTCAATGTGGTAGCATAATCCCAAAGTCCACTGATGTCAGTGCAAGACTCTCATGGACTTCGATGCACATTTGATCAGACTTGCCTTAGGCATTTTCATTTGCTTTCTGGGGCTGGTATATTTCATATATATACATGAAAAGACAAGTTTGTCTTACTAAGTAGGAAAGGAACAAATTCATAGCTCAAGGTCAGCCTGAGTTTAAGCTTTTAAGTGTAGAAATAATAAATACAAAAAAATTTTAAAAACTGATTTTTTAAAATTATCCTTAAGAAAGAAAGAAAGAAAGAAAGAAAGAAAGAAAGAAAGAAAGAAAGTGAGATATTTTCACTCCAGATTTAATCCAAGGGGGTGTCTATACTGAAATTCCTGTGTCTATCTCCACAGATTGATGCAGCGGTATCAATTGAACAGCCAGTCTAGACCCGCTCAGTCAATCCCAGAATTGCACTCTGTTCAACACAGTAACTCCACCCCACAAAAAAGAGTAACTGCTTTTAACAGAGAGCATTTCCCATCAGCAGAGCCCAGTGAAGACACCACAGTAAGGTGAGGGGAGATATGCATTCTATAGTACATAGATTGCGCATCTCTCATCGACCCAGCATAGCAGTGTAGACTAGGCCCAAGTATCCTTCAAAGCAGCCACATGGAAGATAACAGAGTACAGCATAAAAGGATTTTAATGCACAGTAAAGATTTCCATTTGGTTTAAGTCATGTGCATTTTCCTTGTACATTTCGCAGAGTAAAACTTCTAATTATTTTGTTATAGTCTATAATATATGACAGACCTGTCATGAGACTTAGATTTTCCATTTGGTCAAATATTTCACACCTATTCTCACTAGGGGTTGTCACAGAAATGACAAGTGAATTCATTTTCATGACAGCCCCTTGGCAGGGTACAGACATGCAGTGATCTTGCATCTTATAGGGCATGTTGACACCCCTGAGCGAGGGGTGTGATTCCCAATTTATCCACGCATACTCAGGTGAGCTCTCGTCGAGTTAGCATGCTAATGATAGCAGTGTAGCTGGGACAGTATAGGCAGCAGGAGTGGTGGCACAGGTTAGCCAAGCCGAGTATGAACCAGGGATTTGAGGCAGCTTTATACTTGTCATGGTCAGCCCCTCGCCACTGTTCAGCATTGCTTGTGCTACTCTTCCTACACTCCATGTAGTCAAATTCCAAAGGGGTAGCCGTGTTAGTCTATTGTAGAAAGAAAACAGAGTCCTGTGGCACTTTTAAAGACTAACAGATTTATTTATCGCATGAGCTTTCGTGGGAGAAAATCCCACTTCGTCAGATGCTTCAAAGCATTTAATTTCCTCCCATTCTGTAAATTTCCCATCTTCAAAGCATCTGACGAAGTGGGATTTTCTCCCACGAAAGCTCATGCGATAAATAAATCTGTTAGTCTTTAAAAGTGCCACAGGACTCTGTTTTCTTCCAACACTGTTGGTTTTAGCTTGCTAGATTACTGAGAGCTAATGTGAGTGTCTGCACAAGCTAGGAATCACATTTGTAGTTCCAAGTGTAGATATTACCTTAGTTTTAGGTAACCCCATAGGGAACAGGCTATTGTATGCATATCCAAAGGCAGAGGATTATAGCTGCCAATGTCTTTGTATTGAGACAAGGTGGGTGAGGTAATATCTTTCATTGGACCAACTTCTGCTGGTGGACAGGACAAGCTTACAAGCTTCACAGAGCTCTTCTTCAGTCTGGGGTAGGAAACCAGGATGCACAGGCAAAGTAGAAGGTGGGACACATTGTTAAGCATAAAAAGTTCAACATGTTGTAGGAGACCACTTCAGAAATTAACATCTCTGCAGTCATGTTAGGACAATAGAAGGTTAGCAGGCAGCTACAGGGTGTTACAACTGGTTGTCAAGGGCCATAAAACAAGTTCCTCTGTTAAATCCATGGCTTTTAGGCTATGTCTACACTCAAGGCTCTTTTAAGTTGACTTAACAAGGTCAACTTTATGTCAACTTTAAGTTACTTTGTTAAGTCGACTTACAGCGTCCACACTAAAAACTTAAGTCAACTGCCTATGTCCACACTGGCAGTTGCTAGGTCAACCAAGGAGTGCTGCATTGTGGGTAGCTGTCCCACATTGCACCAGGGCCTGGAGGCCAATTAGGTTGACTTAAGGGCACTCCCCATCCACACTGGCTTACGTTGACTTAATAAGGTCGACTTAGGCATTAAGTCAACCTTCAGAAGTAGAGTTATTAAGTGGACTTAAAGAAGCGCCCAGTGTGGACACAGCATTCTCTAGGTCGACTTAAGAGTTGTTAAGTTGACTTAAGGTGCAACTGTAGACATACCCATAGTGTCCAGCAGACTTATGACTTCAAACTTCCCTGGTGTCTTTTGAAGATCTCCTTTGAGGGAGAGGACTAAGAGGTCAGACATGGACTGATCACTTTGTGAAAATTGCTCACTCGAGGATGATAGGGTGTTTTTGTCTTTTATCATTTTTCTGTGTGAGTTCATCTGAGACTATAGTGAATTGTGCTGTTTCACCTACACAGTTGTTGGGGCATTTGATGCCCTGGATGAGGTACACCACATGTTGTGATAGGCATTGTAGGACCCATTGATTGTGAAAGGTGTGTTGTGAGGTTTTGCATCTTTTGCTCTAGCAGGGTTTGGTGCCACCACTTTGATTGGTGTCTCCTGATCTACAGTCTCTGCCTGTGGTGTCTTCTGGTGATGAGCTTAGTAAGATTGGGGGCGGGTTTCAAAGGCCAGGAGGTTGGGAAAGATTTCCTGCAGTGTGTGATCTTCATCAAATGTGGTTTGCTATCCTGTACGGGTTCCTGTATGGGGTGGTCAGTGACATCTAGAGGTGTAAGGTCAGTGAGTATTTTCCCCCTGTGGTGAAGTAGGGGAATTTTTAATCAGGACAGGAAGTTGAAGTATTCTGCAATGATTTTATGTGTCTTTGGGTTTAGTGTGTGGGTGCTGGGTGGTGTTAGTGGCCTGTTATATACAGGAGGTCAGATTAGATTATATGTTTGTCCCTTCTGGCCTTAAATGCTATGACAAAACATAATAATTTTGGGGCTTCTTAGTAGATAAATATTAATATTTTGTGATTTTTCTATATTAAAACTACTATTAATTTGCTTTTATAATATCTCTAAATAATGTATAAAAATGCATTTTCTGATAAGTTAAGACAATTCTGTCAGACAATTCTTTCAGGATCTGATACCTCATTGCTGGAGGTACAGCATCATAAATTTATTAAAATACAGACATAGTTCTGTAAGTTAGAGTTGCTTCAATTTAAGAACTGAGGCCCCAGTTCAGGAGAGCATCCCTATTCAAGACAACACATAAACATATGCTTAAATTTAATTGATTTCCTGAATCGGGGCCTGAATGCTTTGTTGAGCTTTTGGATGTCCTTGAATATTGCTCACAGCAATACATAAGGGGTGGAATCTTGGCCCCACTGAAGTCAATGGAAAACCTCCTCTTTCACTTCAACAGGGACATGATTTCATCCAGGGTATGTAAGACACTTTTGAATGAAGGAGAGAGAGAAACAAATGAAAAACAGGCAAAATAATTTCTCACATTTGGGATCACACAGAAGAAAGCACTGTATGCAAGGCACGTTAACATAAATAGAATTGATAATGAAACCCATATTATAAAATCATGCATATATATTTAAAATGGAGAGCTAGGGTTTAAGAACTAATCAGTTAAAAACAGAAAAGCAATGAAAGCAACAAATAAATTATACAAAAATATCTAAAATAATGATTTGACTGTAAATCTGTTAGTATCTGGATAGTTTCCTTTTTAATTCTCTTCACAGTTTTGGTTTAAAACTATTTCACACAATAAGAAAACCTTCCACAGAGATATTTTCCTTCTTTGAGTATACAAATGATAAAACAGTATTTATGTCCAGTAACTGGTACTACTGAAATATAATATTAATATCATTGTGTGTGTTGTTGGAAAGATGGGAGAGAATATAGAGCAAGAACCAAAGAAATCAAACTACTGATATGCATACAAAAACATGGTTTAGAATTGTGTTTATGAAAAAGTCCTCTCAGAAATAAAGCTGATGTATGGCAATGACAAGTGGAGAAATGCTATGAACTGGTGTATATGAGTGATATGAATGGTTTCCAAGCAGAACAGTTCACTTCACCAATACAGCCAAATAATACAAAGCAAAGCATGCTTTTCATAAAAAGAATGCATTAATTGTAAAATAGCCACAGGTTTGCAATGTGTTCATCTAAATACCTAGCGGTGGTTCTGGGGATATACCAATGCTCTGTAATAAAGCCTCTGTTTCTCTTCTTTTGCGGTCTAGATCCGAATCTTCCTGAACTGGCTCTTTCTTTTGCTGCTGATCAGCCTGAATTAAACATAATAAACAATTAGCTTGCATGACATAAAATGAGGTTTCTTGATTACATGGGAGGAGAACATGTATGCACTATGGCTCCAGGACTATTATGGGAGTACTATGACAGACAGGAAGATATATTTGAGCAGCTTATTTATAATGGATTTATAAAGTTATGCTTTCTTCCAAATAAAAAGGAATCTGCCAGTGTTTGAGACTGGATTGAGCCAACAGGCAACTTGCAGGAACCAGTACAGATTTATACAGAATCTTTCTTTCTTAAGATATGATTCAACTCTTTGTCCTATTACTTATCAGACGTCATATTGTAGAGTAATGGGAGTTGAAGAGAGAACTTTGATCTTGATTACACATAAAATGGCTGACATGTTTTAAGTAGGGACATTCAAATGGAATTAGCCCCTGGGCTACACTACAGAATTATTTTGATATAATTATGTTAGTCAGAGGTGTTAATAATCCACACTCCTGAGCTACATAGTTATACTGACATAAACGCTGGTGTAGATAGCGCTATGTTGCAGGAGAGCTTCTCCCACCTACATAACTACTGCTTCTCACAGAGGTGGAGTTATTAAGTCGACAGGAGAGCTCTCTCCTGTCAGCTTAGCGCATCTTCACCAGAGGTGCCTACATTGGCACAGCCTGATCAGTGCAGCTGCGCTGATGCAAGTTTCTAGTGTAGACTAAAATACGTACTGACCCTGACATTTCACTTGAAAGCAATAAAATAAATATGGCCATAATTCTACGCCTCCTGAATTCAATAAGGAAACTTACACAGACAGCAGTGAAGCAGGAATAGGGCTTCATGAGGCTTAATGTTCTCCTGCCATGGGGAAAAATTAATGGAAAGGAAAAAGTGCTCATAATTCTCCGAGAACTGAATTAGTGTCCATGGAATGCTCTCCCCTCATTCTTTCCCCCTCCCCAACTCTCCTCTATACACACATGACACTCACTGCAGGGAAGAGCGGAAAACTCCTGGTTCCTGAGGCCTGCAAAGAAGATATACAATCTATTGGCTTGGTTCCCTTCTCTCCCCATGTCTCTCTTAACTGACTGTTAATTAATATTGAAAACACTGATTTTTAAAACTTCTTAGGAAGTGGGGTAAGGAGGGTCTTCTTTCTTTCCCCTTCCCCACTGACTTTGTGGGCTGTTTATTGGTAATTGTACAGAATCGTAAAAATGAAAAAAAATATTTAAAAAGACAACATGAAGTGGAACTTTGATTTCTTGTATAGCATCAGATTCCACTATAATTCTATGAAACACATGGACGATATTAAGGTGTCAGTTTAAAAGGAAACCAATTATTAGTAAGGGATAACAGGTGCTTTAAACTACAGGAAGTGTTGACATTTGAAGGAAAAGAAACGTAATCACTTAATGCTTCTTTGACTTTGCATGAAAATGAATATCCTTTCCCTGTCAATTCTCACCTCTGTCTCACTAAGTGACTGAATAAAAATAAGTACAAATCCCTTAATGAAAAACTTAATGCATATTGTCAAGGACAAATAAACTGATATGTCAATCAAACTTTAATAGAATTGAAAGATGTACTGATGCCAGGAGGCTAAAATGCAATTGCAATTATGCTGTACTTTAGTGGAGAATAATCATTGTAAATCTAACAAGGGGTCCTGTGGCACTTTTAAAGACTAACAAATTTGTAAATCTGTTACCTTAGCCAGCAATCAAGCCAGTCTTAAGAGATAAAAAAAAAAAATTATTAAACCCAATTATTTAAGTTGTAATGGCTCAAAAAAATCATTTAACCCCTCAGCCCCCACTATAGGAATCCCCAAAAGAAAGCATTGTGGTAAATTTTATTTCCTTTCTGGATACACATGCATCTCATGTTGTCCCAACTGTTCTCTGTTGACAACTTATCTATTCTAAAATTGATTTTTGTTTCAAGCTTTCGTGGCTGAACATAAACATATTTATTTTAGGACTAAAACTGCTGTGGTTGTGGAGATTAATTCTTACATGACACCTACCCTGTGTAAAGCATATTGGTTAACTAAACCTTAAACCTTTCTGTAGGCTTCTGACATTTCATGAATTTGTGTATATTTACCTCTTTCTTTTTCCTTTCTTCTTCCTTACGTTTCTTCTCCTCTCTGATTTGTGCTAAGCGCTGTTTTTTGCGCTCGAGCTCAGCTTTTAAATCACTTTTGTCTGACATTGTGTCTCTGTTGAACAATAAAATGAAGTTATGGACATAGAAAACTAGTCATAATTAAATATTTTTTCTATTTATTGAAAAATGTTACTTGATTGCATCAAATTATATTTGAGATTATTGTAAATGTACATTTATATACATTGATCCTTAAGAACTACAATATAACTATGGAAAATAACTTTTGTTAGACAACTTCCCTTTTTAAAAGACCACTCTAAAATATCCCCAAACATTGGGTAAAACTACCTTTGTCACAATGTCGACCTAACCTGCATGTGTGGACACAGGCAGTTGACTTAAGAGTCTAGGGTAGACTCTCGAAGTCGACTTAACAAGGTCGACTTTAAGACGACTTAGCTTTTCTAGTGTAGACATAGCCAGAGAGGGGAAGGGGCAAATCAGTGGCCCCTCTGTACAGCACCCAAGCACTCCAAGAAAGGGCTTCAGCACCCCTTTCCAGCCATCAGGTCCAGCCTGACCATATAGGCCAGGGGTCAGCAACTTGCAGCTCCAGAGCCACATGCGGCTCTTTGGCTGCACCCTTGCAGCTCCGTGGGGTCTCGCTGCCAGCAGGTGCAGCCCAAGTCAGTCTACCTGAGCCACCTTGGGAGCGCACCTGCCCCACTGGCACTTTGAGGAGGAAGGGGCGGGGTCCTGCAGTGGGGAGGGAGGGCTCTGAGCTCCACCCCTGGGGGAGGGGCTGGCCAAAGCCTGTTCTTTCCATCCGTGGGGCAGGGGCAGCTAGCGCAGCAGCTCTCTAGGGCCTGTGGTCCTAGGGGGCTGCATTGGGGCTTGCTGCCATGCCATGCGCCAGCCACTCCCTCCCCACATAGAGGCTGCATCTACACTTGTAAATTAAGTCGATTTAAGCTTGCTTAAGTTGACTTAATTTACCCTGCGTCTACACTACAGTTTTCTTAAGTCGACTTAAGCAGCTTGCTTAAGTCAACTTAAGGAAAATAAAGTCGACTTAATTAAAATTAAGTCGAATTTATAACACCACCTTTCAATTCGACCTAAGGCTTAAGTCGACTCCCTAGAGTCGACTTAAGCCAGTGTGGATGTGGGGTAGCCCTAAGTCTACTTAGGGCTACCCCAGGGCTATATCAATGCCCTCCCTGCTGGGGGGAGGGGCACAGGGGGAGCCTGGCATGCCCCCCCACAGGGCAGGGCAGAGCCCTGCCCACCCTGCCCCTATGCCCTGCCAAGGTCCTTGTCCCCCTTTGCCCCATTGTACATATGTACAATGGGGCAAAGGCTGAGCCCCCTGGCATTGGGCAAGGGGTGCCCCCCTGGCCCCATGGACCTCCTCTAGGTCCCCCTAAGCCCCTAGAAGTTGACCTAGAGCGTCCAGTGTGGACACTCTAGGTAGATTTTCTAAGTTCCCCTTTAAGTCGACTTTAAATTTAAGTGTAGACACACTAAGTCAACTTAGTTAAAGTCGACTTACATTAACAAGTGTAGACATAGCCAGACTGGCTGGAGTGGGAGTGGGGCTGGGGTGGGGGAATGCCCTTGGGTTCCAGGGCCCCCCAGCAACGAGGGGTAGGGGCAGCCACTGTGATGGGGATCTAGGTTGGGGTCCCACGGTGGGGCAGAGGGGCCCCAGGCAGAGGGGGCTGTGGTGCGGGTGGGGGCCAAAAGTCCTAACTGAGTGGGGAAAGCAAGGGGATGATGCCCATGCCTGACCTAACTTGACCACCCATCCAACCTGGCCCCAGCAGAAGCTTGGCACAGCAGGAGCAAAAAGTCCCACCACTGTCACCTGCTGGTTGGGGAAACCATGTGGGGAGGAATGCTGCTGGATGACTGACTCCTGACCTGGCTCTGGCAGCAGCTGAGAGAGGGAGCATAAGTCTCCTTAGTGTACTAACCCATCCCTTCTCACAGGATAAAATTCTCTCCCTTTCTGATGACTCCTGCAAAGTCTTCAGTGACAAATAAGCTCTCACAGTTTTGAAGAGTCATAAGTCTATGCTGTCATTTGAGCATGCCCTCAAAATCAGTGTAATATTTATTTATTTACTTTACAGATAGTTGAACTGTGGCACAGAGGGGTGACAGGACTGGACAAGGTCATACTGAAGCAGGAATACACATCAAAAGACCAACTAAGGCCAGACCTGCACTCTATCCATTAAACTACACCATTACTTCACAAATCATTGACTTAACTCGCCAATTATTCATTCAGTCTGTAACCTCAGCTTCAGAACCATCATGGACTATCCCATAATGGCACCAACAGGGATTTATTTTCTCAAGAGTATTTACATAAAGATTCCTTTAGAGACACTAGTAAAGACTCTAGTGTAAAGGGCTAATTACATCCTTTTGTATTTTTAATTCACACCTCACTGACCCCATGTACTATGACAGCTCAGAATCAATCTGGTCAATGAAAATGTCATGTACATTCAGCAGAACTCTATTGTCTGGTATAGTGCATGGGGCATTTAATAGGGTGACTCTCCATTGTTACTAATGACAGCTACATATAAATCAGTGCCTGCATGGACAGGAGATAACCTGTAAATCTGCATGCTATAAAAAAGACCTGACATTTCAATCTAACACAATTTTCTGCCTGTCATAAATTTCCCCCTCAAAAGTAGTAGAATTAGTCCATGATACAGTGGGTACTGCTACCAAAATTTCATCTGCACTGCACCTCAGACATATCACTGAGATTCCTGTGTTGTCCTTGAAGATATTTTTGTTCATGGAGACAGAGGATGGCAGAGAAATCCATACACTATAGAATAAATGTGTAAACACAATAGCAGTAGCAGACGGGGCAGGATCGAGAGCATCCTTGTTTGTTTTGCTTCAGCACAGACAGCTGGGTATGGAAAGTCATGCAAGTTAACGCTTCTCGGGCTGAAGTCATAGTTCAAACTCACCAGCAGTTACACTCCTCTTTGCCCAAACTGTACTTCAGCACAGACTGCGGGGCTGAAGTTTGTGGTCTGCCTCCTGGCACAATAGGTTTCAGGATAATCAGGCTCCTGAGAGCCTGCAGTGGTTTCCAGATTCATTTTATATCAGCCCATTGTAAATGTAGAAAACAGTAGTGGGACTATGACGGTGAGGAAGATTCAATTCGCTAAAAAGTTCTGACCCATCTGGCAGCATAATTGTGCATGTGGCCATATGTTTTGATAGCCAGCTGGAATATGCCTTCTGTCCTGGCTCCATTCATAAAGATAAATGGATTATTCATTGTTTTCAGTTTGAGAAAAAGAAAACAAAACAGCCAGAACAACTGTAGCCCACATAAATAGCACAAAGCAATATAAGCTTAAGCAACAATCATTTCTGAGTCCCAGTGAACCATGTGATCAGTCAATAGGAAAGATGGGGTATTTTGAACAGGCAAACAATTAGAAAATAATATGGACTTTTTAATGATAATATCAGTATTATTCAGCCTTTAAAACCTGTGTTGGATTTCCAAAGGGGTAGCCGTGTTAGTCTAGGTAGGTCAGCAAAACAAACAAGGAGTCCTATGGCACTTTTAAAGACTAACACATTTATTTATCACATGAGCTTTTATGGGAGACAATCCCACTTCGTCAGACATTATGAAGATGGGGAACTTACAGAACGGGAGGAAATTAAATGCAGGGAAATGTATGACACAGGATCAGGTCAGGCTGTAACAGCAAATCAGAATAGGTGTTGGTATTCAAACACTGAGGAACAGTATATAGAGGGAGGTAAGGTCAAATCACCTGTTGTAATGAGAATAAAATCCATAGACCCTGTTTAACCCTGAGGCAATGGAATCAAATTTACATATTAATTCTAATTCAGCCGTTTCTCTTCATGGATTTGTGGATCTTGCAACGATATGGTCTAATCCTATTTGAAGTCATTTTCCTAATCTGTTGCACACTTTTGAATTCTGATTACAGAGTTTCCTCTAGGAGCCTTTAGGACTAGAGAAAGCTTTTTTGCATCCTTTTAGTTCTGCAGTTTGGCAACAGAAAATGGGATACTATTTCTATGCAGAAAATATGCAAATTTATTTTAAGGCTGCTGGCAGAAGCCCTGAGGGCTTAAGTTCCCTTTCAAGCTGTTTTTCAGATATCAATGAATAGGTTTCCAAAAAGTGGCTCTTTTAATATCAGGGAATAAATTGCTTTTTCCATTATCTGAGCATCAGCTATTTAATCTCGCACCTGTTCCTTTCTCACACTGCAAAACCCCATTAAGAGCCATAATGTTCTATTACATCCATGTCTCTTTCTTTAATATACTGTACCTCATATACAGCAAAGGTGATACTTTAAATTTCATCTGAGGAATGCTGCAAGAAGTGCCAAATTTCCCTCTCCGAATGATACAAAAGATTGAAACATTTATCTCTAGAGCTATTGTCTTCCTATGCATATTATTGTAATTCTTTAGTCTTCCAAATAGCTTATCGGGCTTCAAATGGCCAAGAAGTCTACTGCTAGGATTTTAGAGGAAATCAAAGAATCAGCTAAGACAGATGAGTCAGCCAGCAGACTGAGATGAAGTAGCATGCTGGTATGGAATATATTGCTCTTTTTTAGTCACTGTGGCTATGCCTACACTAGAAAAGTTAAGTCGACCTTGTTAAGTCGACTTAATAAGGTTGACTTTAAGTCGACTTAAAGTCGACCTTATTAAGTCAACTTAACAAGGTCGACTTAACTTTTCTAGTGTAGGTATAGACCCTTGTTGACCTTATTAAGTCAACTTAATGCTTTAAGTCGACTTAATAAGGTCGATTTAGGCGCTAATCCCCATCCACAATGGCTTTAAGTCGACTTAAGGAGTCGAATTAAGGTTTAAGTCAACCTAAAATGAGGTGTTATTAAGTCGACTTAAGCTTCCTTCAGTTGACTTAAGGAAATGCTTAAGTCAACTTAATAAAAGCCCAGTGTGGATGTGGCTTTGTTTAGGTCAACTTAAGCCTCCTTAAGTCGACCTAACTTTCCAGTGTAGACGCACCATGTATGTGATACTAACTATATAGCTGACATTGCGTATTAGGACAGACAACAGAGTCCTGTGGCACTTTTAAAGACTAACAGATATATTTATCGCATGAGCTTTCGTGGGAGAAATCTGTTAGTCTTTAAAAGTGCCACAGGACTCTGTTGTCTTTCTACAATAGACTAACACGGCTACCCCTTTGGAATTTAATTGCATATTAGCTCTGTGAATAGAAAGTGTCTGATATCAGCAATTCCATGTGTCAAATGCATTCCTCTAGGAAAGTTGTTTTAAAATGCATTTGCTTTTGAAATTGCCCACTATGCAGAGTGCCAGCACATAGCCTATGCACTGCTTATGTCCCTGCAGTGCACAGGAGCGTACAACTGGCAGCCAGAGCTGTCTCAGGTACTATGGGTCCCATCATTGTGGTATCTGAGCACCTCAGACTCTTTGTTGTCTTTATCCTCACAACACTCCTGTGAGGTAGGAAATTGCCATTCATCCTATTTTACAGTCTGATGGGGGACTGAAGCATATGTCTACACTATAAAACAAAACAAAAAAGGACCTGCAGCAGCTAGCCTCAGAGCCCTGGTCAGATGATTCAGGTTCATGCTTCATAGCTAATAATAGCAGTACAGATATTTAGACTGAGGCTAGAGCCGGGCTCTGAGACCCACCTACCTCACCCAGGCAACAGCCCAAGCTCAAATGCCAACACTGCTATCTCAATCAAGACCACCAGAGCCAGATTAACACGGGAATTTAGGGTTTGCAGCCATGGGCCCTGAGCTAAAGGGGTGACTCGCTGCCCTGCAAAAATCCAGCCTCACCTGAGACACAAAGTTGATCTGTGCCAGGTGGGTCCCTGTAGCTGAAGCCAGGCCCCAGGGGCCCTGGAGCAGCCCAACAGCACTTCCAGTGCAGGTGTCATTTATTGACATTACTTATTTTATGATAATTTTCTGTGAGTTTATTCATCTCAGTGATATTTGTTTCTGATTCACCATTTTTTTTAATGGTATGTGTGACTGTAGTCTATTCTACATAGATTCTTACACCACCTTCATCAGAATAGTAACAGAGCACCTTCCAGTAGTGCACCGAGAGACATGACTAACCCCTGCCACATGATGTCATTTATTTATTTGTTACTCCATCCCTACTTTCTGTTTCAGGGTAATCGCATCTGTATTCCCTTTCCATGATCCCTCGGGGAACTCACTTAAGGTTTCTGGCTCCCAGCCATCACCTCTCTTGGATGGAGATCCTCGTCTCTTCCTCCTGACCAGGGATTTTAAGGCTACACAGCCCCCTGCCTTACACTGGGAGATCCCCAGAAAGTCAGTGGGCCTCAAGACCAATACACATGCTGTGCTTTCTCTCTGAGGGCTCTAAAGAATGTGTTGTCAGCCGTTACAGATTATCATGCAGCTCTTTCTAAGCAGGCACATTTATTCTTAAAGTGAAAGGATTACAGAGAAAATGTATTCCTATTCACATGCTAAAAATTTACCAAAGGTCATGTGTAACCCATATGCCTGAAAAGGCTATCTCTGAGAGACCTGCTGAGGGTGGGTTACTGTTGTTGGGCAGATTAGTGACCCACAACTGGAAACAACTGGAAACTTCCAGTAGCAGGGAGTGGTAGCAATTTGAGCATGCTCCACAGTGTACCCTGCTGGTGTGATCAGTCTGATGACTGAAGAGCAGCAGCCTGAGCAGACAGCAGGCAGGAGCTGCCTTGAGGGGAGACCATGTGCTCAGTGTTCTGGAGAGGAGCTGAGCCAGGAGTGAACAAGATGTTTTCTCCATGTAAAGGAGTCGTTTGCACCAGACCTTGCAGACATGCATATGGGACTGAGGGCTGGTTGCAGAGGAGAAGAGAAAGCCTGCATGTAATGCTACAGAGGATCCCAGCAAAGAAAGAAGAGGACAGCTATTTCTTGCCACTCAAGCTTCCACACTGGAACAGAGACTGTAGCTGAGAGTTGGGTGAACTCCACACAGACTTTGGGACTCTTGGGTATCTTTCATGCAAGGGATTGTTCTTGGTTAATTGTAGTTTGTTTTCTTAGGATAAGGTTCATTTAGTTAGTAGTTAATAAAGTTCATTGTTATGTTTGTTTTAGTAGTATTTTAATGTGTGAGTGTAGCTCTGAGCAAGCTTCGCTGTGAGTCCCATACAGACTGGATCCTGGGTCTCCAGCTGCTTTTCCCCACAGGGATTGGGATTGATTTCTGTGGGGCACTGGAGAAGGGCAATTTAATGAATTTAGCCCACCCAAAGGTTACACATGCTTCAATCATATCATGCCCTAGTAGGCCAGAGTCCTTCCAACCCTTCCTCAAGGCTTGGAACCCTGGGACAGAAGGTCCTGTCTATTTGCTGGGTCAGAAAGAAGCCCAAGTCAGTTTAAATACAGCCTTTTTAAGCAAAAGTCCTTTCAATTTCTTTTGATTTCTGGAAAACAAGCCTTCGGATTCAAAACACTGGGGAACAGCACATAGAGGAGGGGGAGGTCAAATCACTTGTAATGCGAGAAAAATCCATAGTCCCTGTTTAACCCCAAGACAACTGAGTCAAATTTGCATATAAGTTCGAGTTCTGCAGACTCTCTTTGAAGCTGTGATTTGTTATTCATCTGTTTCAACACAGCTATTAACAAGTCGTCAAGGGAGTGAGCAGGGAGATTGAAGTGCTGTTCCCCAGTGTTTTGAATCCTAACACCTATTTTGATTTGCTGTTACAGCCTGACCTGATGCTATGTCATACACTCCCCTGCATTTAATTTCCTACCACTCTGTAACTTTCCTATCTTCAAGGCGTCTGACGAAGTGGGATTTTCTCCCACGAAAGCTCATGCGATAAATAAATCTGTTAGTCTTTAAAAGTGCCACAGGACTCTGTTGTCTTTCTACAATAGACTAACACGGCTACCTCTTTGGAATTTGACGACTTAGAAATTAAGTCGATTTAAGCTTGCTTAAATCGACTTAATTTAATCCACGTCTACATTACACTTTCCTTAAGTCGATTGAAGCAAGCTGCTTAAGTCGACTTAAGGAAAATAAAGTCGACTTAATGCAAATTAAGTCGACTTTATTAAACCTCCTTTTAGTTCGACTTTAGGCTTAAGTCAATTTCCTAAAGTCAGCTTAAGCCAGTGTAGACCTGGAGTAGGACTCCAGGACTCCCCTACTGCCCTCCCTGCTGGGGGGGGGCACTGGGGAAGCCTGGTATGCCCCCCAAAAGGGTAGGGCAGAGCCCTGCCCACCCTGCCCCTATACCTTGCCAGGGTTCCTGTCCCCCTTTGCCCCATTGTACCCAGGTACAATGGGGCAAAGGCTGAGCTCCCTGGCACTGGGCAAGGGGTGCCCCCCTGCCACTGTGGACCTGCCCAAGGTCCCCCTAGTCCCTACAAGTCGACCTAGGCGTCCAGTGTGGACGCTCTAGGTTGACTTTGTAAGTTCCCCCCTAAGCTGACTTTAAATTTAAGTGTGGACATGCTAAGTCGACTTAGCTAAAGTTGACTTAAATTTACAAGTATAGACATAGCCTAAGAGCCCTGTAGCAATGGGTTCCAGCCCTGTGGTCTCTGGTAGTTTTCCCTCTATAAGAGAGGCCTTCAGAGTGACATAAAATTGAATGATCCCTATGGAAAGCCTCTAGGGGTATATACATTTTCTGCAGGCTCCCACATGCATTCCTCAGGGTCCTCCCAATCAACAAGATACCAGAGTCTGCCATATTTACATTTAGAGTCCAGGATCTCACGAACCACATATTCTTCCTGTCCCTATATCTGTACCAATGGAGGAGGTGGCTGGATCCTGAGAGAGAAAGGGTTTTCTGTGTAGGGTTTCAAAAATGACATGTGAACACTGGGTGAATCTTCAGCGAGCAGAGTGGTTGGAGTTCAAAAGTGACTGGATTAACTGTCACAGAATATTAAAAAGGCCAAGGAACTGTAAATTCAGATTGTGAGCAGGTCTGTCTATGTGGAGATGCTCTGTGGAGAGCCATTCCTTTTGTTCCACTGTGAAGGTAGGGTCTTGCTGTCAATACTGGTCCACATACTACTTATAGTCAGCTCTTACCCTTCAATTCTTCCTAGGCCCAAAAAAATCTGCTGCACTAGGTCTGAGGTGGGAGGTTCAAGCAGTTGCGGACAGAATCAGGGGCAGTACCCAGAACTGGAAAAAAGAGGAGCTTCAACCTGTAGACACATGGTCTGCATTGTTGTAGGCAAACTCTACATAAGGAAGAAACGAGAACCAGGTGTCCAATGGCTAGATGAGACTACAGAGCTTGTGGCGTGGGGTCTTGGTACAGCCAAAAACATTGCTGAAAGCAATGAATGACTGCATGAGGGTCACCAAAAGTAGTGAGATATTAGTCTAGGGGTCTTTAACCATATACTGATTGATTCACCCATTGATTGATCCACACATTACTGGGCATCTCCACACATCAAGGTGTCATGGTGTCATGGTTTGACCGAACCGTACCTTTGCCTGGGGCCAAACTATGCAAAACATCTCTCCTTATCTCTTTGGTATTAGACAGACCCAACAACACCGCCTTCCTCAAGGTACATTCTGATTTTTGTACTTATTATTGCAATTTCAGCTTGTTTCTTGCCAATTTCAGTGAAGTCAGACTTTCACAACCTGTCTCTTGTTAGTACCTTCAGTTCAGGCCTGCAGTACATTTAGTTCAGGCCCATTGTTTTGGATTACTTGCTTAGGCCCTGGGCCAACACCTAGGCACTTCTACTTGTCTTTCTATTTTAACCTTTTACTTTCTCCTACAGAACTTACTTGTGCTTAAGAGCCCTGCAGAGCAACTTTCCAGGCATGTGTTCTCTGAGGACTTATTAGAGTTTGATTTAGGGGTATTTACTTTATATTCTGACACCTGACATGTTGACAATTTGTGTTTTACTGGTTTAAAAGTGTTATCTTTTTTAATAGCAGTACTGCCATTCAATTGTCTGACCCTCCCTATTTTCTGATATCCACCACACTATTTCTCACAACTGGGAAAATTTAAATTAATAACAGTAAAAAATGCTTTAAAATAAATATTGATATTACCCACAAACTATTTTACAAAAAAAAAACCCAAGGAGTCTGGTGGCATTTTTAATGACTAACAAATTTATTTATCACATGAACTTTCATGGGAGAAAATCTCACTTCATCAGATAGATGCTTGAAGATGGAGAACTACAGATGAATGGGAAGAAAATAAATGCACAGAAGTGTAAGTTATAGGATCAGGTCAGACTGTTACAGCAAATCAAAACAGTTGTTTAGATGCAATCAGTGGAGAACAGCATATTAGAGGGAGGTGAGGTAAAAAGAAAACAAAATTACCTGTTTGTTTAGTTGAAAGATTGCATAACAATACTGAGGGGATTTAGTCGTTTTTGGTCCTTTTTCTTTTATCTGTGAGATTAATAATAATATGTGGATTATAATTATACATAATTGTTTTGGTTTTGGTGATTTCCCTTGTTGGTGGTATGCAGAATTTCTTTCTATATTTGTTTCCTTCTCCCATCCTCAAAGGCATTTTATATAAAACAAATAAGAAATAAGAAAAAAAATAATAATCACACAGTTATAATAAACTGTGCAAAGAAAGGATCATGTAAGATTCATAATGTGCATTAGCTAAAAGACTATGAAGTTTCTACCATTTTAGTCTTTGTCGGGTGTGGGAAATATAATTATCCTTCTCATTTCAGTTCTTCTGTGCTTAGACTTATAAGCCAAATCTAAATGGGCTTTAATTTATAATTATCAGGCAAAAATTATAAAGATAAAATCATACAGAATTTACATAGCATGTATTTGAATAGACCCAATAAGGGTAAAAAATAGGCTCTTTTCTATTTTTGCACTATTAAATTAATCAACTTTCCCCAAAGAAGAAAATACTGTGGGAAATAATGGGGCAGTTTTCCCATGGGCTTTCTCAGCACAAATGCAGAATGGCATCACTGTTTTTTTGTCTTGATTACAATACCTTCTGATCCCATCAGCACATTTCTTTATTGTTAATTCAGAAATAGTGAAAGGCAGGAATACAACATTCAGAAGCTTTGCCAAGTGCAGCAGATTATGCACTTGAATAGATAACTGCACATTTGGGGATTATGATTTAGTTCATATTTCTCATTTAGTTCCAAAAGGTTAAAGATTTTAAGTCACTCTTTGTTAAATACTCCAAGCATCAGCTATAACACTAACTATCTTTTCTTTTTTGGTTGCTGTTAAGGATATTTGTTTGAGTCAGTGTCTTTAGCTAAATCATTACTACCCACAGTTAATTTTATATATATATATATATATATATAAACGAAATTACAATATCCTTACACTGAGTAGTCCCTTACTCCTCAAGTCACAAAATACAGATTTTAAACTTCTGTGCACAATTTTTTTTTAATTTGATCATTATGCATTTTTAATCCTGAATCACACAGATTTTGTACATTTAGACATCCAGGAGCTTTCTTTGCTCTCCAACATTTGAAATGTTTCATCTATCTCTAAATTAAGTTGGATGAAAAACTGGACTCCAATTTTTTTCCTTCTAAATCCTTAATTTAAGGGTTACATTAAGAAGAGTTGTTGGTTCAGCAACAGTCAAATGTGCAACTGAAACCAAAGTGACTGAAAAAAATCAACATCCCATATAACTTTGAAGACTTTAACTAATGAAAATGATGGCTCTTTTTATATTGATTATGGACAAAGTGGCACAGATTATCCAACAAATTCTGGGGATGCACTGCAGACAAATTTTTATATCTGAAGGTGAAGAAAACAACTTGGAGAGAGGCTGCTCTAGATTTGATTTTGATTAATAAGGAGTAACTGGTTGAGAATTTGAAAGTGGAAAGCATCTTGGGTTAAAGTGATCATAAAATGATTGCATTCATAACAAATGGCAGGAGGTAAAACAGCTCAATAAAGATAATGGATTTCAGGAAGGCAGACTTTAGCAAGCTCAAGGAGTTGGTAAGTAAGATACCATGAAAAGCAAGCCTAAGGGGAAAAAGTTTGAGAGCGTTGGCATTTTTTCAAAGAGACATTATTAAGAACACCAGAGCAAACTATCCCCCTGTGTAGAAAAAATAGGAAGTATTGCAAGAAACCACCCTGTCTTAATAAGGTGATCTTCAATGATCTGAAACTCAAAAAGAGTCCTACAAAAAGTGGAAATGAGCTCAAATTATAAAGAAGTACTATAAACAAACAACACAAGCATGTAGGGACAAAATTAGATTAAATTTGCTAAAGATATAAAGGGTAACAAGAAAATATTCTACAAATATTCTAGAAGCAAGAGGAAGACCAAGGACAGGGTAGGCCCATTACTCAATGAACAGGAAAGACAGTAACAGAAAATGTGAAAATGGAAGACGTGCTAAATGACTTTTTTTTTTCAGTTTTCACCAAAAAGATCAGTAGCGCTTGGACATCTAACCTAGTGAATGCCAGTGGAAATGAGGTAGGACCTAAGGCTAAAATAAGGAAAGAACAAGTTAAAAATTACTTAAACTTGTTAGATGTCTTCAAGTCACTAGAATCCTGATGAAATACATCCTAGAATTGAGGAGATATCTGAGCCGTTAGCAATTATCTTCATAAACTCATGGAAGACAGGAGAGGTTCCAGAGGACTGGAAGAAGGCAAATATAGTGCCAGTCTATAAAAATGGGAATAAAGACAACTGGGGGAATAAAAAACCTCAGTACCCAGAAAGGTAATGGTACAAATAATCAAGCAATCAATTTGCAAACAGTTAGAAGATAATAAGGTGACAAGTAAGTCAACATGGATTCATCCAGAAAAAATGTAAAACCAAACTAATAGTTTTCTCTGACAGAGTAACCAGCCTTGTGCATAGGGAGAAAATGGTAGATGTGGTATATCTTGACTTTAGTAAGGCTTTTTATATTGTCTCACATGACCTTCTCATAAACAAACTAGTGAAATACAGCCTAGATGAAGTTAGTGCATAACTGATTGGAAAACCATTTGCAAAGAGTAGTTATCTGTGATCCAAAGTCAAAATGGAAGGCATATTGAATTAGAACCCACAGAGACTGGTCTTGGGTCCAGTTCTGTTCAATATCTTCATAAATAGTTTAGATAATAGCATAGGCTATGTCTACACTTGAAAAGTTAGGTTGACTTCATGAAGTCGACTTAATAAGGTCGACTTTAAGTCGACTTAAAGTGGACCTTATTAAATCAACTTAACAAAAGTCGACTTAACTTTTCAAGTGCAGACGTGGCCCCTTTTTGGCCTTATTAAGTCAATTTAACATTTTAAGTAGACTTAAAAAGGTCCAACTAGGCACTACTCCATGTCTCCACTGGCTTAAGTCCACTTAATAAAGTTGCTATGATAATAGAGTTGCTACAGAAGCAGGCCTTGATTTTTTGTAAATTAAATTCTCATTAAAATGTAAAACAAACAAGGAGTCCTGTGGCACTTTTAATGACTAACAAATTTATTTATTGCATGAGTTTTTGTGGGAGAAAATCCCACTTCATCAGGCACTTTGAACTTCTTTTGAACAAAAGCTCATGTGTTAAATAAATTTGTTAGTCTTTAAAAGTGCCACAGGACTCCTTGCTTGTTTTGCTGATCTAGACTAACACGGCTACCCCTCTGGAACTAGTTAAAATGTGGTATCTCCCGTTTCTCTCCTCCTTTCTCACAACTTGTGAAAGAAATGTAACTAGAGCTATGCTATCTTCTCTTTTCTGCACAAGATCCTTGGAGGGAACATGCATATCATCTTTCTCCTCCTTCCTCTCCCTTGCAAATGCTTGATCAGTAATTTGTAAGCATTGCAGTTACAAAAAATAACATAAAGTTAAGCACCTGCACACCATTGACTAAACCTGTAAACAACAAACAAAGGCGGGTATAATTATATGCATCACATAGTTATTAATATTCATTGCTTGGGTGTTAATGTAACCAAAGAGGGTCTTTGAGGAGTTGCCATGAATTTAAGCTTTTACATATTTTTAAGCATAAAAGGATTGTAATGCCCCTCTCTCCTTGCTCACTCGTGGCATCAAGGAGGAACAAGCAGGCAATAAAGGGTAACAATCAACCCAATCCACCTCTGGGATTCCCTGTTTTCTTCTTCTAACATCAGATTACACTGGATGCTAAAAGAGGAATAGTTTCAGCTGCTTCTGCCCCAGTTAACCACTGAAGTGGTAATCATGAGACGGAGAGACCCAAAGAAAGATGGGGAGAAGGAAGAGGTGTGGAAGGAGGACTGGGAAACGCAAAGCGGTGCTCCTAAGAAAATCCCTGAATAACTGTTTGCTAGTGAGTGGTACTGAATGAAACCCACTCATTTTACTTACTTAAACATTCCTTATTCTGTGGGCCAGACTGGGGCAATTATTTTAGACAGGGCTCAGGGAAGAAGCATCATGGCGCTGCTCCAGGACTCCAGTAGGAATTATACCTCCAGAAGACACAGCCTAGTCTCTCACAGCGGTGCTGGTGAGGTGCAGGAGCAGTGTGAAATATTGAAACAGGGTAAAAGGTATAGTTGCTCTGTGATTAATTGCTGGGACTCACAAGTCAGCCGACATTAATTATTCATCAGATAACATCATTATATGTAAGTAGGGCAAATCACAGCTGTTACACAAGGCCTGATCCAAAGCCCATTAAGTCAGTGGAAGGACTCCTATTGATTTCAGTAGGGTTTGGATCAGGCCCAGGCTTTCTAATAGTATGCAATGATGATTATGTGCACCACTCATAGACTCATAATAGACTTTAAGGTCAGAAGGGACCGGTACGATCATCTAGTCTGACCTCCTGCAAAATGCAGGCCTCAAAACCTCACCCATCCACTCCAGCAATAGGCCACTAACCTATGACTGAGTTATTTACCTCCATAAATCATGATTTAAGGACTTTAAGATACAGAGAATTCACTCGTAGGTGAGCCATGCCCCGTGCTACAGAAGAAGGCGAAAAACCCCCAGAACCCAGGTTAATCAGCCCTGGGGGGAAATTCCTTCCCGACCCCCACTCAGTGAGCTTGATTGTGCCTTCACTGAACTCATTCAGAAACTATCTTTGCCTTCAATGGGGCAGAGCTTGGCCAAATGCCCTTAGTCATTAAACTTAAACATTGTTCCATGGTTCATTTGTCTATCAGACAATGATTTCCAGAAACTTTGTCACTCCTGTACTGTGCTTTCTGTTACTGGAGTGTTTACTGTGGCCAAGCATTTTGTAGCAGGTTTAATATGTTTTATTGAAACAAAAAGCTTCCCATGCACCTGGCTTAACTGGTTCCAAATATATAATTGTTAATGGGCAATGATCAACAAATGGGTGTGTTTGAAGAGTGGTTCCACAAGGACTGGGTCTCAGCTCACTGCTGTTCATTGTTTTTATCAATGGTTGGCAAGAAAAATATAAAATAATTGATAATAAACTTTGCACACAAAGCTTGATAGAGTGTTAAATAATGAAGATAGGTCACATAATGGAAAGTGATCTGGATCATTTGGTAAACTGGGCCCAATCAAACAACATAAGCTTTTTATACAGCCAAATGCAAGGTCATACATCTAAGAATAAAGACCGTATGTCGACTGGGGGACTGTATACCTAGAAAGTAATGACTGAAAAGAATTTAGAAGTCATGATAGCTAGCCAAATGAAAATGAACTCCCAGTACTTTTCAGAAGAAACTCAGATTTTTGACTTTGGCTTTAGAGCAAGACCATGTCCACACTACAAACATCTGTTGGCATAGCTTTATTGGTCAGCGGATGAAAAGCTAGAAAAATCCACACTGGAAATAAAGCAAAAGTGTTTCACAGTAAGGGTAATTAACCACTGGAACATATTACCACGGGAGGGGGCAGATTGCCCCCTCTCTACTAAAAGAAATTAATTTACACCCTTAACTGCAGACACCCTGAGATTGACAGAAGAGAAAAGGGCATTGGCTTGAGAGCATCTTACCTACACTTTTACCACCCAGCCACCATCTTCCCACAGCCTTCATGACCTTGGCTCTTCCTGGTCTCTCTCTCTATTGCAGCTAGCCTTAGAAGGAAAGCTCCCAGTACAACCAGTGTAGTTAATTCAATTTCAAGCTATATTAACTTGTGTTGGTGTCTGCTGTTCCTGTGGAATAGAGTCTATAGGAAATGAGCTGGTTCCACTCTTTGCTTCTTCCTTCACTTCACAAAGCTGGGGACCCACAGAGCCCTCCTGGGGCACTCCTGTGAGTTGGGGGAAAGAGGAAGGGAATGTGAGGAGTGCATGCTGAGAGGCAAAGAATGGAACACACTTGGATTTTCATGGGTTAAAAATGTATGGCCTTGGGAGAGCCCAGTGATCTGGTAGTAACATGGTGAGTATGAGCTTGTTTCCTGAGGCAGAAGTTCAACCCTTGGGGGAGTTGACGCTTCCAACTGCAGTTGAGCAACTCTCTATTGCTGAGGCTCCGAGGAACACTTATGAGCTTTGTATCTCCCCATTAAGTTAAGCGAATTGTTCCTGTTAGGATATCTGGTAGGACCTCTGAAGGTGTAAGAAAAGTAAGAAGTGGGTAAGTAAGAGATTTGGAAGGAGACTCCCCCTAAAAGGAAAACATCTCATTTTCTTAAAAAGGTGATATGTTAGTAGAAGCAAGATACTGTACTTTGGTGAACGACAATCCAGAGGGTTTGGTAACATTCTCAACCACGAGTGTGATTTTTGTCCCACCCTCAGATAGAATTTTGCTGAATTACACTCATGGGTGTCACTGGGCAAGGGCCCCAGGGCCCATGCCCCACATATTTGGCTCAGTGCCCTCAGCTGCGCACTAGAAGATTCCCTGCCTGTGTTAGCCCAGCTAACACAGGCAGGCTGCTCTACTTAGCTCCACATGTCTGGGAGCTGGGGCAGAGCAAGTCCTTTTTAAATCTCCTGACCTGCCCAGGTACATGGCCCAGGGCAGAAGATGTAAAATGCCCCCTGAGCCTGGCCAAGGAGCAGCTTCCAGCAACTGTGGGGGCCCCTAAAGGTAAGTGACCCCCCCTCAGGTGAGGTGCGGGGAATGGGATTGGAAGGGAGCCAGCAAAGATGGCTGCTGGGGGTGGGGAAGCAGAGGCACTGGTTGCCTCTTGCGGGGAAGCCAGCAGCAGACCTTGCTCCAAGCTGCTGGGCGCAGGGCCCCTAAGGAACCCAGAGCTGGGCTGGGCATGGGGCACAGGGCTCCTGGGGAGCCCAAACCCAGGCCAGGCACAGGGCCCCTGAGGAGCCCAGAGCTGAGACCCTGGGGTGGGCCCCCGGGGAACCTAGAGCCAGGCTGGGAATAGCCTGGAGCAGCACTGGGCACGTGCCTGATGGGGGTGGGTTTGAGTGCTTGTGCCCTGAATCTTCTTTTTGTGGAGCAATGCTCCTGAGCGCACTGCTGAAACTTCGGAGTGTTTTTATAAGTCATTTTATTTCCTCCTGCAGAAAAGAAGATCTAAGAACAAATTTGTCAGAAAATTACCAGGTGCAAGTGTCCAAGTCTAACCATATACAAGTTATTCCAATTAATACAATAAATAAGGGGCTTATCTTATTTGCTGCTGATCTTTGGGAATTCCCAGGGAATTCCACCGACATAAAATATTAGAGGGAGCAATTGATTGAACTCACTGATCATAGGAAAATGGCCTCTTATTCCACACTTTACTAACCCTGTGGTGAAACCAGCTACAGCAAAATCTTGAACTTGAACGCCGTTTGCTTTTGTGCTTTTAAGTAAGCCGGTTGTTGATTTCATTCAGCAGGAAAATAAACATAGGAACCGGTTTTGATGTAACCTCCTCAGTGCTGAGACACAAACCAAGTAACTCCTGTCCAAACATCACCTCATCTCTCCTCCCCACCCCAGCCGGAGTAGTTGGAGGTAGCTGGTGTGACGATGCATTAACATGAATGGCCATTGCTGTAAACTGGGACAAGGACTGGGAGACAAGCATGGGTCGGTAAGGATGAGGAGGGGTTAATCACTCCCACCCCAGGCAATGTTTTTTGTGAGTGAGGGACTCAGAAAGAGAGATTACAGACGTAGAGCTGGAAATCTGTGAGATCATTTAGCCCACCCCCTCCTACAAGGACTGCTTCCTCTGCAGACAGGACCAGCCTAGTTTTAAATGTGCCGACCCACGGGGACAGCCCAGTAACCGCCCCCCCCAATCCTGGTCTTTGTCCCGAAGGAGAAAGCACCCTCCGATGTAGGAAAGCCCTAGTAAAATATCATCACCAGACTACTGCCTGGGTGCCAGTGACGGCAGGCTGGTCCCGTCTTGTCTCCCAGGTGGGAGGGGATTTTCAGTGCCTTTCCCAGTCCGCTCCCCCTCCCACGCAGGCTTGATGCTCTGACACAAGTAACACGATGGTGCAAGGGAGAGATCATTTTTCACCCCCTTTACCATCGGGAGCGGTGGCTGCTGCCCGGAGCTTTGCAAGGTTCCAAGCCCTGCATCCCCGCAGCACAGCCCCGGCTGCCCCTCCTTCCCCCTCCCACGCCGGTGCACCCGGGCAAGGGCTGGGGCCGGGGCCGGGGATGCTGCCCAAGGAACAGACACGCGCAGGCTTTACCTTGATGCGCTCCCAGACAGCTGCAGCGGGGACTTCCGGCTGTGCGCAGCCCTCCTCCGATCCCCCCTGGCCAGGGCAGCCGGGAGGAGGTGGACAGAGCAGGGCGCTCACAGGCAGGCTGAATCCCAAATGGCTGCTGCTGCGATTTATTGTGGTGCCCTTGCTGCAGCAGGGTCGTGCTGCTGGAAGAATGCGCTGCTTCACGCTGGCCAGGCAGGGCCAGGCTCCTCCCGGGCACAGCCGCTTCCCTCCCCCTCGTCTCTGGCACTGAATGACATCTCCCCGCCTCTCTGCAGCCCTGCCCCGCGCATCTTTAGCGAGACAGAGAGGCAGCCCACCCCCAGAGAGACCCTCACTGCGGAGGTAGCTAGCCTGGCAGATGTCACATTCCGTTATTTGACTAAGACACGGGACCTTCGGCATCATTTGTCCTGCCCTAGTCTGTGGCACAGGTCACATCTAGTCTCTGGCAGAGAATCAGGGGCCACATCCAGGTTGTCGTATAGACACCCAGTCTGCAACTTGGGTGAAAAAGTGACATCAGTCTGCAGCAGTCCATGACTGTGTCAGTGTGTGACACAGCAGGGACATATGCCATTGCCAAGCCCAAGAGTTAGACCACACCCAGTCTGTGTCACAGGGAACAGCCACCTCCAGTCAGTGGCACCAAATATTACAGGAGATTCAAAAGAACACACAGTGATCAGCCCATAGTACAAAAAGAAGAAGGAATCACATCCGGACCATTAGTACAAGGGCATCAGAGAATCCTGCCACATCCACTTCATGTCACACGCAGCTGGGCTGCACCGAATCACAGCTCTCCGTACAAAAACAAAGAGCTCTGCAGATGGGCTGAGGAGATAGGTCAGTTGTTGATGAAGACAGTAATGAGATACTGGTCCACAATCAAACTAAAGGGAAGGCAACAAATCCCACACCCCACAAATTCTTTCTCTCCTCTAAGTTTTCCTAATACCTGTTGGGCCATTGACATTTTAACAGTAGATGGAAAGAGGTTTTAGCCGAGATTTAAAACATGACTAGTAAGGTGGGGTGCGTCAATTTTTGGGTGCCCAGCTTGACACACTGTCTGAAGAGCAGGTCCCATTCCGCTGCCTCATTGCTCTGAACTTTTTCCCAGATAGCTGCTCAGTGGGCTTTTGCTATCATGCAGCATTCCTGAACTGACAAAGCCAGCCCATTATACTATGATACCTTCTCTGTTTCTGCTGTCTACTATAACCGAAGTCAGCATGGATTCACCAAGGGCAAATCGTGGCTGACCAACCTGATTGCCTTCTATGATGAGATGATTGGATTTGTGGATGTGGGAAGAGCCGTTGACGTGGTACACCTTGATTTTAGCAAGGCTTTTGATACGGTTTCCCACAGCATTCTCGTCGGCAAGTTAAGGAAGTATGGGTTGGATGAGTGGACCATAAGGTGGATAGAAAACTGGCTAGATCAATGGGTTCAGTGGGTAGGAATCAATGGCTTGATGTCTAGATGGCAACCACTATGAGTGGAGTGCCCCAGGGGTCAGTCCTGGGGCCGGTTCTGTTCAACATCTTCATTAATGATCTGGATGATGGGATAGATTGCATGCTTAGTAAGTTCGTGGATGACACCAAGCTGGGGGGAATGGTAGACACTCTGGAGGGCAGGCCCAGGATCCAGGGAGATTTAGAACAATTGGAACATTGGGCCAAAAGAAACCTCATGAGGTTCAACAAGGACAAGTGCAAAGTCCTGCACTTAAGACGGAAAAATCCCATGCACTGCTACAGGCTGGGGACCGATCGACTAAGTAGCAGCACTATAGAAAAGGACCTGGGGGTTATGGTGGACGGGAAGCTGGATATGAGCCAACAGTGTGCCCTTGTTGCCAAAAAGGCCAATGACATATTGGGCTGCATCAGTAGGAGTATTGCCAGCAGATCGAGGGTTGTGATAATTCCCCTCTATTTGGCACTGGTCAGGCCATATCTGGAATACTGTGTCCAGCTTTGGGCTCCCCACTACAGAAAGGATGTGAACAAATTAGAAAGAGTCCAGCACAGGGCAACGAAAATGATTAGGGGGCTGGGGCACATGATTTACAAGGAGAGACTGAAGGAACTAGGCTTATTTAGTCTGCAGAAGAGAAGACTGAGGGGAGATTTGATAGCAACCTTCAACTACTTGAAGGGGCGCTCCAAAGAGGAGGGAGCTAGGCTGTTCTCGGTGGTAACAGAGGACAGAACAAGGAGCAATGGTTTCAAATTACAGCTGGGGAGGTCAAGGTTGGATATTAGAAAAACTTTTTCACTAGGAGGGTGGTGAAGCATTAGAATGGGTTACCTAGGGAGGTGGTGGAATCTCCATCTTTGGAGATATTTAAGGTTCGCTTACACAAAACCCTGGCTGGGATGATTTAGTGGTAGAGGTCCTGCTTTTAGCAGGGGATTGGACTAAATGACCTCATGAGGTCCCTTCCAGCCCTATGATTCTATGAATGCAGTGTCAGAAGAGAAGGTGCTGGAAAAAAATGGAGACTCAATAAATAGCAACAAGTTACCAGTGAAGTTAATGGGAGTCTTTCATACAAAAGCTTGGAAGGAACTTTGGAATAAAGGGGTTGAGTTGCTTATAAAAATGTACAATTTCTCTTTGAAATCAGCTATTATAGCAAGGGACATAGAAAGGTGCTCCAGGGAGTTACCAAACATAGAGGCCAACCTGAAACATGTAAAATTAATCAACTACTTGTGTTCACAGATTTCTTACCTTCCCTGCTCCCGCTAATATAGGCTCTTGTCATTTTTAACGGACAGAGGCCTTGTCTTTTTAGCTGTTTATAAAGCACCATGCACATACAAGGTGCTACATAAAATAGTAATATTTCTATGGCAGTATTATAACTAATATTCATTTTTTGCTTCAAAGCATCTGACGAAGTGGGATTTTCTCCCACGAAAACTCATGTGTTAGTCTTTAAAAGTGCCACAGGATTCTTTGTTTATTCTGTCTCACAAATGAGAACCTTATTGGAAGTGTAACTGGAGGATTTTTAAAAAATGAATGTCAATGCTGACATTTCTAAGGCCTTTAATGGAAATGGCAATACTTTTTAGGCACTTTATGCATTAGACCTCACCTATACTCTGCAAATAATAGAGGATGATATATGTGCCTTTGAATTATTCAAAGACCACATATTGAACAAAGCATCAAAAAGAGAAGTGGAAAAAAATCAAAGCAAGCTTTGGAAGAAATATGGAACATCCCCTTTGAAATTGTTGTTACAGCAGGTGTCACCCTGGGGCACTTTCTATTACAGAAGTGCCTAAAGACCTCAAAAATGATAGGTGCTCATTGCTGAACACACACATTCTCAGAGATGGACTCTGCCCTGAAAAACTTCTAACTTAGGGAAAGAGATGCAGTGAGCAAGCAGAATGATCAGGATGATGGGTAGCAAATGTGTTCATACTAGGGATGTAAAAGTGTAAGCGGTTAAATGTGTAAATGTAGTCCTCTGTTTAAAATGTTTTAACAGCGGATTACCATTCAATCTGGAGTGTAGGGGAGCAGCAGCTGGCCTCAGCTTCCCGCTAGCGAGAACAGCTGGGCAGCTCTTGCTGGTGGGGAGGCTTGGAACCCAGTCAGGGAAGAGGGGTGGCCACAGCTGGGCTTTGCTCCCCACATGTGGCAGGGAGGCACAGAGCCCAGTGGGAGGGACGGGGGTAACCTCCATGCCAAGTGTGGAGAGCAGAGCCCAGCTGTGGTCTACCTGCCTCCTGGGGCTCCAAGCTTCTGCACCTCTGGAGGATAACCCGCAGATCAGATCTCCATCAGGGGAGAGGCTTAGAGCCCAGCTTAGGACAGGGGGGTACTCTTCACTTGTCAGTGAGGAGCTAAACCTAGCACGGCTACCCCCCGCCCACCACACATTTAACTGCTTAAACATTCTAAAAATAGAACGTTTAAACAGATTTTCAATTGAACAATTTTTACATCCCTAGTTAGTACCGTGATTTTGTTTGTTTGTTTGTTTGTTTGCATATGGGCTACATCTCTATCAAAGCTATATTTTGTGCCAAACATCTAAATTTGCCCAAGCAATAACATGCAAGCCTATTATTGTACTGCATTCCAGACAGTGCCTCTCAACTACGGTCCCTCCATGAACAATGTTTTTTACATAGTGGGGCAAGCCTGACACAATGGCTATGTCTACACTGGCAAGTTAATTCGAATTAAGGAGGCTTAATTCGAACTAACTAAAGCCATGGCTACACTAGGCTTTAGTTAGTTCGAATTAAGGGCTTTCTTAATTCGAACTAATAAGTTCGAATAGGGTATTCGAACTAAAGGGTTAATTCGAACTAACTCGTTCGAATTAACCAATGTGGCCATGTTAATTCGAACTAATTTCTTAGTTCGAACTAACTGGCCATTGAAATGAATGGGGATCGCTAATTCAAACTAAGTTTTCCTAGTTCAAACTAACTAATTCAAACTAATTTTAGCAAGTATAGACATAGCCAAGGAGAGGGCTGGGGTTTTCCCGTGGGGCACATAGGAAAAGGAGACATATGGGGCATATGAAGGGGAGCAGGCAGCTCTGAAGCAGGAGATGAAACTATTGCCACAGACATGGGGGAGAGAGAAAGGTCAGGAGGGACTGCCCAAACTTAATTCTGACAGACAAGAGATCTGAGCCTAGGAGTGTGCCTTCTATTATGTTAGTCTTTAAAAGTGCCACAGGACTCTGTTATAATTGTGGTAGGGAGACTGAAGGAGGGGTGGGACAACCAATCAAGAGAGAAGAAAAAATAATGAGTGTGAAACTGAAAAGGGAAGTGTCTGATTACACTAGGGGTTTCCAAAGATGCCTCACCTCCTGAGTCTCTCTGCTCCTATGGATAACTCCACCTTGAGAGCTCTTCCAGCCCATTTTTGGCGGGGTGGAGGGCTTGTGTGGGCTAAGGACAGCAAATAAACACACAGCAAAAGAGTGGGGAGGCCTGGAAGGGGCAGGAGAGGTATGTAGCAAACAGGAAAGGGGTTGGGGGTCACTAACAAACTTTTCCCCATGCAAAATGGGAGGAGGAGCAGCAGACTGCAAGGGGAAGAAGACCATTTGAAGCAGAGAGAGGCAGTGAGCTGCAAGGGAAAGAGGCGCACAGAAGAAGATGAGAGAACAGTGAACTGTGAGGAAGATGGGATCATGCGAGACTGCAGGGGATGGAGAGAGAAGTGGATGGCGGATGGGCAGGGGGTGGAAGAAGAGACCCACCAGCCTAATGCAAACTGAGAGGGAGTGGGAGAACTCTCCCAATCCATGCATCTGGGGCAGAAGATAACATGTTTCCCTGGTGGGGGATCCCCAATGTTGTAGTCAGAGAGAGTTGGGACACACTCCTATAGTATTTTCAAAGGGAAAGAGACTAAATCCCATCAAACCCAATCCTGACCATGTATTGTGACTGTAATTCAAAGGTGGATAACTTTCCTTATTTGAAGGAAAGGATAGTGAGCTGATCTGCATATTTATCCATACAACAACTAGCACATTAGGGCCCCAAGATTGATTGAAAGATCTTGTTGCTACCATGACATAAATGTTAATAGTAAACACAGAACGAAAGCAGCAATTACTTCCGGTTACTTGACATTACATCTAAATGATTAAAAATCCCTCTGATCCAGTGGTTCTCAACCTTTTTGGCTCAAGGGCCACAGTTATCATTTTTACAACCCCAGCACCCCCCCCACAAACCCTACTGTAGCCAGACAGAAGGAGTCCTCCCTGATTTCCAGTCCCCCTGACTACAGCAGAGAAACTGCACACTTCCTGTAGCCCCATGTGCTCCACCTGAGTCCCTAGGCAGTGGCTCCCTTCTGTAGCCAGAGGGATGGGAGAACAGTGCTCCCCCCCTCTAGTTCCAGCAGGACCCCCATCACCTAGGAATCCAGGTGAAGCACTTTGCCATGCTCCCTGCTACAGCCTGGGGGAAGAGGGTGGTGGTCTTCTGTGCCCTTGTCTACAGCAAAGAGCCTGCACTGATCTTGTTCCCCTTCGGCAACATGCTTTGTCAGGTCGTTAGGCAGCAGCTCCCTTCAGCAGCCAGTGGGAGGTAAACAACAGGCTACTTTGAAAGACTCTGTGGGCAGTTTTTGGGCCCTGGCCACTGGTTCGGAACCATAGCTTTAATCCTTTCTCATCGTATTTACTAAAATAGCCCAGAAGAGCCTGCTATGTGTTATTGGACAAACAGAATAAGGTACATGATTTTAAAAGGTAGTGCATGTGGTAAAAAGGGATACACCTAGAAGTGTATCACAGATGTGTAGAACTGGAAGGGACCTTGAGAGGTTTTCTAGTCCAGTTCACTCAAGGCAGGGCTAAATATTTTCTAGACTATTCCTGGCAGGTTTTTATCTAATATTCTCTTTAAAATTTTCCAGTGATTTCACAGCCTCCCTAGGCAATTTATTCCAGTGCTTAACTAAACCAAGATAACACCAAATAAGCATATATATAGGCTAAAAACCTAGACTTGGCTGAATCTACAGGCCAGGAGTGGTGCAAACGGGGACATGCTGTGGGCCTGTATGTATCCTAAACTCTAATGATTGTGCTTAGTGTGCCATGTCCTTCATAACCCCATTTTTAAAAAACACATGAATTTAGTATTCATGGAAGGAGATGGATCATCAGTTCTGGAGATTTTATTTAGGGCAGACACAGAACATGTATTAGAAGTGGCAGTGTCCCCACCACTATGAATTGGAATGACCACATCTAGGAGCAAAGTAGTAGTGCATACTCCTGCCCTCTCAATCTGTTCCCCTTCTGATGAAACTATCAACTAGTGCCAATTACAGCTGCGGGGGCTTTGTGAAGCAGATACTTGTCTGTGAGAATTACCAAGTAACACCTTTAAACAATATCATCCTGAGGTAGATTTGAACCAGTAACCCCCATGTAATAGTACTCTTAAGTACCTAAACCACTCAGCAGTCACATGTTGTAACCTTGTTCTTGCCCATAGTTTGTTTTGTAGGCGTATGGTTCCTTCAAGTTAAAATAATATTTGTTTTTTCCTTAATTCAGGATACTGGATGTGGTTAAGCCGCAATGCTTAGTCTAATGCATGCCAGATGAAAGCACACAGCAAAGAAATGTGACAGTTTAATCTTCTTAGAAAAGAGAGAAGATGAAATAATTCTCCAGACTGAGGACATGTACACACTACAAAACCATTCTGCAGCAAGCCCATTGCACGGCAAAAGTCACATAGCTTTTATTGCGCTTTCCCCCATCCACATAGCACTCCTTGTAATGAAAAGGAGCATTCACACACTCCTTTGAATTTTTGTTACGGAGCAGAGCATGGTGGGCACCTATCCCACCATGTCCTATAGCAGCCAGGTTTCTGGTCTGGCAGTGAAGCTCCAGCCGCCAGGGTTCCCCGATGCCCGGGAGCATCAGAGCTCCAGCCGCTGGGGTTCCCCACTCCTCGGGGGGATCGGAGCTCTAGCCACCGGGGCTCCCTGGTCCCTGGCGGCATCAGAGCTCCAGCCACCGGGGTTGCCGACTCCCCAGCAGCAGTGGGACTCCAGTCGCCGGAATTCCCCGGCTCCTGGGTGCATCATGCTCCAGCCGCCAGGATTTCCCGGCCCCTGGGGGCATCAGAGCTCCAGCTGCCAGGGTTCCCCAGTCCCTGGCACCATCGGAGCTCCAGCTGCTGGGGTTGCTGACTTCCCAGTGGCAGTGGAACTCCAGCCGCTGGGGCCGGTGGCTGGAGCCCCTCTGCCACTGGGGAGCCAGCAACCCCAGTGACTGGAGCTCCTCTGCTGCTGGAGACTGGGCATCCCCGGCGGCTGGAGCCCCTCTGCTGCTGAGGACCCGGAACCCGGCAGCTACTTGTCAATTTCCCTGCTCAAAATTGACAATTATGACAGATCCGGTGTCCCAGCATGGCCCTGATTGGCACTCTGGGACATTTCTGGAGGCTGTTCAATGCTCAATGAGCAAACACACTCACTGCAACACGGAACAGCCATTCCACAGTAAACACTATGACTCTTGTTTAGCTGGTTTTCATGCTGTGCGGCAAGAGGCCTGTTGCCACGCAACAAGCAACATTCATGTGTGTACACTTTCAACATTAGTGCGCGGTAACACTTTAGCGTGTACAAGGCCTGCAGGTATGGGATTTGAGGTGTGGTTGGCTATATTATTTTGAATTACTGGTTTTTTAAGTGAATTGAATTTTGTTGTGTGTGAGCAGTCATGTGGTTAGCACCTAGAGTTGTGAACAGACAACTTTTTCTAGTTAAATCTAAAAATAAACACTAAAATAGAAGAGGGAAAATTACTACTGATGGGAAATGGTCATAAATATAGTAATGGGTGCTGTAAAGGAACCCAAACAAATGATATGTCAATGCAGCCCTCTCAGACTAGGACATTACAAGTTTAGCTAAAATAAATAAAGGACTGTGGCTTCCCATATTACTGCCAGCCCCTCCACCAGCTCTGGAAGTTCCCCCCTCTGGGCTAACAGAGCATATTCCCAAGTGGTCACAGCCCTTTCTCGCACCATCCCACCATCTGCCTCCTCCACATCCTTTAGGTTATCTCTAGGGACCGGGGCCTCATCCTGACCAGGAAGCACTACATCTGTGGCCTCCTGCTGTCCACCTTGCCCCATGTTAAAGCCTATGTGTGGGCATTAGCATGGGTTGTGGGGCCCATGACCACTGTGGTGGCCTCCAAAATGTAGGGAAAGGTTGTCTTCTTTCTGGCATTGGAGGCCACTACCCAGGAGACGGTAGAGAAGGGCCTCATGGTGGGGAGTCTTCTGTGGCCCATTTGAGCTGCAGCAGGACCAGAGCATACGGGTGGTCCTTACCTCTAACCTTCCCCTTCCCCAGTCCTCCTTTCCTCTCCGCTCTGGGCAAACCCATTTCTGTTATAAGCCCTCTCCCATTGGACTGCAAGGAACCCCCCTTGCCATGTCCTCTGAGTCTGCTGGCAGATGCAGATCAAGCTACTGCTGACAGCATGTGATGGGATGACCCAAGAAGCATTCTAATTAGGCAGCCCACACCTGGGTGCACTACGGCTGGGGGGAGGCTCAGGATTTCCTTTGTGGATGGCAGGGCACATCTGGAGAGACTGCTTCCTGATCTAAACTGGCCGAGGAGACAGGGCCATCCTCTGCGGGGGGCAAGTGAGGTGATTGCCCTCAGCCCCATTGTTATGCGGGCACCGCACCACTGCCCCCGCACTCCCACATGCCATGCTTTGCTCTGCTCCCTCCCATCCCGCTGCCTTCGGCAGCAAGTCGAAGGCAGAGGAGTGGAGCGGGAGCAGTTCACCTGACCTCTGGACCAGCCCTCCCAGCCCCCACAATGGAGCAGGCAGGCCCAGGGGTGGGGCGGAGAAGCAGAGCCCAGACTCTGGGCCAGCCTTTCCCACCCCCAGGGGCAGAGCAGCCGGTTCAGGGGAGGGGCGGGTGTGCGGGGCCCAGCCTCTCTGAGCCGGCCTGCATGGCCCGCACAGGCCACTTGGCCCCGGGCCCCATCCCCCTTAGGGACAGCCCTGCGAGGAGGCCATGGCAGGCAGCATCGCACCTTTTGTAATGTCTCTGCCCCTTTGTCATTCACATCCCTCATTGACATCAATGTGGTTATCTCCTTGGCTGATGATGGGGAAGATCCCATGGTGGCGGGTGAGAGCTTCTGCTCTATTTTTGAAGAGATCAGGGCCCAGGGTCTGAATCCTGTTACCCAGGGGGAGGATGACCTTCTGCCAGGAGGTCTCAGTGGAGGCAATGACTTCGTTGCATCGCCCCTCCTCTTCTCCCTCTCCTTCCCCAGACTGACACCTCTGCTTTCACTCCTGGGGGCCCCTGGGCTCATCCATCTGCCTGGCCACAAACAGCACCCCACTCGAGGCCACCAAGCCCATTGCAGTGATGGCCGGTGCCAAGCAGCTGGGCCCTGAGCCTTTAGTTGCCCCTTTTTGAGGCCCTGGCTACCTCCCCTGCAAACTGGGGTCCCAGACCTATGCACTTTTCTGCCCTACACTTTGGTCTATCATCTTTGAGGGCCCCTTTCCCATGCCTGTCCCTTTGATTTCTGTGCCCAGTTGAGTCGTGCTGCATTCCAGTGGCCTAGCTACTGGGGCCTCTGGTCCTGCCTCCGTTCCCAACCCCGTTCCATCCCTGCTCTTTTCCCTTGCCCTTCTACTTCTACTTCTACTTCCCACGCTATTGCCGCCCCTGCATTTGTCCTCTTTTCCTTCTCTGTTGACAATCCCAGGAGGCAGTTTATGTATTTACTTCTCTCTACCCACTCAGGGCTGCTGTTCTCCCTCTGCCACTACTCCTCATGCTGGGGACTGGAACAGGCCATGCAGCACCAACAAAACGGGCACCGCACACGGGTCCACCTCCTCTTTGCCTGTCTCCAGAGGTAATGGGCCATTTCAGGGACGCAGCAGGAGGACAATTGGGAATCTGTGACCATGGCTTGCAACATGCTGCAGAATAAGCTACGCCACTTCCTGATGGATGCTCATGGCTCAAAGGGAAAGGTACAATTCGCTCCACAAGCCATGAGGGCCATTTTGGGAAGGGGTAGGGAATGGATAGGCAGGATGTCATGGCCTACCAGCAGGCAACTGGAGTGGGGAGACAGAGTGTACTGTAGCCACCTAACTACTTTGTCAAGCAGAGTGGCTACCCAGTTCTCGCCTAATCTACAGCCCTGCCGAGGTCATGCCAGGTCACCTGCAGCACCTCCTGGCTTGTTCAGGAGGCTGACACTGAATCTTGTCAACATCAGTGTCCTGACACTGGGCTCAGAGCCAGTGAGCTTCTTTCAGCAGGTGTCTGTCTTCTTTGGCTCCTTGGATCCTTGCGAGTGCCTGGTCCTGGGTAAGGATTTCAACACCACCTTAGACAAGAAGGAACACCCATGGACCCAGAAGTGGCCAGCTGCCAGACATCCGCAGGAGATATTATAGACTATCATTCCCTGGTGGTGGATGTGTGGTGCAACCACCTCTCAGATGACCACTACCCTTCACTTATGTCTGGAGATGGGGGCACTTGCTTATCCCCAAATTCCCTGCACACTGTCACACACCTATTGCCCCTGTAGAAGCAAAATTTCTTTAACACCCCCTAGTTTGAGCAGCGGGCTGTGTTTCAGCAGTGGTGTGAAGGCATGTGAAGTTCTGTGAGATCCTTCAGGCTACAAGGCACTATACAAATGCAGCTGCCTGTTTTAAAGGAGTATGTAAATGCCTTTTTAGAGGACATTCTCTGGGGTTCACTTCCAACCACTTATTCCCCCCCACACAGCCTGTTTTCTAAATTGCAGCTTCTTACTAGTTAAAGATTTTACTCCTCTTTGGCACTGCATATTTTCTGGGTCAGCCCTTGCATCTCAGCAGTTCATATCTCAGATTTCCTTCTCATCTCTGTGCCAACACTAATGTTTTGTCTCTTCCTTCTTGCACTGCACCTGCTGTGCTGTGCTTTCTGTAGCACCTTATTATATGTAATTGCCTGTCAGCAGCCTGTAGGCTCTGTGTGTCTTTTTGACTTCCTGTCTCTGCAGCTGGCAGAGGAGGCAAATAGTGTAAATACCCTGGGTGAAGCATACAGGCACAGTTGCTAATTATTAGGCGTTATAATCATGAGATTGATTCTTCACATGCTGTGCTGCTACAGAATGAGTAGTAAAAATTTTACTTCTTACTAGCCAACAGCAGCAGCATTATTATTATCCCAAGACAGAAGTACATTAAAATTGATTTATTTTCCTCCCATTATGTAAGCACCCCTTCTTCAAAGTGTCTGACAAAGTGGAATTTTCTCCCACAAAAGCTCAAGCGATAAATAAATTTGTTAGTCTTTAAAAGTGCCACATGATTCCTTGTTTATTAAAATGGAGTTAAGTTTGAGAATATGTGTCAGTATCTTAAGGTAAAAAAAAATTATAGGGATGTTGTAATTATTCCCAAACCAAGCATTACAAACTAAGGACATTTAAAAAACAACGAGAGTCCTGTGGCACCTTATAGACTAAAAGATTTTCTTCGGCATAAGCTTTCATGGACTATAACCCACTTCGTCAGATGCAGAAGAAAATCTGTTAGTCTATAAAGTGCCACAGGATTCTCGTTGTTTTTTGCTGTACAACAGACTAACACGGCTACCCCTCTGGAAATAAGGACATTTAGAGAGTTAAGATTACTTAAAAGACATCCAGGAATGTTAATATATGGAAATGCACAATTAAAGCATCCATACAACTTAACTTTGTCTTGTAGGAATGTTGTGTGATATCCATCTTGATTAAGGAATTTTAGTGTTTGCAATCTCTAATTATAGTAAACTGATATTGAAAGGCACATTAAAGTTTTTTTTGTTGTGTTTCCACCTCCTGGCAACACTACAAGGGCAGAGTTAAGGATAACTGTGGTATGAATAGATGAAAGATAGTAAGCCACACTAACTTGGCCACAATTTATCTCTTGGTTACTTCTGAACTCTGGAGTGATGAGTACATGCCTATCGGCATCACTAATCACTTGTGTTTTTCCACTAGTGAGAATAGAAACAGTTAATAGTAACTATGATTACGTGCATAAAGGATACGCATAAATCTCTTTCCAGTAAATATGGTTCATTAATAGGATGAACAAATCTTCTGCTTTCAGTAGGATTGTTCTCTTTTATAGCAAGTTTATCTACTCTGCCTGCCCTAAGTTAAAAAAGCCGTATCTCCTAATTTTTACTCAGCCTTCTTACAGTATTTCTCCTATTTCCATAAAGCATGGATCTCTACCTAGTTAGTACAAAGGTAACTTTCACTGCTATGAACTGTGCATGTGCTGAGATTATTTGGAATTATTTTACAACGTAGATCTGACTTTTTTAGTTTTTGATATATAAACGGACTGTGGCCCTGACCCTGCAGTTCCTTGCACATGGGTGGACTTTCATGCCTTCACAGATCCCAGTGAACATCACAGGACAACGTGTGGGCAACAACAGCCCACCTGAGTGCAATGGATTGTAGGATTGGGGTCTATGTCTGTGTATAAGGCCAGATCCTGATCACAAATCAATGGCAAAATGTACGTTTTCATTGGGAATAGTATTTTGCTCAGAAGCTGTATAGTACACATTTTAAATGCCTTCAAGCCAATTTAACATACACTACTGCAAGTAAATCAGTGCTATGCTGACACTGAGGATTTAAATGCAAATTAAGAAAACTCAGAAATTCTCCCATAGCAACCATAATTTGTCCCTGTTGTATCTAAGTGATATATGGCGCTACAGAGCTATGTTTATAGTTATATTTATGCTTTAATACAGTTTGTATGTGCAGTGTGACTGAATAATAAATGCGGATGAAACAATCATTTTTAGTTCCTTAACTTTATGTATTTACATCCTGATTTATGCATCAAAATTCCTGGTTGGTTTGTAAGAAAAGTCCTCACTTGATATTTCATTAAATAAGTGTTTTTTTCATATTATTTGTCATTGACCATGTGTTATTGTACTGTCTAGTTTGATACTCTGCTAGTAAAAAAAAATTGTCTGTTTTTTTCAGTTCCTTGTATTTAATCAACCTTCTCTCCTTATATTTAATCAAACTTTCTCAAAAAATTCCTAACTGTCAGGGGGATTAACCACTGGAATAAGTTGCCTAGGTAGGTTGTGGAATCTCCATCACTGGAAGTTTTTAAGAGCAGGTTACATAAACACCTCTCAGGGATGGTTTAAGATGGTACAAGGTTCTGCCACGAGAGCAGGGAACTAGACTCAATGACCTCTCATGGTCCCTTCCAGTTTCTGTGATTCTATAATTACATGCGAAGAATTACATAAAACCTGTGCAAATTCTGATATTTTCTCTGAATGTATTGCCATTGTTAATATGAAGTAATTGATTTAATAAACCCAAAGAAAGCATGAAATATAGTTCCCCTTGTTAAATAATTCTCATACAGATCCTTCTCTTTGTCCATTTTTAAAGTCCATGACTTGAGGGTTTGACAGGAAAAACAGTAGGACAGTTTCATTTTCACTAAAAAATAATACTTTATTAGTATACACATAACAATTACAATAAATATGGTAGGCTACAGTTGCCTGGATATTGTGGCATACTTCCACTAGATGGCAGTGTAACAATTCACTATATTATGGATATAATGGAAACGCGTCTCCAAGCTTTATTAAATCCTCCCAAAGATTTCGTGAGATGATATTTCATGGGTTACTATTGTCAGCTGAAGTATCTGTATTTAAAAACAGCTATGGCAGTATTGAGAATTCTTCAAGTAACTATAAAAATCTATAGATGAATATTCATCTCTGAATGTAAATATTGGGGCTTGGAATGGAATACCTACCAGGTACTGCAGGTGTCCCAGGACAGGTGCTCTTTGACAAGGTCATCTCCATTATACATAGTTGCTTAGTGGTGCACTTAGCTCCCTCATTCAGACTGGGAGAAAAAGAAGTAAAGAAGGAGAGAGAACCAGTAGGGGGAAATTAGGATCCAACATATAATGTAGAAAACAGATAATAAGGGATAAGGAAAGGCTCTCATAAGAAAGGGGTGCTGCTTTGGCTTATTAAAAAATATTGAGCCAAATTTTGCTTTTTGTTCCACTGGTGGAATGCCATCAGCAAAATAACATATCAGTGACAGAGAAGGAAAGACAGAAGGAGCAAATAGAAAGGGGAAAAGAAAAAAACAAAGCAGATGAAAAATGGGAGAGAGAAGCTGTAGGACAAAAAAAGCTGAGGATGTAGAAAAGAAAAAGGAGAAAAGACACACAATATATACCTTGTATTAGGGCAGTGAAGTGTCATTTATTTACCCATATAGCAGCAATATTTTGCTAATGAAAATTGAATCAAGTTGTTGTTCCCTCAAGGGTAGGATGGTTAACCATTTTTTTAAAAATCCCATACCATCACAGCAAGTGACCTTTCTCACTGAGTGGCATATCCTGACCATAATTAAAATAAACTAGAAATCACCGGAATGCAACTACAGATACTTTAGCAAAGTTACCGTATGGTAATTTCTCTGCAAAAATGGCTGCTTTAATGTATAACTTTTTCCTTATGTTTACTTGTGCGTGTGTGCTGGTCTGATGCAAACGTGATTTTGGACTCACCCTTCCACTTATCTAGCTCTCCTGTTTTTTTTTTTTTTCCCCATTATGTTTCAAGGCTGCATCAATGCTTGCTTTCTGTGTTGAGGGTGCGTCAAGTCTTCATGTTCAAGCTTAAAACAGCAGCTTTGAAATCCATTATGTTTATGTGATGGTGTGAAAGCAAGCATCTTAGAAACATCACATAATTATACTAAAATACAGCTGTTTTTTTTCTTGGATCCGTTGAGGTCTATGCAATTTTTCCCAACTTGCTAGAGATCAGTTTTACTAGGTCCTGTGTCATGATTCATGTTATGATGCTCTAGGTTTACTTAATCCTGCATTAGAACAGATGGACAGACTAGATGACCTGTTGAGGCCCCTTCTAACACTGTATTTCTATGATTCTATCTTTAATATTAGAAAGAATTACAGCAGAGCATCCTCTAACAATTGATAATGTCAGGGACTGAAGCAGCTGCTGGCCTGCTCCCTGACTACCTTTGTTGCCAGACAACCAAAGAGCCTCTCTGCACTGCCTTGGAACTGACAGAGGGCTCACAGCCCCTGAATGGTTTATAGACCTGGCCTCTGGAGCAGATCAGGGGTTACTCAACATGTACCATGCTTTCAGCTATGCCTGCTTTGTTATAGGGCCTCCTTCCACCTTCTGCTCCTGCTCTGCTTCCCTCCAGTTTTAGACTTCTGGCTTTGATCCTTGGCTCTGCATCGGGCTTACAACACTGGTTGAATCCTCTGGTTCTGATATTCTGTCTCTGTAGTTCTGATCCCTGACTCCACCTCTGACTTATCATTCTGGTTTACCTTCGGTTCTGGCATTGGACCTCTAAACACACTCAACTTGAAAAGGTGCAGAGCAGAAGAGAATCAGGACCATGTATGCCTATCAGTGGTCTTAAACTTCAAGGACAGAGCAGAGTGGTCAGTCTGTTATATTTGTGAAATTGAAAAGGTACATTGTACAGTGACATTTGGAAAGTATGAGCAGTTTGTCTTTTTGCTGATTTTGTTGTCTGAATTTGACCTGTGTACCACCTCCAGCCTGAGTGATCCACATCAGCCATCTGTGCAGTATCCATGGAAGCAATCCATACTTCCTTTGCACTCAGCCAAGCCAAGTGATGGCCAATAAACCTGCTGGGAAGTCATATTGTGCAGGAGCAAAGGGACTTTCAATCGAATATTGACTCTTCTGTGTGCTGTTACTAAGGAGTCCAGTTTTCATTTTAAACCAAAACCAACAGAGGGACAAATTCTACAAGCATCTGTTATTAAAAGCAAGCCTTGAAAAAATAATTTCAGGAAATGGCAATATTCTTTTAGAGGAACATCCAGTACAATTCAGTTCCTTTTTGCCATTTCTGCACTCCCTTGCAATTACAGCACTGTACCACTTCCTCTTTGTGTTCTCACTTCTTGCGTAATAGCAGCATGACAAGATGCTTTTGTGTAGATTATGATACCCGGTCTAGGAATAGAATCATAAAAGATTAGGGCTGGAAGGAACCTCAGGAAGTCATCTAGTCCAAACCCTTCCTCAAAGCAGGACTAAGCCCACTTAAATCATCCCAGCCAGGGCTTTGCTAAGGTGAGCCTTAAAAGCCCTAAAGATGGAGTTTCCACCACCTCCCTAGGTAACCCATTCCAGTACTTTACCACCCTCCTAGTGAAAAAGCTTTTCCTAATATCCAACCTAGACCTGCCCCCTGCAACTACCATTGCTCCTAGTTCTGTCATCTACTACCACTGAGAACAGCCTAACTCTCTGGAATCCCACTTCAGGAAGTTGAAGGCTGCTATCAAATCCCCCCTCACTGTTCTCTTCTGCAAACTAAATAAGCCCAGTTCTCTCAGCCTATCCTCCTAAGTCCTGTGCCCTCAAGCCCTAGTCATTTTTGTTGCCCTCCATTGGACTCTCTCCAATTTGTCCACATCCTGTAGTGTGGGGGGACAAAACTGGATACAATACTGCAAATGTGGCCTCACCAGTGCCAAACAGAGGGGAATAATCACGTCCCTTGATCTGCTGGCAATGCTACTATTAATGCAATCAATATGCCAGTAGCCTTCTTGGCAACAAGGACACACTGTTGACTCATATCAATATCTTATCCACTGTCACCCCCAGGTCCTTTTCTGCTGAACTGCTTCCTAGCCAGTCAGTCCCCAATCTGTAGCAGTGCATGGGATTCTTCTGTTCTAAGTTCAGGGCCCTGCACTTGTCCTTGGTGAACTTCATCAGGTTTCTTTTGACCCAATCTTCCAGTTTGTCTAAGTCACTCTGTATCCTATACTTACTCTTCAGGATATCTACACTTCCCCCAATTTCGTGTCATCTGCAAACTTTGCAAACTACCCCATCATTCAGATCATGAATGAAGAAGTTGAACAAAACTGGCCCCAGGACCGACCCCTGGGGCACTCTGCTTAATAATGGCTGCCAACCAGACATGAAGCTGTTGGTAGTAGGATGTAAAAAAGGATATGAGACTATTTTAAACATCTTGCAAGATTTTCCTTTTTTTAGAAATCTGTTTTATTTCTTTGTTTATTGCTCAAATGTCCATTGTTACAATTCAAGTAAATTCTAAAAACTGATTAAAAAAGAAAACAAGAAGATACAGTAGTAGCAAAATAAAAACATTGTAAACAAGTAAAACTCAGAATCTTTAGGCATAATACAATTCAACCTGACAAATAATTGATCAAGGTAATTGAAAAAATGTAACTTGTGTGTTACAACACAGAGTATTGCAAAGAACAAACAACAACATGAATCTGGTGTAAATGGATGTTTGTCTGATTGACGTTATGCCATGTCCACTCCTTTGTTATGCTAAGTATATTCCATTGACATGAGATGGTATTATTTGTGCCCGTATGTCTTTCAGCAGCTGTGATCCAGACGCTAATATGTCTATATTTAGTCCAGCCAGTCATAGCTTGCTTGTTTGGAGAGTAGTTAATGATACGGTATTTTGCTCATTGTTTGACCGACATTGCAAATCTAGCAACCTGGAATAACTGTGTGTGGTTATCACCAAGGGGTTGTTGTCGTTGTTGTTGTTGACCTGAGGAGAGAAAGATCAGGTGAATTTAGTATTTATAAAAAGTGCCAAATTGATAGCCTTGAAAACTAAAGGTGTTGTCCGCAGAACAAACAGGCAGTCAGCAGTACATCTGGTTCACCCCTGAACTGGAGAGAACACATCTGTGGGTCGCAGGATTATTCACTGCCTGCTACCTCATTTCTTGAATTGCTTAAAGATTAATTTATTACTAATGGTGCTCATCGTTTTATTTTATGTTAGTCACCAGACAGCCCTCAGATAACAAACAACTTTTGATCTTTACCTACGTGGACCAGACCAGACCTAGTGCCTGTAGATATGTTTCTCAGGCTCGTTGCTAGTCATACATATTCAATGCTAAATCCTTCTACATCAAAAGCTAGAACTTCACTGCATATCATTGTCCATGGATGGAATATGGATATACCAGAACACCTTGCATCAAGTAATTAATAAAATGTTCTGTGTTTGGGTTTTTGTTTTTTTGTTTTTTTGAGAGGACAACATAACATTACCATATAAGGAACAAAGCAAATAAAACTTGAAGGAAAAACGGATAACTAGATAGTCAGAGAGCCTAAAATATGGAAGTGACACTGCCTTTCATAAATGGGTTTGAAACTAGATTGTCTTAGTGAACCTGTTTCCTTGAAGGGTCCCAGGCTGTCTCACATCTGGAGTGCTCCCTAGAAAGTTCTATTGTGATGTCCCATGAAAGGTATACCAAGGATGAGGCTTGAAGAACTGGGCAGCCACGTCTTGAATGAAACACTGCTCTGTTTATATGGAAGTAGCTAAATGGCAGAATCAATTCTCTGTGTGACTCAAGACTGAAAAAAAGCTTTGAATTGTTGGAGGGTTACTAATTGGTTTATTCTGAGATCAACACGAATAGTTCTGTGCATCAGTCTAGTGGCATCACCTGTCAGCTTATCTGTGGCATTAGCTTTGCATTTGACCTTTCACATAAATGTTTCATGTGCCAAACAGAGAAGGGGAAGAACATAAAAATATCATATGAACACAGAGACAAGCAACCATGGTAGATAATGGTAGATAACATTAAAAATATGTTTAGGAAACCATCATTTTAAAATGGGCTGACCTGACATCTCAGATAAATTCAAAGTTCCCTGGCTGGTGATGAATGTTCTGGATGAATAAACTTTTACTCCTGAAGGAATTCTGCACCAAAATTTTAAAATTCTACATATACTACTTTTAAATTCTGTACATTTTGTCAAAATAACACAATATAAGCAGGCCAGTTCCAATTATTTTGATAAAACCATGGCTCAGCACTGTTCAAAGAGGTCATGTTACTGCTTTGTTATTATGGGGCACTTACATTCACAGGAGACAAAACCGATGCATAGACAATTAGGTTGACACAGGCAGCTTATATAACTGAGTGTAGCATAGACTAGGCCTTTGCATCAGAAATCTGGACTCCAGGCACCAAGGCCAAGATCCCCAACAGTATTTAGGTACCTTCCATACTTATTTCAGTGGGAGTTAGATTCCTAAATGCCATTGAAGATATCGGCATTTAACTCCAGAGCCAATATTTTTCTTTCACATTTTACATCCCTCTCATTGAACTTTGTCCTCATTAAGTTTGTCTTGATCAAGCACCTGTGATTCCATGATATTCTGCTTTATTAATTTTTCAGTCTCACACAAGCATATCTATTTATAGTTAGTGGAGATTTATTCTGTTTGACTCAAGATGAGCTGGCTGAGAGAGGCTCCCATTCTTACCTGTTTGCTGTGCTGTTTTAGTAAAATGTTCACAGTGAAAGAAAAGTGAATTATCCTTGGTGCTTTCCACTCCAAACAATAGCTCATGTACAAACTTAAATATCAACCATTTGCTTAAACTAATTTATTTCCCAATGTACCATGGATATAATTATCCTCGCAGGAAGTAACTTGACTATTCCATTTAACTGTTTTGATTGCTATTACATTACCATTTCCCACCAGCAACGTGTAATGTAAGTACTTTGTTATTAAAATGCCTTTACTAAATTGACTCATTTATTTATAGAACTTTCCTTTCAGTATATTGTACAAACAAAACGGGGCTGGATGGCTCAGGAAAATGGTTAAGGGATTTGCAATTCTTGGGTGTCATTGCTTCAAATCCAACACAGAATGGTTGTGATCTAAAGTTACCATCTGACAGCTGTACAGTGTCCTACGTGAGACAAGCTGATAGTCTTGGTTCAGATTGCAGTAATCAGGTGGTCTTGTATCCACAGCACAGTAACCATCAATATAACAAGGACTTACTATCACCCTTACTGGCAGGTTCAGCAGAAATACCATGACTGGAAATTAAACTGATGTCATCCCCTGGATGTGACCCCCTACAAGCTGGGTCTATATGAGGAAACTTGCAAAGTTAGGGCCATGCTGTAGCAATTCTGGCACCTTTTGGTCATGCTAAGTAACCTTGGCTCACAGCATTAGGGCAATAAGATTATTCATATATTCAATTCAGCACAAGCAAGGATTGCAGAATCTGGCCCAAATAAAGGACTTCCATCTTAAGGCTATCTGCCATGACTTTTCACCAGCCACCCAGGGAGAGTAAGGACACCCAGTAGACCAGTCTTTTATTCTATGCTGGTTACAAGGCCTGCCAAGGGGTACATCCACACTGGAGCCTTAAGTCAACTTAAGGACAGTTAAGTCGACCTACAGACCACGGTGTCCACATTGGGTACTTAGTAAGCCCACTTAAGCACTTCCTTAAGTCGACTTAATAACACCACCTCTGAAGGTCGACTTAACGCTTAAGTCGACCTTATTAAGTCAACTCAAGCCAGTGTGGACGGGGAGTGCCTTAAGTTGACCTAATTGGCCTCTAGGCCCTGGTGCAATGTGGGACAGAATGCACCACTACTCTGTCGACCTAGCACCTGCTAGCGTGGATGCTGGCAGTCGACTGGAGTGTTCAGTGTGGATTCTCTAAGTCGACTTAACAAGGTTGACCTTGTTAAGTCGACTTAACAGAGCCTCCAGTGTAGACATACCCAAGGGCTATGTCTACACTGGCAAGTTAGTTCGAATTAAGGAAGCTTAATTCGAACTAACTAAAGCCATGGCTACACTAGGTTTTAATTCGTTCAAATCAAGGGCTTCATTAATTTGAACTAATAACTTTGAATAGGGTATTAGAAGTAAGGGTTAATTCGAACTAGTTAGTTCGAATTAACCAATATGGCCATGTTAGTTCGAACTAATTTCTTAGTTCGTACTAACCAGCCCATTGAAATCAATAGAAATCACTAATTCACAAAATATAACAGGGATAAACTTTCACACAATAAAAATAATACAGTGGGTATTCCAGTATGATGCATTACCATTTTAACTAAAGGCTTTGAGACTTTTAAGTTGTCAAATTATAAGCAAGTACTCAGTTTGTAACTTCATTGAATTAATCTCTATTTAGAGTAAGAAGCTGTGCAAGTGGCAAACCAAACAACAAAATATTTTTATGACAATCATTAAACTTTCACTTTATTTGCCATCTGGAAAAATACAACAAATGAAGCAAAATGGGTTGGGTCTTCTGTTTCTGCACTTACGGAGATTGTCGCCATCTTTCATCTAGACTAGAGCAATACCACATACATGGGCACAAAGTCATCAGCCCTTAGGAAAGTCCAGCTAATAAAGAATGATACAGCATGTCTTCTCTGCAGCACGGGATACTATGAACACATCAGACCTGTCCTCTGCTCTTTACACTGTTTTCCCATTGAATACTGAGTCAAGTCCAAGATTTCCATCCTTATCTTCATGGCGCTCAATAATCTAGGCCCAAGATACATTAAACGTCACCTGAAGCTCCAAGATGAGGACCATGGTTGACAACTCTCCTCTATACACACAGTGGAGCTCATCTTGACAATGGTAAAGCTCATTTGTGCAGGACATGGAACTTTCTCTGGTACCAGTCGAACGCTATGCAACAAATTCTCACAACAACTAAGGATCACTACAAATCACAAACCCTTTGCTTCAAAGTGCAGGATGAAACTTTTTCACCGGGCTTTCAATCACAAACATACATGATACAGCAGACATGTAACAGTTAAATAAACTCAGAATGTTTCCATTGGGGAGACAACGGAGAAAAAGAGACTGGAACGTATCAGATGTTAGTCATGTTTTGAATGCATGCCTGGAAGGCACTTATATACTGTGGTGAAAAGGGTATGAGAACCTGAATAAAACAGAATAGAATTATACCAGTTTCAGCTGCTGCAGAAAATTATAACTTAACTACCATGATTGATAGGAATTTTCTAGGGTGCTATTTAAATAACAAAAATGAATGTTTTTCTTGCCTGTGCCCTTGCTACTCTATAGTGTTTCCCAGGTAATAGCATTATAGGAGCAGGCTATGGACAAGGCTGAAGGGATATATTCAATGGCATGCTTTGACATTTTTTATCCCTGGTCAAGCTGATGAGTGACAGTGTTCTAATGTCAGTTCCTGAACACTGTGGTAATCAACATGCTGACGTCTGTGGAGAAAAGTGTGATGAGGTTTTAAAGACAGTTAAAAGGACACTGGCAAAGCTGATGGTTCAAAATGTTAATTACTATATATGGATGTAATGCCCAGAACTGTGTGTACTGGAAAATTAACAACGTCTCGCAAGCCACCTAATACAAGTACAAATTAGACAATGCTGTAAGAAGAAGCATATTTCTTGGCCAGTGCATATCTTTTCAATGCATTGAATATCAGGGAAATATTCAAAGGCACGAAGAGCAGGTAGTCATCTATTCCCAGTACAAATTAATGTAAGTGGGTCCCCTGACTGAGCTGACACCCACTTGTGCCTTTGAAAACAGGAGGCTTCAGCTATATTTCAGTCTATTTACAAAAGAACCTTAAATAAAACAGGAAAAGTTAATGGAAGGGGTAGGCAATGGGTGGGAAAGGATGCGGGGGAAGATTCAGGTTCAAATAAGGGTGGTGTGTCAAGCTTCTCTTGACTAAAAGGGGTTTACCCTTCAAAATAGATAAATAACACATTTGAAAAGCTTTAAAATTATAACCTTTTTTTTCTTTAAATTTTCTTTAATGGCCTGCAGTTGAAAGCCTGGATCTATTGAGCTCTAGTGAAAAGTTAAGGCATCCAGATAAAGCAGGTTTATCCCTGAAATGTAATGTCTTGACAACCTCCTGATCTTTTCAGCCCATAAAGGTCAGTTACAGTGGGTATTGGTAATCACACTCTTTATAGCTCCCTTAAAGTTCATTGCTTTAGTGAATCATTTCACAAGTTACTAAATCAAGTCAAATTATTACTCAGCAAGAGTGAATTGGTGCCTTTCCAATATAATTGATATGTTTCCTGTGAGCCTTCTGTACTCGAAGGCTTTTGGATATTTGGCACAAGATTTGTGCAATTACTGAGTTTATTTGTACTTCAAAACACGGTGTCAATAGGGTGTCAGTACTGCTCCCTGTTCTGTATCTCAGAGGTAAACACTAAGGCTATGTTTACACTAGAAAAGTTAAGTCGACTTTTAAGTCGACTTTAATAAGGTTGACTTTAAGTTGCTTAAAGTCTACCTTATTAAAGTCAACTTAACAAGTGGCAACACTTTAAGTGACTTAGTCTACTTTGTTAAGTCGACCTAACTGCCCTTAGGTCGACTGAACAAAGTGGACTTATGCGTCCACACTGGGCTTAGGTCGACCTAAGGAAGGCTTGGATGTGGTTTTGTCCAATATCAGACAGGGGACGCCATTTTTAAGAACATGCCACACTGTACATGCTGAGTCTCACTAGTAAAGGCAGTTTGGTGTGCTCTCAAAGATAGCCCCATCCCCTATGTGGTGTGACCTCATGCACACCATGCATGCGAAGCTGTGCAATTGGGTGGGGTCCATGCCAGTCCCAGAAGTACCAGAATGTCCTGTATTCCAGAAATGTGTGAGTGCCCAACCAAGGTAGTTCCAGCATGTAAGGGGTTGCAAGCAGATCCCTGATTCCCAAACTGTTACACCACTGGTTTGGAGTGGAGCTATAAAAATCAAAAGAAAACTGCTACAGTAGCATCTTCCTCAGAGGAAGGCTGTCTCCTAGTCTAGTTTGCTGAAGATTGGAAAGATCTTTTGGTGGTTATTGCCAATTGTTCTTGGTTGCTTTGTTCTTTTGCCAGGGCTTTGGTTCACCTTCCTTGGCTGGTTATTTACCCATCTGTTGACAGTGGAGGCAAGTAGAAGAGCTCTGTTGCTCTTTCTTTTGTATAAAGTATGTGCAGAATTGACAGCAACCAGGCCTTCTTTTATTTCTCTTTCTGTGCATAGGAAATTTCCAGCCCTTCAAGCTCACTCTAAATCTATATTTTTCATTGTTAGCACATGCAGTTTGAGTAGGCAAGTGATACTTCTCAGACAGTAGCCCTGGGGATGGGAGAATATATGAGTAGAATTTATTATTTGCCACTAAAGAGGCAAACTGGGTTTATTATTTTCAAATGCAGTTTGTGTTTATTGTGCAGCTGGAAGCAAGGAATGTAATCCTGAAGTCTTTAAATTATGTCAATCTAAAAAACTTTTTACACATTTGATCTGATGGCACATACAGACTTATCTTTTTCCCCTCTGTTTTTTTAAACTGTTCTACTTTCATTAAATATATAGTATTAATGTGTTTTGTTTGAAGAGAGTTTCATAAGTGTAATGCCAGCTTTTTGAAAGCATGTGATTGATTATTTGCACATTCATATTCCTTTCCAAACAGTATGGAACTAAAAACTGTCACAAATCCAATATTTTTTCACAATTTATTTTCTCACACTTTGCCTTTTTCCCTCCAGACAGACATTTTAGTGCAAAAAACCCCTCACTTCCTTCATGCTTTTTAGGTCTCTTTTCCAAATATAAATTAATTATTGTATTTCTGATATACATATATACACACATTATTACAGCATCTATACTTATATATCTAAAATGCTGATCACATTTAACTTACAGACAACTGGAAAAAATTAAATCAAATAGTAATTTTTAAAAACCATTTCATTTGGACTGAAATCTTGTATGCTAAATATCACCCTAGGGTAAATTAGTTTATGCAAAACTTTGAAGCTTAGTCTTAAAAAGAAGAGTTATCTAGTGAGGGCTACATTAACCTGTGTCATTTGTCAATGTACTAAAAAATTATTTTTGAAAATATCAACACAATAAGCCAATCTGACTGCATGGATGTATAACGTAATAAAGAACATCAGGAAAATTGTACAAAAGGCCAATCTTGCATAATGGAATTTTTTGTATCTTGCTAAAACTGAATCCAGGTATACACCAAGACAGAACTAGTTCCATTAATTAATGCAACCTTGTCTTTATATATATGCAGTTCTGAGGATCTGAGAATGTTTTGTCAACAGTGCTGTTGATGATTTACCCATAATTAGATACCTGTTATTCATCTGAAACAAAAATACTGGAGTATGAGTGTAAGCAGCCAGAGACAATGGTAAACAACTTTAATTTTATGGCAGCAACAATTCTCTTGTACTGTTTCTTTATTGGACCATTTTATGAACAAAACCTGCTTCATATCCCTGTATAACTGCAATTATTATAACTGAGCTTGCATTGCATTGAATGATCAAACTCCAACTAACTTCAATGTGAGAAGTGCCATGCACTTGGAGTAAAATTCACCCCTGATCCAGGGTCTCGGGCAAGACCTATGCAGCACTTATGCCCTATTGTGAGACTTCTGTAATCTGCATGAGGTGAAGCTTCTGAAAAGCTTCCAGACTGATTGCTCCTGATATTTCTTGTGGTCAAAAGAGGTGTGTTTCCAGCTGTGCTTGGCTTGATTGTAACTATTATGCAGATACTTATTGCAAAGTTATTCATGCATTTGTCCACTCAAGATTAGATTTCCTTAATGTGCTCTACATGAGGATGCCCATGAAACCATCCAATTACCAGGAATTGTGATCATTCCAGATAATGCTAGAACTACTGCTTCTCAGAGACTTGTGCTCTTTAGATTTCTTATCTGCAACAGGATTGCTTGTCCCTTTAACAGCTAGAGACTTGGAGTCAGCAGACTAGTTACTTAATAATAGTTACACCAGAGCAAGAATGAGATGATTCACCTTCCTGCCCAGAGTACCCCTTGCTTTCCTGAGCTGCTCATCACACTCAGCTCCAGACTGCTCCAGCCCCAATTCCTCTGCCTCAGCATTGCTGCTCTTTTGCCTCCAGATAGACTTTCTGGGCTGCCTCTCTGGTCCCTCTGGTTCTGCTGCTGCTTCTCTGTCTCCCGCCCATCCTCTAGCTTCCCCTCAGCTCAGCTCTGCTTAGGCAGCCCCAACTTACATGGAGGATGGGATCCCAGCTTCCTGACTCCCTCATTGGCCTGCCTGCCCTGTCAATCAGGCTGACCCAAAGTGTTAACTTTCTCCATTGACCTTGGGGACTGTCAGTCTCACAGTCTTGATGGAGAAGTAGTGGAGGCCTCACCAACAATGCTAACATTGTCAAGAACGAATGCTGACAATACTATGCTAATCCTGTTTGGCCCTGAGTAGAACTCTGGGTAGTAATGTTATTAGAGGAAATGGATATAGCAAAGAATTCTTCCATGATCGTAGGGCTGTGACATCCCTGTGAGCAGAACTTGTGGTGCTTTCTTTTGGTCTCTGTTGCAAGTGGGTCCACTTGCAGAGTTCCCCATAGCTGGAAGATGGATCTGGCCATGTGTGGATGTAGTGACCATTCGTGGTCAGCAGAGAAAGACCTGCTTAGCTGATCTGCCAACATGTTCTTCTCTCCCAGAGGCAAATGGAGTTCTTTATGAAGAACATAGAATTACCTTCTGATAAGTTCAGATGAACATTCCCCTCCCTGTCTGTTTACGTAGATCATCGTTGCTGTATAGTCCACTAACAGATTTTTTTCCCCAGAATACGTGGGCAGAAGGCTGAATAGGCTAGATGGATAGCACATAGTTCCCTGATGTTTATACAACGAGAACAAAGACATAACAAGATGCTGGGGCAATGGTTGGTTTGTCTCTTGTGGTAGAGGAGCTATTTAAGCAACATCCAGTTACTCAGTCCCTATCCTTGTACCAGGTATCAGAAAACGTTGTTGGGGATGCCCATCTCGGTGCACCCTTGAGGGATTCAACTCAGATGAGTGAGAAGATGGCCTAGCAGAGAGAGGGGCAGCCCCTGGTACCCAGAATGACCATAGATATGGTGATCATGGGACCCATGTTTGCACAGCCCATTGCCCGTTGCAATGTGCCCACTGCTGGGATTGTTGAAGCAATCAATGACCCCACAGCTCAGCAGGAGGATAAGCTTTCCATCCGGTATAGGACATAAAAGACTCCACTTCAGAATCTGATGAAGCTGAGTCCTGTGACAATTGTGGAGCCGAAGCCATGCAGACAAGGGACAGGGAAGCTGAACCTGCAGCTGTACCTGAAGATGAGTTGGAATTAATTAAAGTATTTCTTACCAGGTCCAAAGCTGGGAGACCAGTGTACGTTCCTCACATCACACCTACATTCTAAGCCGCCCACACTTTCTGTGCCTTCTGGAGCTGCAAGGCCCTTTATTATCCCCACTTTCACTCTGACACTCACCAGAAAAATGTCCTTGGATTACAACTTTCAAAATGGCTTCATGAGAAAGGGCTTTGAATAGATTTCTTAGGAAATTCAGATGGAAATTCCTTGCCCCTGGGAAAGTACTGGCCTTCTAGGTACTGGAAGCAGCATTGGTCCGGCATGTTCCTGTGTCTCCTTTTCAGTGCTGGGGACACCGAATGTGAAGCCAAAGACCTCTCAGGAGGTACACTCTGCAATGATGGTGCCCCACTTGAAGTATACTCTGAAATCAATGGAGCTGTTGGATGACGAAATGCCACCTCCAAAGGAGACACACACTTTGCTGCTCTTTTTTTTTTTTTGAGTTGCAGCTTAAGCCCTCAACGTGACACTTGTTCTTTCGTATGGAGCAGTGAATGTCAGAGGTCTGAGGAATGTGACAATGGTCTCCCAGCCTTGTGTTGCAGGTAGGACGCCCGAGTACGGGCTGGAGCTAGCAAGTTTGTTTAGGTTCGTTGCCCGGAGTGCGCAGCACCAATAACCACACCAGGGCGGAGAAGCACACTAAGATTTATTTGAGATCTCAAGCAGGCACACGGAGACAGGCACGTCTCATATCATGCACACCCCACCCCCGTTGCAGTGACCCTTATATAGACAGGTTGTTTGCTTCAATACTTTTCTCCTCGTACGCGGTGGAAGTACTCTCCCCCTTCTCTTAGAGAACAAACTTTGACTGATTTTCACTGGTACTTTCAAGGCTTGTTATCTACTTTGCTTCCTGAAACCAGGGGAACATCCTTACATGGTTGGTGTTATTGTGTCCCAGTTGCCTCTGAGTCTGGAGCAAAGGAGTTTCATCGGCGCTATGGCCTTCCACCTCTTTGAGTTACCCAGTGCGCGACCCCAGATGCAGCCAGGGGCATCAACACTTGGATTTAGTAAGAAAGACTTTAATTAATTCCTATTCATCTTCAGGTACTGTCATCTCCAGGTTCAGCTTCCCTGTCTCCTGTCCACATGGCTTCCGCTCCACAGTTGTCACAGGACTCAGAATCATCATCATTAGATTCTGAAGTAGAGTCTTCTGTGTCCTCTAACAGATCAGAAGCTTAACCTCCCCCTGGGCCCCGGGAGGTCCATGGATGCCTCAGCAATCCCAGCCGTGGACTCACTGCAAAGGACAATGGGCTGTGCAACCATGGGGCCCACCATCACTATTTCCATGGCCACTCTGGATATCACAGAGCGTCCATCATCCCCCCTACTGTCACAGACACTTGAGGATGAGGATCAGTGATTGGTGTCAATCTGGCACATGACTGGCAGGACTTGAACCTTTGGGAGTGAGGCATGGCTCTGGTACCAGTACCAAAAAATCAAAGTTTGTCCAAAACTTAACATTAACATTAATAATTTAACATTAACACTAACTATCTATAGTATAAATAGATTAATATATAATATAATAAATAAATTAACACTAAATATCTATAGTATATTACTATATCTGACCAACTGCTAAGTACTAAATGAGAACCACGTTATATATTAGAATAAACTTCAGAGAGCAAGAGTGAAAGTGCATCAAAAGCATCACTTGCAGAAGAAGAAACTAGGAGGTGGGTCCAACTTCTTGCACATGGCAACAGAGGACAGTCAAGACACCCCAACAGGTACTGACAAGGGAAACAGTTCTCTGACAACTGTGCACACACCTATAGTAGAATGAACGTATATAATACCTTGAAGAACACAGTGCTACCCTGCTGATCCTGCTCTTTCATTTCCTCTGCCTCAGCTGCACTACCTCCACAGCTCTTGTGAGATAACAGCACACTCTGTACACAAGAGGTGCTGAGGCAGCTTGCTCAATTTGGGGAAACAATCTTTCCACCAGGCTGCTTTTGGTTGCTGACTTCATCACATTTCTGTTTTCTCTACAGCAGCATTCTTGATCACAGTGGAACATCTGAGGCTGAAGATGACTGTCCTCCTGTGCACAGTGAAGAGTCTCCTAAGTTAAATATCAACAAATACACCTTGAGTAAGGCACCTTTCTTTCATAGCTGGATTACTAGGCTTTTTCTACATGGGCATTGCAAAAAAAACCCACCCTTTTTGATTTTCCTGTCCTCCCGTTATCTCCAAACCCCACCTTGAGACTTTGATTGCTTATCTGATGTCTGGTTACACTGATCAAAAAATCTAAAAACATTTTAAATACAGTGATTCACTATTCACCCTTTTCACCTTTTTAAAATTTAATTTTAAAGGAGTTAAAAACAGGAGACACAAAGTATTTTGTGAAAATACAGCAGGCAGGAAAGCAAAAGAAAGGGAGTCTCCTGTTTATGCCCAGCAGTTGGTATCTACATTACTGAAGGCTTATTATAGCATTAGACAGATTTTTCCATTTCGCTTAGAGTCTTGTGTATTCATGCAGCAGTAAAATGATCCAGCTACTGTAGTCCGACTTCTGCAAAATATGAGAAGTGGGGAAGATGTTGTGCAATATCTCATGCAGTTATGTGTGACCTTTCCCCTACTAAACTTCATTCAAATGCACCCTCTAAGCATTGGAACTGTATATAGCTCTGTGCAACCTTTCACCTACTAAATTTAATTTAGCTGAACTGTGAACTATTCCAGCAATCTGACAACTGTTCTTGCTATTGTACGATGTCAGTATTTTAACTTCATGGGCAAAGAGAAAAAAGAGACTAGGAAGATATGCCCCTCATTAATAATAGTTTCTACTTCTATTTTGCTTCTTACCAGGGAATATCAAAGTGCTTCGAAAACACTGAAACATTAAGCCTCTTGTTATCCTTGTGAGGTTAGTGTTACGTCCCTTTCAGAAATGGGAACACTGACTCAGAGCTGGCTTGCCTGTATTTGCACAGGAGAGTTGCAAATAGTATTCTTCTCTGTTGACTCTTAATTCTGTGTTTCAGATTTAGACACAAGGCTCCTTCCACTTATATTCAGAATTCCCTGCTGTTCTTGTAGGAAGGCGCTACTCTTATACAGAGATTGATGTAGGAGAGCAGAAAGTTCTTTTTTTTGCATTGTGGTAGAGAGCAAAGGGATTTTCCATGTTGCGTGAAAGAGCAAAACTGAAGCAAAGTTAAGAACACCATGAGGAAACTCAAGAAAACACTCCTGTGGCTGGACAATTGAAAGACTTACAGCTTCACAACACCCACCTAGATCAAGGAAGCAGAAGAGAAAATTGAAATATTGACAAACAGATGTGATGAATCCCAGTGTTTAGAATCTGATGTGCTTCAATACTAGTCAGAATGCAATTTTCTGATATTGTGATCATGTAGTGCTGAGGGCTGCAATGGGGACTGGACCACAGGAGGGAGTAAGTAGGGGAACAAAGCAGGAATAAACACAGTGGTTAGGAAAAGTTGCTGAATTATATTTAAAGTAGGTTCTATTTTAAAGTCTCTGTGATGTATGCTTTTCTACAGATATAACTTGATCAACAACTAATCCAGCCAAATTGCTAGATTTGTATGTACAGTATTAAACTACTAGCTAGTCCAATATTCAGAACATCCCTAACAGTTGCTTCCAGAAAATGCCACAAATAATGTTCACAAAAACAGTTACATTACTCAAGACATACTGTAATATCCCCAGTTATAAACAATCATACAATTAGTTAAAAAAACCCCAAAACTAAACACAGGCAATGTTGCAATATTAAGGAGAACATAGTTCTTTTTCAGAAGCAGTTATTGGAATGATAAGCATCTGACAAAGTGGGATTTTCACACATGAAAGCTCAGGCAATACATTTGTTAGTCTTTAAAAGTAGACTCATAGGCTTTAAGGTCAGAAGGGACCAGTACGATCATCAAGTCTGACCTCCTGCAAAATGCAGGCCTCAAGTCCTCACCCACCCACTCCAGCAATAGGCCACCAACCTATGACTGAGTTATTTACGTCCTTAAATCATGATTTAAGGACTTTAAGATACAGAGAATTCACCCTGTATTACAGAGGAAGGCGAAAACCCCCCAGAGCAGAGGCCAATCAGCCCTGGGGGAAAATTCCTTCACGACCCCAAATATGGTGATCAGTTAAACCCTGAGCACGTGGGCAAGTCTCAACAGCCAGTTACCCAAGAAACAATTCTCTGTAATAACTCATAACCCACCCCATGTACTCTCCCCTCTTAGGCCACTTGTATATCCACCACATGTAGCCAAAGATCAGTCAATTTCCAAAATAGGCTAATCATACCATCCCCTCCATAAATTTATCAAGCTCAGTTTTGAAAGCAGTTATGGTTTTTGCCCCCATAACTCTCCTTGGAAAGCTATTCCAGAACTTTACTCCTCTAATGGTTAGAAACCTATGTCTAATTTCAAGCCTAAATTTTTTGATGAACAGTTTATAACCATTTGTTCTGGTATCCACATTGGTGCTGTACTCAAATAATTCCTCTCCCTCCCTGATGTTAATCCCTCTGATGTATTTATAGAGAGCAATCATATCCCCCCTCAGCCTTCTTTTGGTTAGGCTAAACAAGCCAAGTTTCTTGAGTCTCCACTCATAGGGCAGGTTTTCCACTCCACAGACCATCCTTGTAGCCCTTCTCCGCACCTGTTCCAATTTGAATTCATCCTTTTTAAACATGGGGGACCAGAACTGCACACACTATTCCAGATGGGGTCTCACCGGTGCCTTGTAAAGCGGCACTAACACCTCCCTGTCTCTACTTGAAATACCTTTCCTGATACATCCTAGAACCGCATTAGCTTTTTTCATGGCCACATCACATTGGCGGCTCACAGTCATCCTATGATCAACCAGTACTCCCAGATCCTTCTCCTCCTCAGTCCGTTCCAACTGATGCGTCCCCAATTTATAGGAAAAATGGGAAAAATGCTTATTATTTGTCCCTAAATGCATGACCTTTCATTTCCCATTATTAAATTTCATCCTATTCCTGACACTCCAGTTTACAAGGTCATCCAGATCTTTCTGTATGGTATCCCGATCCTTCTCTGTATTGGCAATAACACCCAACTTGGTGTCATCCACAAACTTTATTAGCACATTCCTGCTTTTTGTGCCAAGGTCAGTAACAAAAAGTTTGAACAAGATCGGTCCTAAAACAGATCCCTGAGGGACTCCACTGGTAACCTCCCTCCAGCTTGACAGTTCACCCTTCAGTATGACCCGCTGTAGTCTCCCTTTTAACCAGTTCCTTATCCACCTTACTATATTCATATTAATCCCCATCTTCTGTAACTTATCTAATAACTCCCTATGTGGAATTGTATCAAATGCCTTGCTGAAATCTAAGTAAATTAGGTCCACCGCATTCCCTTTATCTAAAAAATCTGTTATCCTTTCAAAAAAGGAGATCAAATTGGTCTGGCACGATCTCCCTTTTGTAAAGCCATGTTGTATTTTATCACAGTTACCGTTATCCTCTATAGCCTTAAGGACTTCCTCCTTCAAAATTTTCTCCAAAACCTTGCATACTACTGAGGTCAAACTAACAGGCCTGTAGTTACCCGGATCATTTTTATTCCCTTTCTTGAAAATAGGAACTATATTAACGATTCTCCAGTCATACGGTACAATCCCCGAGTTTACAGATTCACTAAAAATCCTTGTTAAAGGGCTGGCAATTTCATGAGCCAGTTCCTTTAGTATCCTTGGATGGAGATTGTCCGGGCCCCCCGATTTAGTCGCATCCAGCAGCTCAAGTTTGGCTTCTACCTCAGGTAATGCCACAGGACTCGTTTCCTTTTTGGAGTTATATTTGTGGGTAGCTGGTACTCACAGTTTCCTATTATAAAAGTTTGCCTTTTGGTTTTCAAAAAAGTCTAGATCTCTGTGTTCCTGGGGGCTTGGCACTTCACTAACTGGGGAACAGCAGCACTCTTAATATACTCCATCCAACAACAATTATGCTGTACCTGTATGCCAAGAGTAAAATAGAATCTGTAAGACTTTTGTAAACCCACTTGCTACTTAAAAGTCAGTGGCATGTAGTGAAAATGCATTTGAGTAACTAAAAAGGTGAACAAAAGACTTCACACTCCTTATAAAGTGTTCTTATTTAGAGCTTATTGTGTAATAAGAGACTACTTTTTAAGAATATAGATAGTATTTGTATTAAGCAATGACAGTAGCCAGGCAAATTATTAAAATGGTGTCTGGTTGAAGGGTTTAGAGCTGGAGAAATCAGACAGGTTAACTGCCCACGATAAGTAAACTCACTGAGAAGGTTGTAAGCACAAAAAGTTAATTAGGAGAATGGTCACTCTCGAGGTCCTTTCCACGTTCTCCAGTGATCATTAAAATCAGCAGGGCCATATTGTTTTCTAAAAAGTGTTTCCTAAATTGAGGGGTAGATGTGTTAGACTGGTTCAGCAAAACAAACAAGGAGTTTGATGGCACTTTTAAAGACTAATTTATTTGTCTCATGAGTTATCATAGGCACAATCCTGGAAGCGGGACTGTGCCCACAAAAGCCCATGCGACAAACAAACAATACATGTGTTAGTCTTTAAAAGTGCCACTCAACTCATTATTATGACTGCACTGCCCCGTTCACCCCAAGTAGAAGTCAGCAGCACCCCATTGTGTAGCGCACCGTGCAAACCCTTGGCCCAAGGCCCAGACACCCGAGCAATAAGGAACACAGCTGTGTGTCCAGCCCCTGCAGCAGCGGCCACCACCATCTCCCGCCCCCGCGCTCGGGTACTGTCCGCCCCTGTGCCCAGCCCGCAGCCGGGTCCCCTGTTTTGTCCTCGGAATTCTAGGAAGAGCAGCTATTGCCCCAGCCCAGGAATGGGGGTGGAGTCTAGCTGTTTACTCCGCGAGAAGGTCCAATAGGAACAAGCTCGCACCCGGCGCGGCTGTAGCTCCGCGGATTGGCTGGCTCTAGAAGGCCAAGCTCGGCCGCAGCAGCCAATGAGGTGAACGTGAGCTGGGTCCTGGAAGAACTCACACGCCGCGGGGGGAAGGGGGTTGATATTGATTTTCCTCGTAAACAAGGATACTGGCGCGGCATCCAGGCAGGAAGAACGCCCCTCCCGCAGCAACCGTATCTGCCTCCGGTCCTTTTTCTCTGGACTCTGTCCCCAGCGCCCTTTGGGCTCCTCTTGGGTGGGGGAAGGACGGCATAACCCCCCCCGCCGGCGGACCATGGAACTGGCGAGAACCCCTTGCCCCTCTCTTGTTGTGCCGCCCCGCCCAAAGGATGGTTCTGTTGGGCGTGGCTCGCCAGGAGCCCCGCCCTTCTGTGGGCGGGTCTCTGCCCTGTACATAGCGCAGCATGTGCGCCGCGGGGTAGGCTGGGTTCGCAGGCTGCAGCCGAACGAGGATAATTGATGCTGGAGAACTGCAGTCCGCGGCGCGAGTGGCCGTGACCGCACCTGTTCCGCGGCGGGACGATGAGGGCCGCGCGGGTCGCCTTGCGCGGCGCCGCCCCGCTGGTGGCAGGAGGGAACAGCGGTCGCCAAGCGCCGCAGGCAGTGGAGCGCTTCTCTCGCTACTCGCCCTCCCCGCTCTCCATCAAGCAGTTCCTGGACTTCGGTACGGCCGGGCGTGGGGAGCTCGGCGACCTGCCTCCGCGGGGCCTCGCCCGGCTGCTGGAAAGTGGGGGGTGCGTCTCCGCGGTGGGCTCGGTGCGCTGCTCTCGTGTGGGGAGCGGCTGAGTAGAGCTGCGGTGTTCCCTCTATCTGCAGCCGGAGCAGGGTGACAGCAGGTGGCTATCACTCCCGGAGCATCAGTGATCCGATGGAATGAATGAAAGAGTCTCGCATCGGGAGCTGGATCGGGTGCATGGCTGGCACTGGGCAGGCTCCCAGTGCTGCTCCCCGGGAAGGTGGGGCTGCGCTTTGATTGAGGCGTTTATTAAATGAAAGCTTGTGCTATTGGCTGGTCTGCTCAAGCTGAATGGCAGTTTCAGTCACATCTTGCGAATTTGAATTGTTGATGTGTAGCTCGCCTTAAATAGCTCAGCTGTCTCGGTCTTAAAACTGACTGTAGTGGGCATGAACAGTAGAGTTGTGATTTTTGTGTAACTTTCACAACATGAATGCTTTTTCTGCAACTCTGATTAGCCCCTTTAGCAGCTGAGAAAATTTATGTTCTAGTAATGCCATCAGATTTACAGGGAAGGTAGCAGGTGGTGCTTAAGTCCACTGTTTGTAGACTAGCTTGGTTCCCATAGGTGATGAAGAGGGAATTTCCCAGCTTCAACTTGAAATGCACAAAATGCCTTTAACTAGATGTCATTACACAAATGTCTGTTTCTTGCTGAACAAGGTATCCATTGCAGTCATTTAGAAAACATCTAGAGTAAAGAGGTGTTGGTACATGTGTTGAAGTAATAGCTAGTATAGCATTCTTGGTCCTCACTTGTTACACATTTGTGCTCTTTGCATCTACAGTATTGTAATCCTGAAGTTTGAGGAAGTCTGCAGGAAACCTGCTCATTTTGCATATTGAATAGCCTTTTTTTAAAAAAAACCCTCAGCTATTTTTATTTTATAGGTTCAGCTAATGGATGTGAAAGAACCTCTTTTGCCTTTCTGCGACAAGAACTTCCTGTGAGGCTAGCAAATATTCTGAGAGAAATTGACCTTCTTCCTGATCAGCTACAAAGCACTCCATCAGTACAGCTGGTAAAGAGCTGGTAAGTGGGAAGGATTTCTGTTCCAATTGTCAATTCTATCATATTCTGTATTGAGCAACTCTAGGATACTATATGTCCTTGAAGTAAGAGAAGACCATTGCCAAGTACATGATCCAAGAGCAAGGAAGTAAGGTGAAAGGTATTTCAAATATGACTTCATTCCTTCATGCACTTTTTCATATCTTAAACAGCCTGAGAAATGCAGCCCCATTCCTATTAATAGAATTGTAAACAGGTATAACTTGTTTTTACAACACTGCAAAAGAAGTCTGGAAAATAACAGACTCTTAAATCACACAACAGACTAGAGGAAATCCTGACCTTCTGCATATTCTGTTCTCAGGATTATATCTACATTAAAGTTGCCTATGGCAATATGTAGTATATCTCTAGTTTTTGTTTTAGTACCAGGTTGTCAACAGGAGCACTGACACAGAATAAAGTATCAAAGATTTTAGAATGTTGAATCACTATTTCTGTATTTAACTTAAAGTTAAGGAAATCTGTCACGATTAATGCTTTGGCATGTAAACCAGACAGTAGTGAAGTGTTACAAGTAGCAGTAATAAAATGAGACAAGGAACTTGTGCCATTTTGAAAATAAATATTTTACCTTCTTAATCAAATGATTTATCTACACTATGGAACAAACTTAATCAGGTCTCATTAATGACAAGAATAAGTTGGTTTTTCTAATTTCAGAATCAGCATAACAATAGGAGAGTGAACTGGATCCTATTCTGTCTGTCACATCAACAAAACTATTAAAGTTTCGAATGTAACTATCAAATTCTACTCTTTTACAGCAGTGGAATTTAGCCTGCATAATCTTTATTACTGTAGGCAGTGGATGAGCCAGAACAAACACTGCTTGGGCTGCATATTTTATGTAGCATTTGTAAGGCTGGCTGACATCAGAGGCAAGGGGGAAAGGTCTTTGACAATAAACATGGAACTAACCAAAAGTTCATTTTGAGTGGTATTTTAGAGCTACAGTAACTTACTAAATAGTATTATTTGGGGAGGAGAATCTTTTCTGCTACTTTCGTGTTGTTAACGAACAGTTAAATAAGCAGCCTGTATTTTTTGTGGTCAACTTTCATAGGTACATTCAGAGTCTATTGGATCTAGTTGAGTTCCATCAAAAAAACCCAGAGGACCATAGAGTTTTATCTGAGTAAGTATTTAATATTAAACTTTTAATCTTCCCTTCCATTTTCCATAACAAATTCAATTCACAATGTTTAATTATAATGGATTATCAGCATAGTTGAAAGACTTGAATGCTGGACTTGTGGCTTTTAGTAGAAGGCATATTAGATGCTAACCATGTATGCAACTACATTGATTCAGAGCAGTTATATTTAAAAGAAAAATAAGTGTCATTGAAACTGATCAAGCCAATTCAAATAAAGCTGACAAATTTTTGCTATATCAATAGATCTTGTTTTTAGGGGCAACACACATAATAAACAAATATATAAACAAAAATACCCTGGTACTTCCCATCCCAGTTTAAATTTTATTAAAGGTTGGAGCTTTTATTTTTAAACTCAAGTTCTTATGAACAGATACTTTCAAATTCATACATCTGAGTTTATTAATATTCCAGTGTATTCTTCACTGTGCTTATGAGCCAAAAAGCCCACTCAAAAGAAAATATTTTGTACCTGATTAAGATACAGGAAGTGACTATGCATTGGAAACATTAAGGACAGGTGGAGAAAGAGTGTCACTTGTAGGTTTTAAGTGCTTTTGGCAACATCGGGCAATTTAACTAGCCACTCGGCCTCGGGCAAAAGTGTATTTATTTACCCCTGGGAAGAGAAGGACTTCGGCCTGGTCTACACTGGGAACTTACATCAGTATAGCTAGGTTGTTCTGGGTGTGAAAAATCCTTGCCCCAAGAGACAGAGCTATACTGTACTAACTCTTGGTGTAGCCAGCAGTTGGTCAACAGAAGGATTCTTCTATCAACATAGCTACTCCCTTTCCGGAAGGTGGCTTACATACGGTGTGGGAGAATCTCTCCATTGGCATAGGTAGCATCCTCACTAAAGAGCTGCAGTGTCCCGTCTTGAGCCACTGTAGCAATTTATGTCCTCCATGCCCTTCAAAGTGAATATCTTCCAAAAGATGACTGACTTTGAGGTGATACACTATTGTTATTTTGATCTAAAACTGAAGTAACATGCTGGTGAATCAGGCTCTGTATTTAAAAAGTGAGATCTTTGAGGGTTATAGTATGAGGCTTTAAAGCACAATGGTACTGAGTTTAATTTTTTTTTTTTTTTCAAAAACAGTAGGCACTTTGACTATGATTAGGGTTTCTTTGCACAATAATTTAAAATCCTACTGCAGAGAATTTTTTGTTTTGAAACTTGGCTGTGTGCAGTCTTAAATACTTGTTTTGTGATTATCTAGTTTTATAGATACACTTATTACCGTCCGAAATAGACACCATGATGTTGTTCCTACAATGGCACAAGGAGTAATTGAATATCAAGACACCTTTGGAGTGGACCCAGCCACCAATCAAAATATTCAGTACTTCTTGGATCGATTTTACATGAATCGTATATCCATCCGGATGCTAATAAACCAACATAGTAAGTCATTGCTTTTCCCTTGAAAATGCATTGTAAGTGTTGTGAAACACAACACAAGTTTCTTATGACTGTTGGAGGAATGTTTTAAGATGACTTCATGTGTCGCTGGTGTTGTTAACTGCAAATAAAGCTAAAAGAATAACAGAATACTTGTGTAAATTACCTTAATTTGACATTTCAGCACTACTGCTAAACTAACAGTTTTCTGGGGAAATGTGTTATAATTCTCGCCTATAAATAGACTTTAGATGTTAATCCACTAAAAAGAATTAGCATAAACATTAGTTCTCTCTGCATCAAACCCTCCAAGTCCTTGACACTTTAAATCTTTAAACTTTTTTTTTTTTTTTTTGAGGAGATAGTGGCTTGAAAAAATACTCAGTATTCCTTGCAAAAAAAAAAAAAAAATTTTGTGATCTGAATGTGAATTGATTCTTTTTCTCATAACTCCATTGTTTACTTGAAATGAAATATAATACTGGTTTTATCTTAAACAGCACTTCTTTTTGATGACCATACCAACTCAAGTCACCCACAGCACATTGGAAGCATTGATCCATGCTGCGATGTGGTGGGAGTGGTGAATGGTATGTATATTGTTAAAACAGTAGGATCTCTCTTCATGGGTATTAGCACTGACTGTTTGCAAGTAGTTTGAAATGCAGATGAAAATTACTTATCTGGAGTGCTCAAGATGACTTCTTTTTAAGTGCCTGATCATTATATTAGGCTAGCTATAGACTCAATTTCCTGGTTTTAAAGAGCATGCAAAATAGCAGAAGAATCCATTGAGAAGTAATTTAGGACATAACTGATCAAGTATTAGGACAACAGAGTCCTGTGGCACTTTTAAAGACTAACAGATTTATTTATCGCATGAGCTTTCGTGGGAGAAAATCCCACTTCGTCTGACCGCTTCACACCAGCTCTGTGGTGGCAGACATCTATCTTTCAATCTAGACATCTGTTCTACAAAATACATAGACTTCACTTTTCAAATTATGCCATAGAACCTGTTTATGCTGCTATATTGGCATATTTAGTCTTACCATGCTCATCACATGATGCACAAGTTATTTGTTACAAATATTAATGTTAAAAACTTGCATGTCTCCATATTACTCATATGAATGTAATGGGAGTTGATATATTGCCAAAGAGAATAAATTGCTACTTTATAAAATTTCATTTCAGTACTATAGGCACTAACTTTTGTAAAACTTAAAAAAAATTGCAGATGCTTTTGAAAGTTCCCGGAGGGTCTGTGACCAGTACTACTTAGCGTCTCCAGAATTAAGGCTCATTCAGGTGAATGGTAAGATAATGGCTTAACATCTTATTTACAGACTAATAATTCTTATCAATTGCCAAAGTGATTTTTGTAGTTATTTTGAATAAAAGGATCTCCTATCTTTTTGTCATGGCAGTCAATATATGGCTTCCTCTGTCTACCAGTTAGCCAATCTCCTGTTTGCTCCCTTCTTTAACCACCTCCACATCTCCTCTTTCACCTCAGTTTTTGGAATCCAAGCTATTTTTGTATTTTGGTTCCATAAACTAGCACATTGGTCTAACTTCCTGGCTCTCAAATATGAACTCTTTTGGAGTATTGCTGCAAAAGACATACTTGACCTGTTTATATACTTAAAAAGCAGCAAGCATTGGCATGTGATGGCAAGGAATAAACTCTTAGAAGGTAATTGCAGGGCTACATCCAGGAACTGCTTTGTTTTAATCCACACACTGTTTGTGTCTGATTCTGGGCAGTCTGCTTAACTCTTCTCAGTTTCTGTACCCATAAAACAGGCTTTGTCCACTCCACAGGAATGCTAATCCATGGAGTGATGTGCACAATCACTTTAAAGTAGCTCAGTGTGGTTCATGAAATAATAAATGCTGTGCAAACTGATATTATGTGCTCATGGAAAAATAAAACTTCCACTCCTATGTTTACCATGGCATGACATCATTGGCTTGCAGTAGAATTAATTTGGGAGGTAAAACCAACAAAGAGAAGCCTTAAAACAGAGGGAAAATGTGTTTTGGTTTTTTCTTCTCTAGGAAGAGTGCCAGGACAACCTATTCACATTGTATATGTTCCTTCTCACCTTTTCCACATACTGTTTGAGCTCTTCAAGGTTTGTAAACCCATGTTTTTGTTTGGAGCATGCCTTTGTCCAATTCTGTGAGCATGAACTAATGTATTTCAGTCTTTTAACCAACTTTGGGTATAGTTTTGTCTTTTTTTAGTACCATGAGAGAGGGAGGGAGGGATAGCTCATAGAGGAGCTATAGCTGTGCTAACTCAAAAAAGGAATGGTGGCAGCATGATTTTTGGGATTCATGGGTAATGGAGCCAGAGTGGGGTGTTTTGTGGATAGAAAGGGATAGTCTTTCCTATGTTAACCTTAGTACTGTGCCTCCTGAGTTCCACTTTTGTCAGTGACATAAGAAAAGCCCAATGGTATCTGTCAAACTTGTGATGCACAGGAGGCTATGCAAAGAGAAAGGAATTGGGAACATGAAAGGCACGTGCAGCCCTTTGTCTCAATAAACATAGATGTCAAATGCAAGATTGATAAGAGGAAGAAATTAAATTCACAGTATTTGTGAGGGGAATGTAGCGTATGTGTGCTCATGAAAGAAAAGGGAATGTGGTAGCAACAAAAGGGAAATATGGACCAAGAGTTAATGGAATTAACAAAACAAACCAAGAGTCCTGTGGCACTTTTAAAGACTAACAAATTTATTGATCTCATGAGCTGTCATGGGAGAAAATCCCACTTCGTCCGACACTTCTCCCACTAAAGCTCATACAATAAATAAATTTGTTAGTCTTTAAAAGTGCCACAGGACTCCTTGTTTAGTTTTGCTGAGCTAGACTAACACGGCTACCCCTCTGGAATTTAGGATTAACAAAAGGGTGCTGCTTTACCCCAAAGAAAATGCACTAGGATTGTTCAGTGACCACTGAGCATGGTTATTGTCTTGGAATCTGACTACACCTTTTCCTTATAAGTTTACAATATCTAATCTTCATCTTGGGAAAATATAGCTTAGGGTGCATCTGTACTTGTAAATTAAGTCGACTTAATTTACTCTGCGTCTACACTACACTTTCCTTAAGTCGACTGAAGCAAGCTGCTTAAGTTGACTTAAGGAAAATTAAGTCGACTTTGTTAAACCTTGTTTAAAGTCGACTTTAGGCTTAAGTCGACTTTCTAAAGTTGATTTAAGCCAGTGTAGACCTGGAGTAGCCCTAAGTCAACTTAGGGCTCTCCAGGACTCCCCCACTGCCCTCCCTGCCAGGGGGATGGCACAGGGAGAGCCTGGTGTGCCCCCCCAAAGGGCAGGGCAGAGCCCTGCCCACCCTGCTCCTATGCCCTGCCAAAGTCCCTGTCTCCCTTTGCCCCCTGGCACTTGGCAAGGGGTGCCCCGCTGCCACCGTGGACCTGTCCAAGGTCCCCCTAGCCCTTGCAAGTCGACCTAGGCATCCAATGTGGACACTAAGTCGACTTTGTAGGGTCCCCCCAAAGTCGATTTAAAATTTAGGTGTGGATGTGCTAAGTCGACTTTGTTAAGTCGATTTAGCTAAAGTCGACCTAAATTTACAAGTGTAGACATAGCCTTAGTTTCTGATGTATACTGATATGTCCTTTCTAGTATTTCAATACCAGACAAAAGTACACTTATGGAGTCATTTCTAGGTGCAAGTTTTCCTTCAGTCCTACTATAGTAAATTGCTAAGAACATTCTGCAAAATCAAAGCAGTTGTTGGCAGGAGTATAGTAAAGTCTTTCTAGCAAGGATCCAGCATGCACTTGGAAGGGAGAGGTGGGGGCGAGGAAGGAACCACACCAGAACCTTCTATTTGTGGTGCTTCAATAGTGATACAGGTGTGTTGAGGCAAACTCTAATGATGATGACCTTAATTTCCATAGAATGCAATGAGGGCAACAGTTGAACACCAGGAGAACAGTTCTTCCCTTTCTCCTGTTGAAGTGACTGTCGTTCTAGGAAATGAAGACCTGACAATTAAGGTGATCTATTACTTGACTGCAGTAGCCCGTACATGAAATAAAGACTGAATAGCAATGGACAAGCTTGCTGATTTATATAACTGTAAGACAAAGTTAATACTTACTGAATAGTCTTCAGTCAAAGATGACTTTAGATGGGTCATTAATCATAAAGCTAGATACAGAAAAGCTTAATCAGGAATAACTTGTAGGTTATGGGTGGGTGGGTTCAGCTGTTTAATGCTCTGTGCTATTTCTAGTGCAGATTTACAGTTGATTAACTCTTTAATCAGATATCTGACAGAGGAGGTGGTGTTCCATTGAGGAAAATCAATCTGCTGTTTAGCTACACATACTCCACAGCACCGAGACCGGTGATGGATAATTCACGTAATGCTCCTTTGGTAAGACCTGAAATCTACAGTAACTTATAAAGGTATACTGTAAGGGAGTAATGTGCCTGGACTCTCCTCAGTCTCATTGCTTTGTAAGATAAAGGTGAATTGAACTTCACAATAAATAAACACTTTCTTGGAATGGACCAGGACATTCTAAAGCTTCAGCATTTCTCCTCATTTCCATCCCATCTCCACTTCAGGCAGCCTTTCTAAACTTCTTTCTTGCACTTTAGATTTTTTTTCCTAAAGTGAATAATTACGTCTGGTGTAAAAGTAGTAGACAAAGCAACAAAGTCTTTTATTGGCTTCTGCTCCCTCTTTCTGCCCCAATCATGTTTTAATAGCCATTAGGAGTACAGTTCAGAGTAGAACATGTGGTTGGTTAAGTTGGGTTCTCTCAGCGCTGCTTGAGACTAGCTAGAATGCTTTTCCTAAAGACTTTGCTCAAAAGCAGAGACCTGTCTGACTGCCAACAGCCTACAAATACCCATCTGCTAGAATTCCTCACATCACAAGAGTTCCAACTTTGAAGGGAAAAGTGATATTTCAGCAATCTCTGGTCCCTATCCTCCTTTCTCTGTAGTATAATGAGCTGATGGGTTTTGTTGATAGCAACTGAGGCAACAGTTTGCTGCCAGGAGGAATGGCATAGAGGCCATCACCAGGGTTCCCTTTTGTTTTTTCTCCAAAGGTACATACCCAGTCTTTCTGCATCTCTGTTCTCTTCTCTCACTTGCACTCTTCACATCCACACCCCTTTAGGAGAAACAGTTTAGAACACAAGCTATTTGCCTTCTTTTCAGCTCTCTGCTTCTGCCCCATATCTGGTTTAAAAAGAGAAGGCAAGACTGCGAAAACTTAAGTAAATGATGTAAAAGTGAGAGGTTTAAAATATGTAATTCCCCAACTGAAGAATTGAATTGAAAGATCTTTTAATATGTTTTATGATTAAAGAAAAGTTTAGTCTCATCTTCAAAGTTCCAGTATTCTATATGAGGCTTCCTTGTTAATATTTTTTGTGGGCGGGAGAAACTTTGTGGTAAATGAGAAGTGTTCAAGGACCTAAATGGAATCCTTTGAACAGTCATAATGATCTCTGGAAACTAAAATATTTTATTCTGATGTATTGTACTTCAATTATCTCTAGGCTGGTTTTGGCTATGGCTTGCCAATTTCTCGTCTGTATGCTAAATACTTTCAAGGAGACTTGAGTCTATATTCTGTACCAGGTTATGGAACTGATGCTATTGTCTACCTGAAGGTATGTGTTCGTTAAATGTAGATTATAAGTACACTTAACCCACATAATTAACACTAAAATGTGGTTCTACATAAAAGTGACTGAATTCCTGCGGACCCTGTATTGCTGGTGAGTTGGAAATAACTCAGTTTGACTCTGAGAGCCCAGGATGAGTTAGCAGGGCAAATAATAGAAATTGCACTGGTTTTCTGCTGGTCCTAACTTTACTGGTATTTGAAGCCCCCCACTCCACACATTCACATAGAAAATGAATGTTTTGTTTAGAATTCTGGGAAGACTTGTTAACTGGAAACTTATGGAATAGGGAGACTAGCTAGAATTGAGGCACCAAAAGTAAAAGACTTAAGTAGCAATCTTTATTCCTCAGCATTGAGACATCCAGCCATATGAGAAAATATAAATAGTTGTTATAGTGGCTTATCAGTCCTGTCCAGCAACTATTGTACAAATGCTGAACTCTGGATAAGTTAAATACTTGATTAGATAAGAATCCAGACATAGTTTAAGATGATAGTTGATCCTGCTATGAGCGCAGGAGACTGGACTCTATCACCTCTCGTGGTCCCTTCCAGTTTCTATGATTCTATGAACCTGTCTGCTACATCCATCAAATTTCTTCAGGTAACCATAAAAACACTTAAGGTTTTTGGTATTCTTTGCACCTACTTCTGAGTGGCACTTGTGCTGACTGCATTCCTTACAAAACAGTTCAGCCTTGGTATCTAAGCACGACCTATGAAATGGTGTGTATACAAAAAAGGGTACCAATTTACAGTACCTTTCTATAAATGTCATACCGATCTGCATGTTCTTTGTAGAATCCTATTGTATTTATAGAGTGGGGTGAGACTTGCTAAACACCCTTTCAATCTCTAAGAAAGGGTCTATCCTACTATATCCAAGATCCCCAAAGAAGCTGCAGATGCAAATAGGTTTATGGCCTGTAAAATTTGACGAGTGTCTTTCTCCTGGCCAAACCCTCCATGGCAAACATAAGCACAATGGAGCACCAACTGTGGCTACTGCAGATGCAACAGAATACTGCTAACTGACTCCTAATCAAGTATGTAGCTGTAGTGTCAAGGGTACAGTTCTCTAAAACCTCATTACATGAATATTGCTTTTTTTGCATTTTTTGTAAAGGGTGTGCTTAGGATTTTTACTCTGTCTTGGAACAGTGACTTGAAAGGTTGCTCAATATGTATTTTTTGTATGCTCTCTTTTAAAAAAAAATATTTTTAGGCTCTTTCAACAGAATCGGTAGAAAAGGTCCCTGTGTTCAACAAGTCTGCCTTTAAGCGTTATCAAATGGCAACAGAGCCGGATGATTGGTGCATCCCAAGTAAACCAAAAAACCAGGTGAGACAAAGTACAGCAGTGTGGAAAGAAGTGGCAAGATGTTAGAAGGGAAGATGCTTGAATTTGAGACTACAGTACCTGCCAACGGGTTCTTGGAACAGGACAGTCTGGCTGTCTGCTTGAAGCACTAAAGGAAAGATCATGCTTCAGACTTGGAGGTTATAGTGTGCACTACATGACTGAACCTGTGCAGCTAAGTAGAAAAGGAACCTAAAGACACTTGTATTTTTCGGTCTTGCCCTTGTCAAAAAAGCAGAGAGGAAGAAATTCAAAATAATGCTTCTGTCATTCAGGCACGTGATCTGAGACTTGAGGTGATAGAAGCACATAGTTTCTGAACCATGTTTAACTCTTGAACCTCTTAATCCTGATGTTTTGTCAGTTCTGTATCTCTTTTTCTCCTAGAGCAGTCACCAGAGCTTCACCTTGGTAGGTAACTCTGCAGATAGGTGTAGACCCCTGTTACATATTGTCCTATTCAGATTCACTTCAATGTGACAGGGCAGCAGCCGGATAGGAACGTTATAGGTAAGGCAGGTTGGCATCCATGTAAGGTGAAAGTATCTTCTATGACATTAGATAAACTCACTTTTTTCTGTCTACACCCCCCAATGGTAAATGTTAAACCACTTTTAGTCCAAAAATAGCTTTTTATTAGATAACTTTTATTACTTAGCCTGTATGGGTAGACTGGTGACATGTTCATTAATTGCGAAAAAGCAAGCAAAGCTTGTGTTCAAGATAACTTAAAGAAAGTTGTGTATGTTTTGGGGAATGTACTTGGCTGTGACAGACTTGATGACACATGAGCTCACATCTTTGAACTGTAAGAGCTGTGCCAAATATATAGGCTTGGATTATTTAAAAGAGCCTGAAGCAGGTTGACACACTAGTCCCCCCTGAAGTGAATTTGTTATTACTGAAATGGCAAATGTCTTATCCTACATTATACAACATGGTAAAAATGTATTACAACATGATGGGTGGTTTGGGGGTCTTTTTAATCATGCAGTTCTAAAGGTTAGTCTGTAAACTCAAATTCGGAATTTGGTAGTGACGTTTATAGGTTAATTTTTCATATGAAAGTGAAATATCCACCTGTTTGACAGGAGTTTAAATCTCCATATGGTTTTATACCTGAACTTTGAACTATTTGAGATGTTGACAAGGTGGTGAATTTAAAGTCCAGAGAATTGTCTCGGAATGCAGAGGGTTTTGAAATACAGACATGACAAATAATGAACATTACTAGCCACTTTCAAAAACAATACATATGTTAGTAGAAGAGGTGAGGTTTATTCCCAATCAGCATATTTCCTCTCTTCTTCCATTTTTTTATGTAAATGAGGAAAGCTTCACAAGGACCCAGGAGCTTCAAGAGTGAAGTTTGTTAACAGGTTTTTTACTAGCATTTGATGACTATTAAGGCGCATGCACTGATTTGTTTTTTATTGCAAATTCTTGTGTTTAAAAATATGGAGAATCTAGTACTTAAATAGAACAATTAGCATCAATGCTCAGGTGTGTGGTTGCTTTGTAATGCAGATCATCTTGGCTAGAAATAGAGAGGACCATTAAACATCCTTGTTGTTGACATTAGATTTAATTTAATTCTTAATCCAAGCATTAATAAGATATTGTTGTCTACCTTGTTCCAGCTGAATACAAATTTTAACAGGTACTGTATAAAACTGTACTGTATGGAGGTTTTATTCCATTAGTCTAGATTTAGTCCATATGTTTCTCTGAAATTTTACTAAATGTTCCTGCTTCAAAAGATGTTTAATGTTAGACTCTTAGGTTGACCATAAGAAAGCTACAACCTGGAGTTCTTATAAATATTCCTTTTTGTTTTTATAAAAAATTAGTACCTACAGTACACTTTATTTAGCACTTTACTGAGCACAGTGATTTATTGCACTGTATAAAAGTTAGTGAACAACTTTTAATTTCTCCTTGTATGGTCTGGAATTGCAAAAGCTGATGAGCTGTCCTAAACAAATCATAAAATGGGCTGGGAGAATACATTTCTCTGCCTTACCGACTCTCTAGACTCCAGTATATGTAATCTTAAATATAGGGATGAAAAAGGCCATCATCACTGTGTCTGAGGGTGCCGGTAACTGAAGTCTTGTATACTAGACAAGGTCATAAAGTGCACCTACACATAACCTGTGATTTCAAATAAACATACATTTTGGCTCTGGCTCTAGGCTCATTAATGCCTGAACATGATCTGTCCTCATGCTTTTCAGTACTTCTATAATACCTAACCACATCTCTTCCAGGGGATGGACAGTGCCTTTTATTCTCAAAACATCATGCACATTTTTATGATGCTGTGAATTGTGTTAATACTTGCAGATAAAAGCATTCTGGACAGCGTTATCTTGAAACCTATAGGACAAGGGTCACCTGACCCAAACTAAGTACCTAATTTCCTAATGCAAAGTGGGTCTTTAATAGCAGCTCTTTATGTTCAACACACACTTGCAATGCCAGGTATTGGTATCAATATGCATACCATCTCAGCACTCTGCACAGAGTCTCTTGTGTTAAACTACTTGTACTATTTTGCACTAACTGTTCTTCAGTGTTGGTTTGAGGCTAAGGATTCTGATTTTAAGCCTTTTACTGTACATAAGTGTTCTATAACTTTGCAATAAATCTTAATTTTTTTTAAACCGACTCGTTCTTTCACTTCATTGCTGGGGTAAGTCTGCTCAGGGTCTAGTATTGTTCATATTGTTTGTGGAACCTCACTTGTCAGAAGTTATAAATTTAGCTTTTTAAAAACCTTTGCTCATATATTCTCAGCTAAAATGTATGCATCATTCTCACACTGGATCAATGTCTAGTTGTGTCAGCATTTAAACTATTTCAGCAGACCAGGTAGGGAGGATTAAACTTGGTCAAACATCATGTTTTCTTTTTAATAACAATGGAAAGGGCCCAGCCATTTGCAGTTGAAAAGGTAACCTGTGCAATTTGTACATCAGTGATGCACATACCAATTTTGAACATGATCTTTATGAGCTAATCCAAACATACTGGGCACAAAACATACAATAAAAAGCTAGTGTCCACTTGCTTAAGGAACAAGAAAATGAATGTAACTATGAGAGAGAGCACCCCTGAAGTGGGGAGTGAATCTGAAAGGGGAAATCAATATGTCTTGGCATGCACCCTTCCACCTCTCCCAGACTCTTTGCAACCCTCCACGTGCTTTCCAGAATGCCTGATGTGGCACATTCTCAGAACCATTCACAGCATGATCTACTTCATTATTTTAAAATTAATAAGTCTTCGCTGCCTTGCTCCCACATGCCATACTGATGCTGTGATTCTAACAATTGCTTATATGCCATTATAAGGCATTTGTATACATGTCTCCCCTCAGCAGCAGAAAAGCTACACAACACCGTCAAAAGATGACCCCTGGGAGCTGGAATTCCTAATGTAGCTAGATGCTAAAAGTCATGCATTGATTATGACTTACTACAACAATGAGCCACCTCACTGTGAGTGGGCCTTTGGAATATGTGTTAACTACCGTTACTAAACAGTGTAGTTAGCTGTGGCATTCTGAGTAAGAGTAAGACCTTGCCTACACGACACCGTTTCATCAACGAAAGGGTGGAGACATATGCACTACAAAGACCCTGCTAATGTCATGGTCTTATGACAAAACCACTTTGAGAGGCATAGTGCTTTCTACAGCAAAGATCGACTGAGTGTCAATGTAGACACTGTGTTCGTCTGTGTAAATGGCTTCCAGGAGGTGTCCCACAATGCTGCTATGGTTAACAGTTTACTGCCGCTGCCCTGCGGCCAGGTACACAAGCATCTGCCCCTCCCCCTTTAAGGTCCTGGGACTTTTTGAAATTCCTCTTCCTGTTTGCTCATTCTGGAGAGCTCACATAGCATCTTTCCAGCTGACCAGTCCGAGTCCCTGTAGCAAACACATTCCTGCCTGAAATACACTGGAGTTGTTGGATCTTCTGGGCCTGTGGAAAGAGGAGGCTGGGCAACCCCAGCTCTGTTCTAGCCATAGAAACTTGGATACCTACTGGGCAAATTACTTGTGGCATGTTGGAAAAGGGCTATGAAAGGGATGTTCATCATTGTCCCGGAAAGATCAAGGAGCTGAGGCAGGCATACCACAAGACAAGGGAAGTAAGCCGTTGCTCTGGTGTCACACCTACAACCTGCTGCTTCTACAAGAAGCTGTGTGACATCTGCGGCGGCAACCCAACCACCACCCAGGAGCCCTGAGAATAGTTTGGGAGGGGGGGGGGTTGGAGGCAGAGGCCAGCAGACTTAACCCTAAGCCCAATGTGGTAGATGAGGAAATGGAGTTGAAGGATGAGGTAGGACAAACAACAGGGCTGTTCAGAAGACCAGCAAACCAGGACCTCTTCTCAACTCCAGAGGGTTCCAGACATTCCCTGCACTCCAGCTCTGGTGTGCATGAAGAAGAAGAAAGTAACTGTTTATTTTGATTTGATACTGCTCAGTTACATGAGGTAGAGATGTCCTTTGGTAGCAGGGTGGTTTCCCTGCTCAGGTGGAGAAGGGGTTAAAAGCCCTGGGAGAAGACTGGCCAATAGGAGCTGGCAGCTGCAGAGCCAGTCAGGGCTTGGGAGCCTGTATATACAGGGGCTGCAGTACCAGCTTAGAGTAGTCTGCCTCGGGTGGATGGGAAGGAAGGATGCTGTCATCCTGGCTGCAGGACCAAGGACAATTCCTTGTGGGCTGCCAGGGTTTGGCTGGAACACAGACCCTGAAACAAGGGAGAGAAGGTACCTGGGAGTAGATGAGGACATGGGCAAGGGGACTTGTCCTGTATTGGAGGTTGAGGCAGCACCAAAGAGTGATACTTAGGTTCCTGGACTGGGGCCTGGAGAAGAGGGTGATGCCCCTTTCCCTCCTGCTCCCCCCCCCCCCCCAGCCTCCCACCAGACTGCCAGGGGTGGTGAGAGGACTAGCTGTGGCCACTGATATAATTAAGCTGGCCTAGACTAGGCCTTACCCCAGAAGGAGGAGAAATGGACTAAAGAGTCAACTGAAGGGGTGAGGTTCTGCTAGACTCTGAGAAAGAGTGTGGAAGATGAAGTACAGGCCCCTGGATGGAAGTCTGCTTAAGCAATTCCCCTGACTATCACCAGGAGGTGCCTGTCCAGCCGGTAGGTTCAAGAGACCCATCTACATCTTTGTTTCATTATGTTAGAAGTGGATTAAGGGATAGAAATTTACAAGACTAGTAGTGTTTGCATCTGTTTCCCGTTCCCCATTGCAGCTACCCAGTGGGGGCCCTGTGGAAAAGTTTAACATACACAGATTTTATGGGACTCTTCCAGCGAGATCTTTCAAAAACTTTTGTGGAGGTACTTACCAATCCTCTGCTGAAGATTCCTTAGCAGAGCTGCTTTGTTTCTTCTCTCACTGTAGGAGAATTTGCTTTATCAATTGGCAATTACTTCTGCAGGCACCAAAGCAACACACAGGTGAGCTACATATGGACCTAATCTAAAACAGCATGCATGTAGGAGATGCATATTTGGATCATTGATTACTCTTAGCAGTGAGATTTCAGTTTTGATCACCCCCATCTGTGGGAAATGGTACTGGAATTTACACTAGTGTCCCTAGAGACTCACTACAAGCACTCCTGGAAACCACCCAGACACTTTGCATCCTCTTGGACCCTCTCCTCCTCCAGGCCAAACTCACCATGTTTAGGACACTGAGCCATGTGCTTGCCAAGAGGGTGTGAGAAAGAAGTGTCTTTATTATGATTCAATGCTGTGAGTGCACTCACAATACTGCCTGTGTTTCTTGTGCTTCTGCAGATGTATCCTTGAGGGCACACCTACACACCAGTAGGGTGTCTCTGTTGGATAAGGAGGTGAAGCAAGGAGGGCACGTTTAAGGAGGTGTTCCAATCATCTGATGTTGAAGAACATGATCAGAGGACAGGGGGACAGATAATGGGTTCCTGCTTCCACTGTGAACTGGAGCCAGAAATTGCTTGCTCCCTGGGGCAGCAGCCATGTCAATTACAAGCTGAGCCATGAAATTGACATGGTTTCCCTTCTGGTGGGGAGGGCTTTCCCTCAACTGGGGAGGGGAGAAGTCCCATGTGGCTGCTCCCAGTTGGGAGTGGGGCACAGAGGGGCAGCCCACAGCAAGCTCAGGGGAGAGACAGGGGTCTCACTTCAGCATGGCTGATGTCCATACCAGGGGTCAGGGCTGTGCCTGGAGAGGACGAACGGGGTGATCACCCCAGGCCCCGCAGGCAGCAACCTTGGCGTCCCAGCCCAGGGCCAGCTCCCTGGGGGGTGGAGCAGGTGCCACGTTCCCGTCCAGCATGGGGGACAGGGCCCCGCTTTGGCCAATTGGCCCTGGGCCCTCCTCCCCCCACAGGACAGCGCTGCCAGGGGTGTTGCTACAGGTGGGCCTGGGTGGGCTGGGGCCATGAGGCCCACCCACCTTAGCACCTGCCAGGGGCCTGAACTTCGCTGCCACGCTGTGGGGTTAGCACCAGTGCCTCTGCTCTGCTTGCAACCGCCAAGCCCTGCAGCTGTGAGTGGAGCTGTGTCTGACCCTTTGTGTTTTAGTAAGCAACTCACATGTGATAAATTGGGTTTTCAGTAACCTGTCACTATATCAGACATGAATGGGCATCAATGGCTGGAATACTAAAGGACTGTGTTTGACTTCTTGTTAACCAGTGTGGCGATACAGAACTTCGTGGTTCTGAGGGATTGTCTGCCCTATTTCTTGTAATCTGCTCTGCATGTGTCATTCTCAGTATGGTCCCTCCCAGACAGCCAGTCACACTTTGTCTGTCTAATATATTTGTGTTTTGTAGATAATGGACCAGTTGCAAATAAAGAATAACGATGCCCCCCCAACTGAGTAAATGTAAGGAAATGTGCAAATAAAAACAATGAGACCTCCCTGCCCCAAAGATCTTGCTCTCCAAATGTAAGACAAGAGAAAACAGATGGAGACAGTGAGTGGGAAAGCACAATGAGACAATTTACTGGGTTAGTATTAACAACCCAGCTGTTGGTACTCCACTATCATTATCCAGAATAATTGTAAAATCAAATATCTTGCGGATTGGTATAGCCCCGTGTGTTTAAAAAACAAAAACGACCTCTTTATCATAGCTGCCAGGAAAAACTGGAAAGAGGCATCAGAAGTAGCATTTACTGAGTCATCCAATAAAAATCAGTGTATTACAGGAGTCTGATGGAGAACAATAGCAGGAAAACTGAAAAATAAAATAATTGAAGAAAATAGCAAAGCATACTTCTATTTTGTCCTTCCATGTTGCTTTTTCTTTATCAACTCTACCTCATTCTCTTCTACTGCTGGTAAAATGTTATGTTTGTACAGTGTCATTGCTGATTTGAACAACATTGACAATGATTTTTTAAAAATCTAATATGGCAACTCTTGATGTGTGAAGAGCTGTCATCTCCTGGGCTAGTTCCCTGTTTATTTTCCAGTATAAAATGGCTTAAGACATACATTAATTTTTTCTTAATATTACTTTTCCATGTAAGCAGTTATTGTGGTTGCCAAAGGAATGAGATGTTATAGCAACTAGGAGAGGAGTTAGTGTATTCAAACATGAATGAAAGGGGAGTTGCCGTGACATGAAACAATCTATCTAAGATGGTGTTTATTGTATGAAGGAGAAAAAAAACCCAGAATCCCATATCTAGTGTACTTTCTACTACTTCTACCATTTACTTACTGCTTTCTATAATCTCACATAATGAAAAATGATCGAATTTAATTTCACGTTCACTAACACAATATTCGGGGGGGTGCGGTTTACAAATACTGCAGTTAACTGTTTAAAAACATTGTTTCCATTCAGTGTATAAACATTTTCATTGAAGTATTACTATTGGTTTTAATTTTTAATTTTAAATTCCAAAAGTTTTCCATAACCTCATTGAATGGCCCCCATAATATTCATTTAAAAAAATTTCATAGTGCACATTCTCCAACACCAGTTGTATCTGTTTCCACAAGTGGTCCTTAATTTTCAAGCTGTGTAGCTTCCATTAAAAACTTGCTCAAGGAACTTGGATTTTAAAATACTTGAAACTGGTTTTGAAGGGGGGGGGGGGGGGGAGAGCGGATTTCTTGATGTGTGCTACACAAAGGACGAAGGCTTCTGACAGCTATAGAATAAATGATTTCCACCCAATGTTGAATATTCAAGAAGCTGTAGTTTTTAAAAGGTAATCCCCTATGCTTTCATGCTGCTGAATGTACATTAACAAAGGGCTCTCTGGCCCTTGCAGGAAAAGGTCCTAATTAACCACCCTGGCAGTGTACAAAAGAATCGGAAAGAGTGGAGAAGAAAGTTTGTACAGGTGCAAAGATAACTTTTCGCAGGTATTTTATATGGGTGATGTGACTGACATTGTATTCGTGTCTTCACTGTAACAGCCAGCAGGGACCGTTAAATAGTGTGAACGCTAAGTCCTACGTTCCACTTCAGTTACCTTCAAAGGCCTTGGATGCAGTGGACCCTTGTGTTGTTGTTCTTCTGCAGCCTCAGAGGGCAGGCGTCTTGGAGTCTCTGGAGAGAGATCCAAACATCCTGTGTGTCGCAGAGCCATGTTTAATGGACCCAACTCACTGGTTTCAGAGGCGGGGGTGGTGGAGTCTTCAGTGTGCCTTCCATTGACCAAAGTCTTCAGTAGCATCAACTCGTGCAACCTCTTAGCTGCTATAATGGCAGAAGAGAAACTTTGCTGCCATTCCAGGGCTTGGGGCTGGTTTCCTGACATACACCTGTATAGACACCTACCCCAAGCCCAGCTACTCTGGTCTAGGGCAGGGTTTAGCCCTTGTTAAATATATATATTTTTACCTGATAGGCTGCAATATCCCTTTTAGTTCTGGGCCAATGGGACAAATGAGCTGTGTTTAACAGTGGCATAGATCCATATTTTAACAGGCACAACAGACTGTTAATTTTCCTAGAATGTTTGGCCTTTTCCCTTTGTAACACTGGGCCAGGAAGGATTCTTCCACGAAAGCTCATGCAATAAATAAATCTGTTTAATCTTTAAAAGTACCACAGGACTCTGTTGTCAAGCTGCCATAGGCTGTACCCCTTGATGAGAGAGTTTTATTATGGCATAGTAGTTACATCAGTGGGGGGAGCATTTTAGTCTGTATACCTCCACTGTTTTGTTGATAAAAGCTGAGTTTTCTTGACAAAACTCTCTAGTGTAGACCAGCCCTAACAAAGAAGCTCCAGACAAGGATTGTTGAGCCCCAAGCTGTTTGGGGAATTTCCAGAGACTTTGCAAATTAAGACCTTTGCAACTCAGTTATCTCTACTTTGAAACTGATCTATGAACTTTTATTCTCATCTGCATGTATATGATCTTTTAATCAACACTCTTTAAAATAAATATTAGTTTAGTTAATAAGCATTGGCTTTAAGCATGTATTTGGGTAAGGCTGTGTTTATACTGGCAAGTTAGTTCGAATTAAGGAGGCTTAATTCAAACGAACTAAAGCCATGGCTACACTAGGCTTTAATTAGTTCAAATTAAGGGCTTCCTTAATTCGAACTAATAAGTTTGAATAGGGTATTCAAACTAAGGGGTTAATTTGAACTAACTAGTTTGAATTAACCAATGTGGCCATGTTAATTTGAACTAATTTCTTAGTTCTAATTAACCGGCCATTGAAATGAATGGGGATCGCTAATTCAAAGTAAGCAAGTGCTTGCTTAGTTCAAACTAACATTCCAGTGTGGCCATGCTAGTTCGAATTAAGCTAATTCAAACTAACTAAAAGTAGTTTGATTTAGTTACTTCGAACTAACTAATTCCAACTAATTTTAGCAAGGGTAGATATAGCCTTAGATCGGATTTCTGAACTGTTCATTGGCCCTTTTGGTAATGTGACCAGTCTTTTCAAATTGGTAGAACCTTTTTTTTATATGTGATAGACAAGATTTTTAGTAATCCCAATCATATTTGATTCACCTGTCTGGGTGCTAGCCAGTTTGAAGGGAATTGTGTTTTTGGCTTCTGAATGACCAGTGAAATGATTAGAAGCTCTGTGTTGCTGACTTGATACATCGGATGGAAGAAAAACCACCAGTATTTTTTTGCCATGTTTACGCTATCTCAACATGGCTCCCCTAAAGGCCCACATCACACCTTCATTTAAAAAAAAAAAAGGCTTAGTGAATGTAAAAACCTATAAATAATGTAAGTGGTAAGGCAAACTGTCCAAAATCAGAATGACTGGAAATAAACTCATCTCCTCCCTCCCAGCACTATGTTCAGTTCCCCAGCTCACTGTTGTTAATGTTATGGAAACATTTTTAACACTATGAATCTATCAGTATTTTACAGAAGTACATTGCACCCCTTGGAACACTGCTAGAGAGCTGCTGTGAACAGCAAGCAAAAATCCAGAGCTTCACAGGGCTTTATGAGCTGGTGCACTGGGAAACACAATCCTGGCTTCACCTCTTCCTCATTCCCTGGGGGGGGTGCACCAAGCTTTTGATTTAGCAAAACATCAGACACTCCATTGAAGCCAAGAGAATTACTCTTGTACTTAGAGATAAGCATGCTCTGAAGTACTCTGTTGGAGCTATCTCTGCCCTGTCTCTTGCCTTCCTGGCACAGTCAGCACCTTGATGGCATCAGCAAACCAGGCCAATTCGCTGTTCATTCGCTTCTCAAAAATCATGAGTACAAACGTGAACATTGGTCCCATTACTGTTCCCTGAGACACACCTTCCTATTAATCTCTCTTGAGTCTGCTTAGCTGTTCTTCCTGACTATCCTTTTTCCTTTTGCTTAACCAGCATTTAATACATGAAACTTTGTCCTTTGCCCTGTTCCAATATATTTTCCATAACAATTTTACAAAGAACATTATCAAAAGCTCCTGGAATACTCCAGCAGATCATGTCACCCTTATCTAATACATTATTAATGATCACTACCAGGCTAGAGAGGTAAGAATTTCCCTTACAGCAGCAAAGACAGTTTGATGTTATCAGGTTATAATTCTCCAAGTGCTGCCCTAGTCTGCTTTTAGTAAAACTCTCAGCTGGATTGGTCAGAGCAAAAGTGTGTGATTCCTACAGCTGGTCTCTCTCTTGGTTCCTTTAAAAAAATAATAGAACAAGGAAAAACTCTGTGTTTGCAACTCACATTTGCCTTCTACTCTTTCAAACTCCCTGAAGCTCAGGATGCTTTTTCTAATATCTTTGAAATAATATCTGAGACTTCCTAACGGTGCAACTGATTACTGCAAATATGCACATTTTACAAGGAGAATCTCTCCTGTGGAGCAGAATCTGTCCCTCGCTCAGTTCCCTTTGTGCCATTTTGTAATAGGAATCAGACCGGAGTCCAAAGAGTTGTCTGAGTGCAGGGTTATCAAAGGTGGCCCTAGGACAGTGGTTTTCAACCAGTAGACCGTGGCACATTGGTGTGCTATGAGAACTGTCCAAATGTGCTGTGAAAATCAATGTAAAACAAACATCGTCTCATCTTAAACAATATTCTATCCAACCAAAATTACAACTCATAAAACTCATGAAATTAATCATTAAATTAAAAGCAAGGTATTGGTCTTTCGATTCTAAAACATGAACATTCTAAACGCAGGTCACCAAAGGGCAAAATTGAGAGGATGTATATTTTTTTCCAGTGGATTTGAAGCATTAATGCATTTGATCTTTCTTTAGCTTGTTGTATGCATATGTTGCAAACCACTCTAGTAAGCCCATAACCATAGGGAATGTAAGTAAATGCGATGTTTATGAGCAATCAATTCAGCAGAAAAAAGTGGGCGGGCCATGGAATTGTTTATCCCATTGAAGTGTGATGTGTTACTGAAAAGATTGGGTATCACTGCCCCAGGCCGTGTCTTCACCCTATAGTCTTTGGCATGGAAAAGTGTTTGAAAACATATAAAAAAAGCAGAGGGGGAGTGACCAGAGCGCTTTGCACTCCTGCTATTCTGGGCTACAAAGCAGCCCACTGGTAGTTGGGGGAAAGGTTCATATATTAAAGCAGCTCAGAGGCTGGTCTAATATATGCCATAATTATGCTCCCAGCACAGCATCCGAAAAGCATAAAGATTGCCAAAGACACCTTTATTTCCACCCCTTCACCTAAATTGCACCTTCTGTGCTATGCCTCCACAAGCACACCACTGAATTCAAGAATCTGGCTTTCTATTTTCATGAACCACTTGGATGGATGGCTAATGCAAGGAGAGCAGAAAACTTTTAGAACAAATCATTTTAAATTATTTGAAATGCCACTAGCCACAAAGGGAAATTGGGGAATGAGCTGAGCCTTTGGAATTTTTAGCTAATAATACCTAACTCTTCTGTAGCACTTTTCATCTATAGATCTCAAATGCTCCACCAGAAGGGCAGTATCCTCATTCCCATTTTACAGATGGGGAAACTGAGGCACGGTTTGATTAAAGTGACTTGCCAAAAGCCACCCAGCAGAACCAGGAATTAAACCCAGGACCAGTTGAGTCCCAGTTATACCCCCAAAAGTAAAAATGTATGGTTTTGGTTATTCCTTTTCTATCAGAGTTACAGCCCCCAGTGCTGCTGGCTGTTTTTTAAAAAGTCTGAGCCAGTAAACAGAGCAATAAAAATAAGGGCCTTTCTCCGGATCAGCAAACAAGGGTGTGTGGCATGCAGCACAGCCAGCAAAGTGCTCCGAGAAGGTCATTTTTAATTGAAAGACAATCCCATGCTTAAAGAAAGAATTACAGGACCAATCATCTCATTAGTGCACTGGGGATGGCTGAGTGCCTTATTGCCCCAGGGCAAGCTCGGGGAAGCAGTGTGGGGGACACAATGCCCATCAGAGCTCATGGGTAGCACAGTCACTGTGCAACACTTTAGGATGTCTTGTACCACAGCAGGCACTACTACATATGTGTACATGGGCAGTTGGGACCAGAGTTGGCTGGTGTGCCCAATACCTGAATGACACACTGGAGATTTGCATGTATTCATCAGAGTCTTGATCCAAGGTCCATTGAAGTCCCTGGGGGTCTTTCCATTGATTTCAAGAAACTTTGCTCCTCAGGCTCTAGACATATAGAATTATGCATGTTTAATTGTGAAAATTGGCCCCGTCCATCTGGAGTGATTGCCACGTCATACACTGAAATGCACAGAAATCACATATTGGGTCCAGTTCGCTCTGTGAATTCTGCCTTTCCTCCTTTTACCTCTGCTATCCTCTTCCCACCACTGGTACTGTCCTATTTACATTACAGGCATAATATCCTATGTAGCTAAGCTGAGTGGTAGGGGTGCAACTTCTGAAATACATCAACCTTCACAAATTTACGATTTTTTTTTTTTAGGCCATTGGATTATCCGTTCATTTCAGCAAACGATCTGAGACTGTCTGCACATCTCCAGGCTGCTGCTTGTCAGATCACACCATCCATGCCAAAACAGCTGGGTAAACCACAAAACCATTCACTGGGGGATTGTAAATTGTTTCAGGCAGATTTAGGAAATTATAGATATTCCATGGGATGTTTTCCACCCTTATCCAGAGAGCTGTCTTCTGCTCTGCGGTAGATTTTTATTCTCTACTTCAGAGAATCAATGTTCAGGAGAGTGAATGTGTCTTGTCTTTAATCTTTATTGCCCACCATCATAGTCATACAGAGCATAAAGGGATTGCAGAGCTTCCTATTTCTTTACAGGAACTTCATCATTTGTGGTGAGATACAATAACAGATTTTTCAGGTGACATTCCCCCTTTAACAGCTTAGTCCTTGAGAGGGGAAGATCTTCATTTCATGTATTCAGATAGGTGACTCAGATGAATCTACCTGCCCAGGAAAGGCTAAAACAAATGGTCCTTTTAGCAAAATAATGCATTTTTAAAAAGGTAAATTCCCACTAGCAAAATAAAGATATATTGGTCACACTTTATATTATCATTCTATTTATAAATATTTACAAAGGGTTAAGAGAGCTTTTAATAAATAGTTACCCAATTGTTGTCAGTTTTTATAGGATCAATAGATGGCTTATAATTGTGTCCTGTAACCATCTATATAACACCTGTTGTGCTTATCATCACATGTAACACACATTACTCATGTCTGTAATGTATTTATGACATACAGTAATCATTTATTAACCCTTTATGAACTATGGAACCTTAATGAGGTGGAGAGTGAGATTGCTCTGTTGAGAAATATATGACACATAATTAATAGAGCAGCAATAATTAGTATCTAGTTAGTTAGGGCCTTATCCAATGCCCACTGGTGTCAATCAAAAGAATTCCTTTGATTTCAGTCAGCTTTGGATCAGGGTAGTTGGTTGAGACTGAGAGGATGCATGTTTTTGGAAGGTTCCAATTAACATTTGTTAATTAACATCTAGGGCTTGTCTACACTTAGCACATTACAGTGGCAGCTGAGTTGATGTAACGCTTCAGTGTAGACACTACCTACGCCAACTGGAGGGCTTCTCCCATCAGCACAGGTAATCCGCTTCCCTGAGAGAGTCACTTCTGTCAACCTAGCACTGTCTACATGGAACTTCGGTCATTTTAACAATGCTGCTCCGAGGGTGTGGATATTTCATGCTCCTGACAGACATAATTAAACTGACCTAATTTTCTAGGGTAGCCCTGACTTCACTTTACCTTACACCTAGAGACCCGAATCAGGACTGGGTGCTCCACTAACATAAGAAGGCACAGTCCCTGGGCCAAGGACCTTACATGCTAGTGACATAGATACAGGAGAGAGAGTGTAACAGAATAGGAAGAGTGAAACCCTCACCTGCCCCATTAGCCTAGGCCTGAAGGGCTAAAGCTGGCAGACAGCAGCTGTGCACTGATTAGCCTGAGTCAGAGCCTTGGCCCAGCCAGGGAGGTATGGGAAACAGCCAGGGACCTGATCCAGTAAAGTATAAAGACCTGGGCCAGAAGCCAGGGGAAAGAGGCATGCCAGTAGGGCAAAGCAGGGAGTCTGGTAGACAGAGAGCAGAACTCTAAGCCCCTGGGATGTTGCAGCGTTCACAGTGTGGTGAGTCTCTTTGGGACTATAGGGGTGTAGAGAAACTGGGGCAGCAGAGGTACAATGAAAAGTGTTTAGATATACTGTAAAGAAATGTATTTACTATTTTAAACATATGGTGGTCTCTATTATATAGAAACATGTTTATCCTCAATACAATTGCAATTTGAAAGATTATAGAGCAAGTACTAGCTCTCTTCAAATACCCTTCAACTGAATTACTAATAACTGGCTCATGTTTTATAGGCTTTGTGACAGAGGTCAGTCTTGAGGAGAAATCTGAAGGAGGAGAGTTTAGATCTGGGTCTGAACTTCATGACTAGCCTTTAGTTCTATAATAAGATTAAACCAATCTCCAGGCATTAAACAATCCTCAATTTTGGAAAAGTTTCAGTCTAGCTCTGCAGCCCAACTCAGTGGAGTAAGCATCCCTCTGTACAGAATATTTCCATTCCAAAGAAGCAACCCTTCAGTCCAGAAGCAGACAGAGCTCCCATTGAATACAACAGCAGCTTTGGGCCCTGGACCAGAAGACAGCAGTGATCGGTTTTAGCTTCCATTCATTTCACAGTGTCAAGGGTTTTTTTAAAATAAAAGATTAAGAGTTTGCTACAACCTAACCATGTGTGAACGTGTTTCAATGAAGCAGGAAGATTATTCCAGCTGTTAGCAGCTGCAAGCCTAAAAAAGTTGAACCTGCCTCCCATTGCCTGTTTATCTTCAAACACTTTGAAATGAATAGACTAGTGAAGGGCAGATCTGTAACCAGCACTGGATAAAAGGAAACAAAACAATGCTATAAATAAGGTGTAAATGATCACAAACACAAAAATAACCTTCAGGAAACAAAGAGCTGTTGTTGTTCTGCTGCTAGCTGCCTGGTTCTTTAGCTTACAGAATTGCATCCTCTTTCATGGAATAGTGCTTGATAAATATACCTTTCGTCATTCTCCTGGAGGAGTCAGACACCCAGCTAGAAAACAACAGCATCTTTCTTGGCATTGTTCTTAACGTTCTCCCAATGTACTGGGGGTGAAACAAAGTACAACGTGTTCCAATGCTGGCTGTACCGAGAACTAAAAAAACATGTTTATCTGAGACAAGCGAAAGGCTAGGAAGATTAATCATTCCTCGCCACCCTGAGCCTGTTTGAGGAACTGCTTCAAAGTTCAAATCCAAGTCAAAATGAATCCAAACGCCTCCAGCTTGCTCCTTCTAGGAGCTATTTACTCTGTTGGTTGCTGGTACACAGATCAGTACGTAATGGAAAACATTTTTAAGCAGGATCAGAATGAGCTCTCTCCTGACATCTAATGATGCACTAAGGGGAAAGACTTCAGGAGCATATAATGTTTGAATAGATACACCTAATCTGCCTAGCTGTTTGCAGACAGTACTGCTTGTCAAAGTGATTGCGTTTGATTGGCTTTGGGTTATAAATCACTTTCGTATTGAGCGTAGGGGCAATGGAACATTGTTGTCCTTACTGAATGCACAAAGAGCAACAGAACTGTACTTTGCAGGCTCTGATTGAAGGTGTCTCCCTAAAGTGAACCTCACTGGCTGAGCAGTGCATTGGGGTGCCAAATATTACGCTGCCTAAAGAGTTCTAGACACTATTTAAAGTTTCCTTTGTGGTGTTTAGGGATAGAGATCTTTAGGTTCAGTTGAGGGTCCTCATTTTTGTTGAATGGTTACTGGAACTGAGTAGATCTAGGGGCTATGCCTTAGACTTTCTACAGAGATGGTGTTGCAGTAAAGGCGCTAGCATACAGGTTCCCTGCTATCCAGTGAATTTACTAAAAACAGGGCAAATGAGAAGACCCTCAGAAAATGGCATCAAAGAAGTGACCATGAGAGACCGATGGCAGAGATGAGCAGCAGGAGAGGCGGCAGCAAGTGGCCAGAAAGAGCAGAAATAGCAGAAGCAGTAATAAGCAAGTTATAGAGATGGCAGCAATACAAAGGCCTTTCTCAATGCCATCCCCTGGTACCTTTTTCAGGGTGGGGGAGGTAGGCCCATGTGAACATACCTCAACTCTGGTTCTTCACTGATTCAGGACAACCAACTGTGAGTAGGGTGCATCGGAGGGAAAGGGAAGTGGTATGTTCAAGAGATATTTGTTCGGCACACATTCACACGGCAAGGTGGGAAACAGGCACAGGACTGTGGGTTAGGTGTTTGCTCCCAGTTACATGCTTTTGAATCCTGGCTGTGGAATTTTCCCAAATTCATGTTGGGTTCCCTTTCTCTCTTAAGAAATGTTTTCTTTTGTTATACACACTTGGTGCTTGTGGGTGGGGATGTGCTGCCTCTGAGGCATCCGGGGTGGAGGCCAAGCCACTTGTGGTTTGTATTGTTAAGAGGAGCTCCTAGATATTGAATCCTGCATTGTTGCTGTCAATTCCACCTGGCAGAAGGGTTACACATTTATTTCCTTTGTCAAAAATCCTGCTACTCAGCCTTCCAGTTAAGGAACTCACTGATCACTGTGTAACTGCATGAGCTTGAACTATTCTGGGCCGTCCATTTGTGACTTTTGCACTTTAAATAAAGCTGCAACTGTTGTGTCCAGTACCTTCTTTTGGCAAGAAGAATTTCTTTCCACCTACTATGGAGACTGGAAACGTTTTTGGAGACCTAGATGCAGGGCTCCAGGATCTCAGGTGTCTATGATCCCTGGCTTGTGTCTCTCACACCTCAGGATTGTAGGAGCTGGGAGGGCTACAAATGTAGGAGGCTTGTGCCATGGTCAGTGAGGAGGACAAATGTTTAATGTCACCCAACAACTTCTCTAACTCATGAACTCGTGGCAATCCCTCTAGCTAGACTGAGTGACTTCAAAGGAAGTCCTCATCCAGATCCTCTTCACCCAGAGGGATAGAGGCCATTACAGAAGGTCTGAAGAGGACATGCTAGGGATAAGGGGATAGTAATTGGATAAAAAGTGAGCAGGTCTATAGCTTAAACTAGCAGAGCTTGGTGGTGGAATAGTAGGACAGCTTGAGCATGAGATGGCAAATTCATATTTATACTGCAATTTTGTAGTTATAGGTGGAGCTTGGAGCACTGCCTAAAGTTAAGGTTGCCTGATACTTCCCATTATGAGACTCTGTTTTCAAGTTCTAGAGGGGACTGTTTCTTATGTTCCTAAGTTTAAGTTTCTTATATCTTTGCCAAACTTTAACTGTTGGGACTGAAGTTTTCCATGTCATGGGAGAACCTCGGTTTGAGGGCTTTTTGGTTTTGTTTGTGTTAATGTTTCAGCTAAAATGGTCGAGCTCTTTCTGAGAACAAGATTACGGGAAACAGGCTTTTTGACCATGGTAATTTACCGTAAATTCTTACAGCCATTTTACGGAGAAGCTCTGCTGCCTCCATGCTTTGGAGTGGGGACTTGAAATTTGTTAGGTGGGTATCCTCTTGCCAGGGATGAGCCTTTGGCTAATCCCATGGAAAAAATGCAGAAATTTGACCAAATTACAAGGCTTTGAAAAATCTTACTTTGTGCATGCTCAGCAAAGTCTCATCAGAGTTTGGTAGCTAAATTCTCCAAAGTTTCCAATGGCACTGAGCACGCTCCAGCCCACAGCTGCTGGGGCTAAGCAAGGATTTCCCTGCTACTGCTGCTTCTGGCTGTTTGGGCTGCCATGGTGCTGAGCAGAAAGTCTGTCTCTCTTGTGTTCAGAATGTGTTCCCTGCAGCTGCCCAGGCAGTGAAGGGGAAGAAACTGCCTGACTGGAATACAGAAAGGACAAGAACCAGGGATGGGGGGTAGGGCACAGGGAATAGTAGGATGGGGAGAGCAGGGAATTGGCAAGAAGGAAGTGCAGTCTGAGTCCAAGAGAGACAAGGAGCCTGGGAAAGATTGGGACTGCCTGGGCAAGGAGTTGGGGACCAGAGGAAACATGGTGACCAGGAATGAATGGAGAAAGTACAGAAAATTTATAGTCCAAGAGCTGCCCTGAAAAGTTTACAGCCCCAGTAGAAGACAAGTGACAACAGATGAAGTCAGACAGGATTGTAGAATGAGAAAATATTGCTCAGCACATTAGCAGCCTCACCATTGTCAAGTTTTTTGGAGGCATCACAGCAAAGAAGTGTTTTAGGGAGCCACCCAGGCAACCTCCACCTCTGCTCAATGAAAAAACAAAAATGGTTTCCAAACTCAGTGAAACTTGTGAAGAAAAATTGAAAGCTTAAAAAGTGTAGGTGAAAGGTGAAACAATGATGTCCTTGCACTGAGAAATCCAATCTTCAGTTCAGGGATTTAAGGGTTTTAGATCTGTTTCTCCAACAGGAAGTGCCTGTTGTACCCCTCTATAATGGGGCCACACATTCCCACTCTTTTTCTCTGGCTTTTCCCCACCCCATCTTACACAGACCAGTCCAGAGTCCTTGTATTGTAACCACCCATGCTCCTTCATTCACAATGCTTCCTACAAACCTTCTTCCCAACAGTACTTAAACCAGCTCAGTTCCAGCCCCACATTCTCTGGGATTGCTTGGGGCCCCAGGATTGTTTCCCCTTCCCTTAGTTGCCTGCAGGCAGAATAGCTAAAATCTTCCTCTACCTGCCCCGCACCTCCCTCTTCTCAGGACCCGGTAGCAGGCTTTATCCCTCTCTTGACAGCTACAGTTGTGGCCCATTACCACAGGGCTTTGCTTCAGGCAGTTCTGTGCGGCCAGCTGCTGCCCATTAGCCCTTCAATCAGAGTGCACTAGGGCTGCCTTTCTGTAACCCATCCTCTTGGTAAGGGGTAGCTAAGGCAGAGTAGGGGGGTTACCACCCTCTACCCTGCCACACCCTCAAACACCCATGCAGCAGGTACAGCACATTCTAGGATGCACCAGTTGGTCCTCAGGGAGGAAGCACCAATAAGACAACTGAGCCCCTGGGCTGAGGTCAAGAGGCTCAAGGATGAATCGTGGTGCTTTGTGAATGGGAGAAAGGAAGAACATTTGACAGCATGCTCAATACAATGAATTATTGCTGGCTATCGGTAGGGAAAGCCAACTGCAATAAGAACAAACCTGGACATGGACAAAAGCTGGATGACTGAAAAGGGGCACATAAACACCCAGCTTTGCCTTAGTGACAGTGTTGGCTCAGAAGACGTCTAAGAGTGGAACAGTGAAGGTTGGAAGTAGAGGGAATTGGCAGCGCTGTAGACTGTAGCATGCGCTATGAGTGCTTCAATTCAGGGCTATCAGGGTTTTTTTTTTTTTAACTTTTAGAAAAAAATGATTAGTCATAAATAATAAAATTAGCCCTGTGTGGCACTTTTCATATTCCAGGCACTTTACAAACCTTTATTAAATGCTCTGAGTGTTGACATGGAAAAAATTACAGAAATAGCATTTTCTAATAAATACATTTCTTCCTGTTTCCATTACAAATGTGTACATATTGTTAAGAGTTCACTGTGATGTGACTCCAAACAGTAACAGAACCAGGTGCATCCCTTAGGAGTCATCATATGCTGCCCTCTTCTGTCCAAACGCTCACTAACAAATGAAATCCCTGGAAACATGGAGTTTTACATATGTAGTGGTTAACACAATAGATCAAATTCATTTACACTTTTTAAAATAAATTAATGTTAGTTTTTCAACTTCACAATATCTCAAATGGCACATGAACATGCATGGAAACTGATACAGCCTTGTAGGCAATGTAAGGTTTTGTTCATTTTCTGTCCTTTGATATAATTAATAGATCTAACACACTGATTAAAGGACATAAACCAAAAAGCTATCATTCAGCAAGCCATCTACTTAAGCAGAGCACATAACTATGGTACCTCAGTGCTTGATAATAGTCAGAAAAGAAAACTGAAATAATATACAAATGTAATTTTAGCTGACTTCCAACAACAAATAGAAATAAAAAGGGGGAGAATGCATGAATCAATTGCCATTTTCAAAATTAATTCAAGAATTTACTTTGATCAGACATATGAGAACTAGATATAGAAATCCTTCCCAAACTCCTGGTAGCTCCTTCTAAAAACATATTTTTTTCCTTTCAGACAAAGAACCAAATTCTCTATTTGTTTCTATCTGTGAATCATCAGTGACATCAGTGGGGCATATTTAAATCTCAGCTACCCAGCTGTGAATCTTATGCAACTCTATTGATATCAAGAGCTTTATTCCATACACCAGTGTACCCGTGATGAGACCCTGACCAGTTGCTTTTTGTGTGAATTGTGCATGTACATTTCAGGGTAAAATTTGAACCTTAGCACTGGGCACCTTTTATGGAAAACCTGTGTTATTACAAATATGGGAACAGGTAAAAATATTTTGTTAAATAACATTATTGTGCTACAGGGAACACTGACTTGTTAACCCCACAATTAATTTGAAGTCTAAAATGGGGGGAGGGAGAAATAATGATGGCAGTTGCTTTATGTATATAACTAACTAGCTAGCAGAATGGGATGCTGCACATCTGGCAGATCACTAATGCGACAAGCCTTATTGCACTGACAACCTATAAGTCTTGAAGGGTATAACACAGTACATACAGTACTCCATCTTTTATTAATCTAATCTAATCCTATGTATTTATCTATGTACTAATATGGCTATCAGGAATGTCATATTCAAGCACCTCCCACATATTTAAAAACAGAAACAAATTTAATTATTTATTATTGCCTACATCCTTCTGAGCCTGTAGAGGTAACTTAATTATGTGTTTGCATATTGAGTGGGAGTGCTCACAGTTGGATAATTTATTGAAGGCAATCTAAGTTGCATATGACTTTTAACAGCAATAAACTCCCACCAGTTCAGCAAGAACAAGGGGACTTTAAACCAGAAAAGGAAGCAAGAGCCATTTTAACTGTGCTAAAGCGTGGCAGGAGAGAATGGCAAAGCTGACACAGAGAGGGTCCAAACCACAAATTAGAATCTAGATTTCAAACAATTCACAGTTCAAAGTTGTTGGGACCCACAGTTAAATCTGAGCTCCTTTCTAGATTTAAAATACCTAGGACCAAATTCACCCCTGACATAAACAGGCACAACTCTCTTGACTTCTCTGGGGTTGTACACATTTACCACAGTGGTGAGTGTAGCCCTTAGATTCCAAGAAACAACAGGTTTGAAACATGCCTGGGTTGATGCCTCCCTGGTAGATACACGTTTGCACTAAACTCTATTGAATTAAATGTATCACAGTTGATACCTTAAAAATCAAGGTCAGTTATGCTCTGCATGAAGGTTGAAAGTCTTGCAATACTTTTTGTTAGAGAAGGGATTTGCCTTGCTGTCCTTCATCACTATCTAATTTTTCCCCAACTGCTGTACTGTTCTCTCCCTGGGTGCTAGAGGGACTGGATTTCTGTAATATCAAGTGATATTTGAATGCATATAAATAATGAAATGCTGTGGCACTCTTATGAGGGAAAAAAGTGTGGTGTAATTTATAATTTTATTACTAAAGTCAGTTTCTGAATGCTGTTACTCTTCTGTCCCTGCTTCTTTTTGCTAACATAATAGGGTTTGCATATTTACAGTTTTGTCTTTTCCCCATTTTTGTCTCTAATTTCACCACATGTGAGATCGGGTGGAATTAGGACAGAAAATCTTTCTTGGTCAAGTACATCTGAAATCAAATAAACTAAAAAAAAATCAACAAGATTCTTTACTGATATTTTCAGGCAATGTAAGATATTTTAAGATATTTTGTTGTTAAAATAGTCTAATTTGATAATAATAGTAATGCAAACAGTCTAAACCTATCAGTTACATTGTCTCATGGGCTCATCAGTATTCAAGCTTTTAGCAAAATATCAGCCTATAGTACATCCACATCTTGAATGCTATACGCAGATCTGGTTGCCCCATCTTAAAAATCAACTTTGGAATTGGAAAAGCTATAGAAAAAGGAAAATAAAATGATTAGGGATATGGAAAAAGCTTCCATATGAGAAGAGATTTATAAGACTGGGACTCTTCAGTTTGGAACTGGGAACTTCAGTTTGGGAAAGGGGGCATGATAGAGGTCTATAAAATCATGACTCATCTGGAGAAAGGAAATAAGGAAGTGTTGTTATTTACTCCTCATAACCCAAAAACTTGGAGTCATCAAATTAAATTAATAGGCAGCAGGTTTCAAACAAGCAAAAGGAAGCATTTTTTCACGCAACAAATAGTGAACCTGTAGAACTCCTTGCCAGGATGTTGCTAAGACTATAACAGGGTTCAAAAAAAGAACTAGGTATGTTGGGGGATAGGTCTGTAAATGACTATTAGCCAAGACAGTTAGGGCTTGCTGTTTGCCAGAAGCTGGAAATGGGGAATGGGATGGATCACTTGATGATTACCTGTTCTATTCATTCCCTTTGAAGCACCTGGCATTGACTCCTGTTGGAAAACAGAATACTAGGTTAGATGGACCATTGGTCTGACCAGTATGGCTGTTCTTATCAACACCCACAATTATTTCTAGATTTAAATAGCAGCAAGTGGAGGTTCATCAGTGATATAAACAGAAGATACACCCCTCTCCTTGTTTTAAAATCTGTAATTCTAATGCAGCAGAACTGAATACACTGCCTACCTAGAGTGAGGAGCAACACACAAATGTTGTTACAACATTAGCAATATATTAAAATCAAGCAGATCATTGGCACCCTCTAGATGTTACAAATCTTGAGTTGCCTTTGGAAAATAGTCACAAAAACTGGTGAGCAGCTAGTCAATTTACTCTGACACTTACTGTCTACAGCAATTTTTTTATGACCAACTTGTCTGTACCAACAATCCCTGCCGTTCTACAAATAGAGCCTGCAGTAGATCTATCCCGCTCCTTAATATAATTCTCAGAGAGGTTAAGGTGTCAGACTGTAGCCAGACTTCAGCAGCTCTGCAAATAGCACATTCTGTTCTGTTATTTAGCTGTAGAGCAAACTCTGGCAAGTGCAGGGAGAATCCATGTCCGCCTCTTGAAAGTAAATGGAAATACTGCTGTGCCCAGACCATCTGTACTTTGCAACACTTCAAAAAACTAGCAGCCTTCCATCATGGGCCTTGCAGACCCTGCAACATGTTGAAAAGCTGGTGTCTTTCTGAGTAACCATCTGATTCTTGTCCTTAGGCCTGTCACAAATGAATTGGTGAGGTCAGTCCTGTTCCTAGCAGATGTGTCTCTATCCTAGGCTATGTCTACACTTGAAAAGTTAGGTCAACTTTATGAAGTCCACTTAATAAGGTCAACTTTAAGTTGACTTAAAGATGACCTTATTAAGTCGACTTAACAAAAGTCGACTTAACTTTTCAAGTGTAGACATGGCCCCCTTTCGACCTTATTAAGTCAACTTAACATTTTGAGTTGACTTAATAAGATCCACCAAGGCACTAATCCCATCTCCACTGGCTTAAGTTGACTTTATAAAGTCGATTTAAGTGCTAGTTCAAATTAAAATGAGGTGTTATTAATTCAAACTAACTTTTCCTTAATTCAATTTAAGGAGCAGCTTAAGTCAACTTAAGGAAAGCCCAGTGTAGATGCGGAGTATTTTAAGTCGACTTAATTTGTAAGTGTAGATGCACCCCTAGAGAGGCAGGGGACAGTTCTATCTCCATGCCCATTCAATCTTAAGGGTAGCGTAGCTAGGCTGTGAACTCTGGTGGTGACTATTGTAACGTGGATACCTCTCTTTTGTGACTCTGACAGAAAAAAATCTGCTGATTCTGGTGCATAACTGATTGGAAAACCATTTCCAGAGATTAATTATCGATGGTTCACAGTCAAGATGGAAGGGCATATCAAGTGGGGTCCCACAAGGATTGGTACTGTGTCCAGTTCTATTCAATATCTTTATAAATAGTTTAGATAATGGCATAGAGAGTACACTTATAAAGTTTGTAGATGATGCCAAGTTGGGAAGGGTTGCAAGAGCTTTGGAAAATAGGATTAAAATTCAAAATGGTCTGGACAAACGGGAGAAATGGTCTGAAGTAAATAGGATGAAATTCAAAAAAGACAAAGTACTACACTTAGGAAGCAAGAATCAGTTGTACGCATGCAGAATGGGATATTACTGCCTGGGAAAGAGTACTGCAGAAAGGGATCCAGGTGTCATAGTGAATCACAAGCTCTGAATCAACAGTGTCACACTGTTCCAAAAAAACCCCAAACCTAAGCATCATAATCTGGGATGTGTTAGCAGGAGTGTTGTAAGCAAGACACAAGAAGTAATTCTTCCACTCTACTCCATGCTGATTAGACCTCAGTTGAAGTATTGTGTTTATTTTTGGATGCCACATATTAGGAAAGAGGTGGACAAATTGGACAAAGTCCAGAGAAGAGCAACAAAAATGATAAAAGGTATAGAAAATATGACCTATGGAGAAAGGTGGAAACAATTGGGTTTGTTTATTCCAGAGAAGAGAAGACTGGGGAGAAACATATTTTGAGCAGGTTGGACAGACAGTTTAGATAAGTGCTTGGCCCTGCCCTGAGTGCAGGAGACTGGATTAGAAGATCTCTCAGGTCACTTCCAGCCATACAATTCTATGATTTCACATACGCACCAAACAGCCCAGAAGATATTTTTTTGTCATTATTGACCATGACTGGATTTGAACTCTTAACCTAAGATGGTTACCACCAATACAAAACCATCCAATTTTTAAAAGCATATTTAAAAATAAATTCAGGAGTTGTTTAATAGTTTGCAAGTGCCAGGAAGTTGCAGTAATATAGAATAAACAATAAATGTGTCTTCTAAACTAAATAAATAATGAACCCGTTCCAGGTACCCACCATGTGTTCTCACCCATTGAGCATGTGGGAGGAGAGAATGAGACAGCAGACAGAAATGCTGGAATTTCCAAAGCTAACAAATTACAAGGTTCATTTACTGTTGATGTCCCTTAAAACAAAAAATGCAGTCCAAGTGTATCAATCAGTTTTTCTGTGATACTGATGTTCCTTGGTGTTTTTAACAGCTTGCAAATTCCTATCATTACAATCAGCCTGATCCTGCTGTGCTCCCTGGCAGATCCCACAATGGCTATAATCTGGCACCTGCTTGGTACAAAGCTTAGAAGTGAAGCTGGGTGCCCACAGAATAAAAAACAAGCATGTCTACTGCAAAGGAGGAGGAGAGAAGGGAATTTAGGAACAGTGTTGACAGTCCTTTTTCTTCTCTCTCAGCAAGAGTCCTAACTATGACAGGTCATAAAAAACCCTATTATTCTCTCTTCCTCTTAAACCTCCCCCCTCCAGATGCAGAATCCCACTTCCATAACCAATGTATTTCAAATAAAATCAATGCTCTTATTCCGTCTTCTACTGACTGCAGAGGCTCACATAGGCACCAGATTTATACATTCATTAATTTAAAAGAGCAAGAGTCTTACCTCACCCTGCCTTGATCGCATCACATTTCAACAGATAAGGGTCTTAATAGAAGATGTTATTTTTTAGATAAATGTAACCTTTTCCAGAGTTTCTTCCAAACTCCTCTGCAAATTTCAGCTGGTTGCTTCAAGCTGGGACCATATCGAGTGGATTATTCGGATGCTAAACATAACAGAACTGTCTACTGATGAAAGTCTGAGTGCCATGTCGATGAAAAGGTTAATAAAGTTCAGTATCATTGAAATCTTTCAAGAATCCTTGCTCATTTGCCACAAGTAGGGGGTCCTGTAAACTCTCATACACAGTCCCCATTTTATTTACAAGGGAAATGAGTTTTTTGTTGATCAGTGTTATTCTTTAAACGCGCTCTGCTTGCATGAGGGTGCAATGACAGTGAATGACAAGCCATTATATGATGCAACAGAGTATACAATAAACTAATATATGATTCAGTGGCCATCTATAGGAAAATACCTTAAATAACAGTAATTCAGCCTATAGGTCTCATTCATCCATTGGGTTTTTTGTTTTGGTTGTGGGGGGAGTGTTGGTTGGTTGGTTGGTTGGTTGGTTTAGTTTGGTTTTTTTCCTCGTAGGAAAAGATGTAGCTGTTTCTGATGAGACAGATATTTTTCTGGCGCTGCCCTGTTTTCTTCTTCCTGAGATGATGGTTGAAGAAAATTAAATTGAAACAATATAAAGGGCAGTTTGTGTTGGATATCTGGAAAACATTCCCAACAGTGATATCTAATAGGGGAATTGTTACCTAAGAGAAGTGTTGGAAAGGAAACCACACTTGATTCAGTTCATTTAAAATTAAATTGAACAAAGGATCAGCATATATAATTCTGCGCTGGTATTTAGGAAGCCAGATCCTTTTCATAAGAATTTTACCATGAACTTCAACCTTCCCTAGTGAAAACTCCCTGATGGTAATTCGCTCCGCATATGTGCACACCCAGAGATTTCAGTTACTATCAGATCACTGAGCCTTCTCTTCTAAGGCTTAATAAATTATTCCTTCTGGTTCTAAAAGCAAATACTTCTTCAATGGAGGTGGAATGGGAAGTGAAGGGACTCCCCTGTGGCATCTTTTGAGCAATATTCGTCTAATAGCACATCTAGATAAATGCAGGAGTGATCGCGGTGAATTACTGCACACAGTGAACAGAGAGTTGTAGAAATTGCTGTGCCTCTGAAAAGACAAAACAAAATGTAGTTTAGGTCAATAAGACTCTCCCATACAGCGAAGCAAATCTGCAGAAAACATTGATGACCGTCTCATGGTTCAATGCTACAGTTTGTAGCAATGGCATATTCATTTCACTGGGAAGTGACATCTATGTCCTACACCACAGCAGGGGGCATGAGTCCAGTTTCTGTGGACATACTCAAATTAGCTTTAATTTAGTTCAAATCCTGGTAGCAAAGATTAGCTGTGGCAGCACAGGGTTTATTGCTGCAATACGTACTCCAGGTTCTTGGTGAGCTTGTGCAATGCACGTTGAAGTCTCTGCTGTGCGGCTTCACTGCTACCAGTACCCAAACTAGCTTGATTAAAGCTAACTGGAGTCATGTCTCCTCACACTACAATCACGGTAATTGTAGTGCAGAATACACAAAGTGAAACTGTTCCATCTGGCTCTGACTTTCAGGGTCAGCTGAGTTTAAGACCAACTGAAAGTTCTTTGGGCTGAAATTTGCCATGCACTTCTGTGCCAGAAACGGACTGGCTAATTTGCTTATACACCCAGATGTGTTCATTGTAAGATTCTTTTAATGCACTGCCAGGTATGACTTCAACAAGGTTTAAATAAATTAAATAGCTTTAAATAAAGTATTTTATACCCAGTGCCACCTAGAGGCAGAACACTGAAATACAGGTTGACATTCCATCACATCTCCCCCTTTTGGATCAACTTTCCTACCATTTACAATATTTACACTATTAAATTATCTTTGAAGTTCAGTAAATATCAGTCTGTTACCTATCTCTAAATCATGATGGTTTGCTAATTACTTGACCTGAACATGTAACTGCTTGGTCATCTGGCTCTCCATTAGTTGCAAAGACTCACTTGAGTCGTCTTCTTGTTCTGTGTGGTATGGCAGGCAGGAGGCATTCTTATCAATGTTATTGTGCATCCAGCACGGATATCTGTTCGGTTGTGTGTGTGTGTCTCTGCATATATGTTCCCACAGGATTACCCCTGAGTCAGATCTTTAAATGAGAACTCAGTTAGTTCAGTGATCTAAAGCCTGGCTCAGATCTTCAGCAGGAACTTTTTTAGCCCAGTGGTCCTGAGCCAAGGTGCTCCTTTGGTTAAAACTTTGGGTTACCTTTGGCCCAGGTTTTTAGTGAAAACTTTTTTAGCTCAGTCATCTGGAGTCTCGGCATACCTTGTATGCAAGAGGTAGACCGAGGTAACACTCATAAAGAAACCAACTTGGCCATGGATCGTAGAAACAAAAGTGCCAGGCTAGGCTTTATTGCGATGTAGCACAATGGCAAGCAACCTATTTCAAGAGATCTGCTGGGAGCATTCATACTCTCAGTGCAACAGAACAGTTCAACTAATGGCAGGATTCTTTGTCACCCCCTTTCGCTGCATAGAATCTAGGCTTCAGGGCCCCTACTTTTATATCCTGCTCAGACCTATTGGCTCAGCCTTCTCTGGCATCCAAATTTACCTTGACTAGCCCATGTACCCCTTTTTTGATGCCACCCATCAATTTGATAGGTCCACATATCCCAAGACATCTCCATCCATCAAGTTGTCATTCTGCAATTATGTATATCCTTGCACTGGATAGTTCAAAGCATCTCTTCTTATCTCCTTGGTGGTAGGCCGAATGGACACATCGTACCTTCAAGGTCCTTTCACACTCTTACTGAAGCTGCAGCTTACTTATTGCCAATTTCTGTAAAGTCAGAGGCTATATCTACACTAGAAAAGTTAAGTCGACTTTATTAAGTTGATTTTAATAAGGTCGACTTTAAGTCGACTTAAAGTTGACCTTATTAAAGTCAGCTTAACAAAGTGGACTAAGTTGACTTAGCTTTAAGTCAACTTTAAGTCAACTTAGTCCACTTTGTTAAGTTGACTTAACCACCCTTAAGTCGACTTAATAAAGTCTACTTTGGGGTTACTCCAACTTAAGGCTTAAGTCAACTTAAGGAGTGGTAGTAACTAAGTCGACTTAAGCTTTCATTAAGTCGACTTAAGGAATTTCTTAAGTGGACTTAATGAAAGCCTAGTGTGGACATGGCTTAATTTAAGTAGACTGAAGCCTCCTCAATTTGAGTTAAATTGCCAGTATAGATGTAGCCAGACTGCCTTAGCCTGACTCTTGTCAATTTAGCTAGTTATCCAACTCAGGCCTACTGTTTTGGTTTGGTTCACTAGGCCTTGGGCCTCAGTGTGACTGTTTCTACTTGCCTTTTCTATTTTAACCTTTTACCTTCTCCTACATTCTGTATCTGCCATCTGTAGACTTTGCTCTATTGATCATTCTTTCTGAGGAACAAACTGTAGATGTCGACAATTTCTGTTAAACTCTCCACCATTGATCTTATTTGCATATGATCTGGGTGCTGAATTATTTTTTCTTTACAACAGTTGGAGTTGGAGTTGTCCATCTTTTTCTCCATCCAATTTGACATGAACATAGTCACCAGTCACCAGTGCTCTGAGTGACTAACTGTTGTAAAAGTGTTCATAAACTCATTTAACCTTTTAATCCAATTTGGCTACTCTCTTCATGTCTGGCCAATATGGAGATATGTTCTCTTCCAGAGCTGGAACATCAGTTCTGAGTTGTCTTTGCATCAGGAGTTATTCTAATCTAGACTATATTCAGTAGCCACTATTGGCACAGATCTGTAATTCAAGAGCAAGAAATGGATCTTCCTACAGTAGGATTTTCTTGGCTGTCCATACACATCTCTTAGTTCTCATCGTTTGTGAGTAATGTTGGCTACTAATAATATGACCAAAATCATATTTCATTTGGAATGTCTTAAATTCTGCTGCAGTGAATTGTGGTCCGTCATCTGTCACTAGTTGTTCTAGAATACCGAAGTGAGCAAACATGCACTTCAGTTTCTTGAAAGCACTGTGATATGTCTTTCAAGTACAACATTTCTTTATACCTGGAAAAAGAGCTACCAGTGAACAGGTAATGATGTCCTCTGAATTTGCAGGGGTCTACAACTAGTCGCTTCCCATCCCAGGTCTGTTTGGTAGATATGTTTGCACACTGTATGGGTCAGCATTTGTTTTTTAAATTGATTTGTACTGGATCACTTTTCAAAAGTTCAGATCATCTGATCATCCAATTCTTCCATCTTTCTCACTAGGTCCATCATGGCTGCCATGCTGTGGTTGGGAGGATTGTTGGGTTTTTATGTTCTGAACTTTGAATGAATAGTACAGTCTTTGTAAGTTGTTTCTATGGTGAAGGGTCCATGCAATTCAGAATGCCCCCAGGGCTCATCAGAACTGGGTCAGGTGACTTCAGCTCTGGGAGGGGCAGAAGATGACTGTAAATCACTTCTAAGATAACTCTGACTCAGGTCCTGAGTTAATTTTAAAATCAATAATCTTTCCATGAATATTTAATTTCACTTTCTGGGCTGACTTGCTGTTTTCACACATGATAGATCCCACAAACAATGACTCTTGATTGTCTGTAGTATGGGTCAACTCCCTGATTGCTTTGGTGCAGCAAGCAGCTGCAAAATGTCCATGCTTCTTGCATTCATAAACTGCCTGCCTCTGGCTGGACATGAATCATCCCTTAGGATAAGATTTTTTCCACACCTTTAACATATAGGCTGGAATTTTTCCCTCTCAGTCTGGGAGTTCTCTCTCCTTTCCTCAAGAGCCTTACGGCAATGACTTTTAATCCTCATGCTGCATCTATTAACAGCTTCCAATCTAGCATCTTGTTTCAAGTTTAGCAAGTTGCTCTTGGTTGTGTTTTCTTCCCAGCTCAGACTGCTCTGCTACTTGAATAGTTGTTTCTAGAGTTAAATCTCTCTTCAGTTGTAGCATCTATGAAAGCCTGTCTCTGTGGTATTTTCATGGTTTGCTTTCTCAAAATCAGTTTTCAGCTGATGCATGAAAAGCTCCTATAAAATATTCAACATTTTCCCTGGTCCTTGAATTCTCTAGTGAAAAACCGCTCTTTCATAAGCCCCATTTCTCTGAGATAAAAAGTGTGTATGGCCAGAACTGTTTCAAAGTCATCTTTGTGAATGTCATCAGTAAAGTAAAAGGATTTAAAGATATATTCTGCTTGCTTCCCCATAGCATATATTAAAGAGGATACCTGTATATCATCAGTTACCTTGTGGAGCTTGGTAGCAATGTGAAATCTTGCAAAAATACTGCTTCTGGGCTATCCACTCTGAAAGTTTGTCAAAGCTGAAATTCTCAAAGGTATTGAAGAGTGGCATGCTAATGAGATGGTGCAACTGTTATTGCTTTGTTCCTTCGGTCTGCAGATTTTGTTGCTGTTTCATTTTGTTTCTGTTCTTAATCCCACTTAATTCTACCTGCCATGTACTTTTATAGAAGATATAGACAGCCTAAAGACCTTGCTTATGCACACCAGATGTTTTCATCTTAAAATCCCTTAATGCACTGCTAGGTATGGCTAAGGTTAGCTTTAAACACAGTATTTTGCACACACTGCCACCTCGTGGAAGAATGGTATGATACAGTTTTTCATTCTATTACAGTAGGCCTCCCATTTACACCAGTTTGACTCTGATGTTCTTCCATTGTCTTCAGCGGAGTTATTCCTGATTCCAGAGGAGACTCAGGGTATTTCTTTTCTGTGGCACCAAGTGACCCCGCCCCATGGGGTGTCAGAGCCCATGGTCCAGCTCAAATTCAAACATCTACGCTGTATTTTGTACCTCAACAATCTGAGCCACACAAGCCAGTCAACTTACATAGGCCAGCTATGGCTGTGCTGCTGGTCTTTTACTGAAGTGTAAATGCACCCTCAGGCAACCGAGGATTACAGACATCCCCAACAGTAAGGTCTTGGTCCCTGATCTACGAGGGATTATCTTCACTGGGTTGTTAACAGTTAGTAATGCTTTTCATTTTTATACTCTAGAGTCTTTTTCTCAGGAGTGCTTCATAAATAACAAGAAGTTCATTTTATGAAAGCTGGAACTACAAATTTGTTGTCTCGAGATTTAAAAAAGAACGTGAAACTTGTGAGATTTTGTTTCCATAGAGGACAAGCATTCCCCCTGTGCGAGACTCTTTGCTCCCTGTTTAGCACAGGCTAAACCGTTAGCACAACCATTCCTTTAGAAATATTTTAAACTTTACATTTCCTTTGAAAAAACATGTGAGGGAATATGTCAATACAACTCAAAAGGTTGGTGAAAGCCCACACACTAATTAGCTAAGTCTCCCAGCTGGGAGTGGACTAAGCATTGCAGTTACAATTTTTTTCTTGCTGGGTTCCCTGAAGCTGAGGAAGGCTAAGTGGCATGGGGGTTCTTCGAAGTGAGCTGTTTTCTCAGCCCCCGGGGCAGAGGTAGTAAAACAATGTCAGTAAGAGGAGGTGTAATGAGAAATGTATAGGTTACAGGCATCAACAAATGGTGAAGTAAGAATATAAATATAATAATGGAGGATGGGTAGTGCATGGCTTGTAAACTGTCCATTCAGGGAGGGTAGCCCTTGACCCTACCCCTTCTGCCTGAGGCCCTGCCCCATCTGCCCCATCCTCCTTCAGAGCTTCACCCAAGCACCAGCCAGGTCAGTTGGGCGTGCCCAGTGCTGGAGCACTGCCAAGCAGCCCGAGTGCCCCTGGCCCCTGAAACCCATGCCCAGTGCCATCCCACCCCCAAGCTGGCCAGAGCCTGTGCCATGTGCCGGCCTGTCTTCTCCACACAACCCACTGCTGGAGTGCCAGCCCAGCCTGCCCTAGTGCCTACCCACCCCAGTACCAGAACTCTGGGCAGCCTGAGCATTGGTCCAAGCCAGGCGGTCCCCACCCCAGAGATCTGAACTGGACTGGGCCATCCTAGAAGGCCCCAGCACTGCAATGCACCAGCTCCAAACACCCCAAATTCCTCTGGCTGGGCAGCCACCTGTGCACCAGCTCCCATCGGCTTCGGTGGAGCGGCAGCCAGCTGAGATGATCAGCCATGTTGCCGCAAGGCCACGTGAGCACCTAGACACAGCAGGTGAGAGCAGCAGGGCCTTGGGGTGGGGACATACCTGGCTGTCAGGGAAAACTAAGACTTTCATGGCCTTACACAGCCAGAGCCCATGGGATAGGTCCATCAATGTTTATTAGCCAGGATAATCAGAGATGCAACTCCATGCTCTGAGTGACCCTAGCTTCTGTTTGTCAGAAGCTGGGAGTGCATTACAAGGGATGGAGCACTCAATTATTGCCTGTTCTGTTCAGTCTCTCTAAAGCATCTGGCATCTGCCACTGGTGGAAGACAGGGTACTGGTCATGATAGTCATTGGTCTAACACAGTATGGCCATTCTTATGCACTAAATAACCTCTATTTAATATTCGTGCTGGCATTATAGTTCTGCACCATTTTAGATTGTTCTATCAGCCATTAAACCACAAAAATAATGCATAGTATATATATACTTTGGTATCAGATCAGTGTTGTGTGCAAGCTTTCAGGAAATCCATTCCTAGATTCAAAGAACAATTTTGGGTGGAGATTTGGGACTAACCAGGGCCCGGAAACTCAGGGATAAATATAATACACCAACAGGCAGATCCTTCCTGCTCTTTACCTTTTGTTTCAGTCTCTTGTTCCCTCGATGCCCATTTTTCTTCTAACTTATCCTCTCCCTATTTCCCTTCTGTTTTCAGTCAATCTATTCATGAACTTCTGAACATGTCATGAATTGCCTTCTGGAACTATAGCCCAATCAGCACACTACTACTGCCCATGTGACATCCTCAGGGATGTATGAGATGCAGCCCACATAACACACAGAGAACTGCATATGGTAAATAAGTTCAGACCCACTGCAGTAGACCACCAGAGAGGATAATGGAGTTCATACGCTGGCATATATTCCTCCTGGAGAAACTGTAGCTGACTTGCTAGCGTTCCTCAGGACTCTTACTTTGACCAGTTCCATCCCAAAGGAAAGCTGACATTTTGAAATTAGTTTCTGTTCCAAATCCCAACAGGAAGTTAAAATACAAAATTAAAAGTTAATAGAATGAAAAATTCTGAGAAGTTCTGCCTCAGACATGTCAAAATGAAAATCTCTCATTTCAAAGCAACATGTTGATGCAGCAAATTGTTTTGTTTATTTATTTTAAACTGAAAAACAAAAACACAGTGATATTTTATTTCCAAATGAAACAAAACTTGTCATTTCATTTTACAATGATGATTTGAAATGAAAATGATTTTTAAAATATATTTCTTGCTGGAAAAATCAATTCTTGAGGGTCAGAATTTAAATTTTCCTACAAAGAAAAATATCGTTGTTGACTATCCAGTATTTTTTGTTGGGAAAACTTTCAACATAAAAAATTTCAAGTAGCTCTACATTTTCTGCTGTGTGTCCCCTCCCCTTTGCTGCTGGGCCATATCCTGTTCAAAAATTAACGGTAAAATTAAGGATGCAATATAGTCCTAGATATTCTAGATAGCTCAGAAATCTTCAGTGCTACAGCTTAGAACCAAATTCCAAAGGGGTAGCCGTGTTAGTCTATTGTAGAAAGACAACAGAGTCCTGTGGCACTTTTAAAGACTAACAGATTTATTTATCGCATGAGCTTTCGTGGGAGAAAATCCCACTTCGTCAGACACTTTGAAGATAGGAAAGTTACTCCCACTCTGTAACTTGTGCCACAGGACTCTGTTGCTTAGAACCAGTACTGCATTCTCTGTTTCCTGTTTCCATGTGCAAACCATTTTATAAAATATGCATTTTGTCCTCTTAGATTAGGTTTTCAAAAGCATTATCTGTAATTACAATCACTCTTCTGTGACTGGATGGAAATGTTTGGGACGGAAACATTGCAAACACAAGAAGAAACTCATTAAAGGCTTACTTCAAAGACATCATCAGGTATAGCTGCTCTCCACTTTGATGTTGACTTGACATGTTCGTAAGAATTGATAACAACCTCAATGGCTTTGGGGTGAGAATGACAGGCTTGCAAAACCTGCAGGAGGGAAGCAAACATGATGAATTTTTAAATTTCAGTAGCACCTACTGGCCGGCAACTGAGATCTGTGTTTTGTTGCCCTGGCCACTGTGCAAAGACATAAAAATAGATGACCCTATACAATCTAAATAGATGGGGCAAACTGAAGGTGGGAGAGGAAAACTAGATGAAGTGCTTGCCCTGGTTCACACAGGAGATCAGTGCCAAACTCAGGAATGGAAAAGAGTTCTCACAGTTCCTATTCTGCTGCCATATTCATTAGGCCAGGGTTAGGATATACCTTCATGAATTGAAGCAGTCTTCTCCCTGGTTTCTTACGGATGTCAGTTTCAAATGTACTAACAATTCCCGCACTTCCTTGCCCTCACACAGAGCATAATTTTGCTGAATGTTAATAACAGGACTTTAATGCATGCCTCAAGCAGACGAAAGTTCTGCCCCAACCAGCACTGTGAAAGGAAGGAAGGAAAAGAACACTGTAATAAAGAAGTGTTCAAGCTTTTACGTTATGCAATTATCCTGGACGAGGTTTAAATTCTAATATGACTTGTTAATTGTCTGCTTGCTCACATTCATGCAGTAACGCTGTATATTTATTGTATGTGTCCCTTTCAGCAAAGCCTCGTGGAGGCATTAGTAATGTAAGCCTCAAATGACCATTATAAGAGAAAGCATCACATATTTTACAGGTGATTAAATGATGGCATGGAGACTTGATGCACCGTCACAAAGCAAGTCAGTGGCAGAGACAAAAATAAAACATAGGATGCCTGGCTCCCAGTCCGCTATTGGAAGTACTAGGCAATATTCTCTCAAAGGAAGACACAGTCCATACTATGTAAACAAACTCTTCTTGACATAGAAGCTTCCTCAAACAGTGGTTAAAATGTTCAGGTGCTAACATAGGCTATGTCTACACTTGAAAAGTTGTCGACTTTATAAAGTCGACTTAATAAGGTCGACTTTAAGTCATCTTTACGTGGACCTTATTAAGTTGACTTAACAGAAGTGGACTTAACTTTTCAAGTGTAGATGTGGCCCCTCTTCAACCTTATTAAGTCGACTTAACGTTTTAAGTCAACTTAAAAAGGTCCACCTAGGCACTACTCCGTGTCTCCACTGGCTTAAGTTGACTTAATCAAGTCGATTTAAGCGCTAGTTCGAATTAAAATGGGTTGTTATTAATTCAAACTAACTTTTCCTTAATTCAACTTAAGGAGCACCTTAAATCGAATTAAGGAGAGCCCAGTGTGGACGTGGAGTAAATTAAGTCGACTTAAGCCTCCTTGACTTAATTTGTAAGTGTAGACGCACCCATTGATAGGTTCATGCTGTATTCCACATTCGGTACACAAAGCCCTCTCATCACCTGGCATAATAATATATATGTATATAATCCCATTTTGATGAGAGCCTTGGACTTTGGAAAACTTTAGAAATTCTTTGGAGAGTATTTTGCAAATATTTTGCTCTTCCTCCCCACTACTCTCTAGTCAACGCTCTTCTTTAGCTTTACCCATTTATACTGCATGTTAGAAGAGGACTAAAACTCAAATGTGATGTCTTTGAATTTCAGGGGTAAATGATTCATCATGAATTCACTGATTTCAAAGCCAGGAGGAAATGGTAGATCACCAGCCATTAAGTATGACCTAGTTCCTCCTGGATTGACCCCAGTAACTTGCATTAAACTAAAGAGTATGGTATATCTGAAAGGAGTCAGTTCCAAATCCTTAGATCTTTGAACCAACACTTATAGTTTTGGTTTCTGGTTGACTTCAAAACCAAAAAAGGTCTATTTCCTGGCATTATGAGAACAGCTGATCTTGCAAGATTTTTGTCATTTTGGGCCAAAGTGTCACATGAACAGGTCACAAGATTTTGGCACCATCCAATCCAGATCCTCATACCCTAACCTTATTTGAACTCAGATCTGAATTTTGAATCTGGTCCCAAAGCTAATCCAGATCAAAATATCTCTTCACCCTATATTTATTTTGGAGTAGCACCATATACACTCTTCACCTTGTGGAACTGTGGAGGATATATCCTAGCTGCTCCATGATTCAGCAGAAGTTGGTAGCAGATTTCAGGCTGGGCTGCTGGCCGCACAGAGGTCACTTTCAGAACATATTGTATGGGGGCGCAACCATTGATGTCCATCAGGTTTGCTTCAGCCCCGGCCTCCAGCAACATCTGCATCAGCACATGATCACAGTTCCAGGCAGCCTTGTGGAGTGGTGATTTGAAATCCTCATCACGAGAATTAACTTCAGCTTTATAGTCTAACAGCATCCTACAGATTAGGTGATGCTCTGTGCTGTACGCTTGCTCTTTAAAGTGAAGGGCCCAGTATGATGCACTGGCCAGTGGAGTTTCTCTGTGGGCATTGATAGCATCAACAACTGCTCCTTGGTCCACGTAAAATGCCACCAGTTCTGGGATGCCACAACGTGCGGCTGTGTGCAGGGGAGTCTCTTCATCCTGATTCTTTGTTTTGATGTTCACATTTGCTCCTGTTACGAAGAAGATTCAAGGGAGACAATTACATAAATACAAATTATTTTTCTAACTCTTCTTTACAAAGATACATGATGTCCCTGTTCTGTAATCAAAGCTCGACTTATTATATCCTTCTTCCCCACCTTTTAGACTCTTCTCTCTATGCATGCATCTCTACCTAGATTTTCATAAGGTCACCCATTACCATAAAAATCACCACTGCACTAAATGCAAACACAAAAATTTCTTTCTAGCCATGTATATATACATACATCCCATATGGGCTGTCTTTGTACGTATTCATAGCACACATCAGCTTGATTGCGTCTCTGCCTCATCAATTCCTCTCAGAGGGCCACATGCTCACCTCCAGAGCATGCTGCAGAAAGGAGAAGAATATGTCAAGGGAGCAGAGCAGTGGCTCTCCCACTCAAATAGCATGTTAACTGGCACTGTATCAGAATATGATAAGATCAGAACAGTGTCGCCTCTCAATCAAGTTGTGGAGGCCTTGCAGATTTGCTTCCCATTGGATAAGAAATCAAAGTTGGGTATATTCTTAGTGCAGTGTATTCATTTTACACTATATACACATGTCCTTGAACAAAGGTGGTCACAAACAGCATGCAGGCAGGGGTGACCTTAGGGTTTTTGGGGCCCAGGGCAAAACTCAAGGATGGGGCCCCCATCACTACATCAGGACCCCATCCTTGACTTTTGGCCCTTTCCTGGCTGGGAAGCTATGTGGAAGGGTAAGTCTTCCATGTGGAGATGGACATGGTCCATGACAATGACCCCTGAGTTTCCTGTGCCTCCACTGCATAGCTAGATGCCCATGAGCTTTGAAAAGTTCAGATTTGGATCCAGATTCAAACTTCCCGTCTTGGGCCTATCTCTAAAATAAGCCACAGGCAGAACTATGTAATCTGAATACCCATATTTCGGGTTCATTCAGGTTCAGGTCTAAATCTATATCTGAAGTTCTTATTAGTATAAATTAGGCAGTGAAGAAAAGGGCATACTTGGACTTCTAATGCCAAAGCAAGCTCCTCACAAATCAACACCTGGAAGCAGTGCTGGATTTAGGCACAAGCCAAGTAAGCTGTGGCTTACAGCCTCACATTATGAGGGGCCTCTAAATATGTCGGAGATAACTAAGATGATTTATCATATTCGAAATTGATAATGCAAATAAGGCTTTTTGCAAGATGTGTTTTATTTAGTTGTTTTTTGTTGCATCTTTGTCTATATACATATGCATATATAATGGTTTATCATTTATTTTTTCATTACCCTTTCTGTTAAAATGTAATACACTATTTTCTCTTAATTCTTTATGGTATGAGGCCTCTGAATCTTGACATAGCTTAGGGCCTCAGCATGTCTTAATCTAGTCTTGCCTGAGAGTGGCTGCTGCAGGCATCTCATTTAGAGCCAGATGCTCAATTGGTGTTAATCCTGAAGCTCCTCTTAAGGCATCAGCTGAGAATCAGGTGTATATGTCAAGCTGTGAATAGGTTTGGTTTAACTGCTGAGTTCAGTGCTTTATTTATATGCCAGCTGAAACAACAGCACTATCTGCTGGGCAATCAGTCTCTGCAGCTTCTGAACTGTAAGTTTGTCTTGCTGTTTATATGTCTGCCAAAATCCTGGTGGTGTCTTTTTCCCGAGTTTTGTGACTTAGTCTTGGACTGCCTCCAGTACACCCTGGCTACCATCGATCTGCCCTATGTAATTACAAGCCACTGAATAAGCAAAATTAAACATTCTTTATTTAATTTTTTTTTAAAAATAGTTAGCCAGTTCTACTTTCTAGAATGCAGGGGAACCAAACTCAGCAGAATCAGGACCCAGGAGCACAGAAAAGGGTAAATGCAAGTGTCATAACATGATTCCTTGATCCCCAGTCCTATAGAAGGCCCTCACATGTCCATCTCTGCAGTGTGCTGATTCCACTAAAAATTTCCTCCCTTTCTAATGCAGGAGGGATTTTGTGCCAGCATCAAAAGTGAGTGAGAGAGAGAGGATGGTGAAAAATTGTCTGACTCACCAGGTTAAGGGACAGGAGGCTTGCTAACATTAACAGAGAAAGAGGAAACAGAGAAAGCTGAAGAGCTCAGTTTTAGGTACACTGAGCTTGGGTTGTTGCTGGGACATGCAGGAAGAGATATCAGAGAGAGAAACAACTAGAGATGGGAGTCTCTGTGGGTGCGTCTACACTAGAAAATTAAGTCAACTTAAGCATGCTTAAATCGACTTAAGGAAATTCAAAGTCGACTTTATAAAACCTCGTATAAAGTCGACTTTGAAGCTTAAGTCAACTTTTTAAGTTGACTTAAGCAGTGTGGATGCCCTAAGTCAACTTAGTCAATTTAGGGCATGGGGGAAGGGAGCTTCTTCTTGCTGGGACCACTCAGGTCCAGCAAGAAGGGATTGTGGGGCTTTCTTCTCGCCAGAACTGCTCAGGTCCTGGCAAGAAGGAAGCCCCCTGGCCAGAAGGAAGCCTGGCAAGAAGGAAGCTTGGGTCTTCCGCGCTCCCTACTGGCCATGACAGCTCAAATTGCCGGCACAATGCACTCCAGCTCCTGGGAAGCCTCCGGAGGCTTCCCAGGAGCTGGAGCGCAGTCCCAGCTAGGAGGGAGCACAGGGCTCCCTCCTAGCTGGGACCCAGCGGTCCTGGCCGAAGGGAGCCCCATGCTCCCTCCTAGCCGGACCAAGCAGTGGTGGCCAGGAGGGAGCGCGGAAGACCCGTGCTCCAGCTACTGAGCAGCCGGCAGCTGAAGCGTGGCTCTCCTGCTCTCCATCCTGGTCGGGACTGGGGAAGCATGGGGCTCCCTTCTCCCTGAAACCCATGCAGCCAGCAGCTGGAGCGCAGGTCCCGGGGAGAAGGAAGCGCGGGGCTTCCTTCTTGCCAGGACCGCTCAGGTCTCAGGGAGAAGGAAGCCCTGCGATCCCTCCTTCTCACCGGGACATGAGTGGTTCCGGGGAGAAGGGAGCCCCGCAGTCCCTTCTCCCCAGGATCCTCGCTCCAGCTGCTGGCTGCTCAGCAGCCAACAGCTGGAGCACGGGTCTCCCGCTCTTCCTCCTGGCCGGGACCACTCGGGTCCCGGGGAAGTTCTCCCCGGGACCGGAGTGATCCCAGCTAGAAGGGTTCCCTTCCGCCCAGGACCTGAGAAGTCCCAAGCAGAAGGGAGCTGAGTGGTCCGGGGTAGGGGGGAGCTCCACGCTCCTTTCTCCCCCAGACCACTCAGGGGCTTGCTGCCCTAGGGAGAGCCAGCCCTGTGTGCCTGGTATTACCTGTTCCCTGGGTCAGTGTCCTGGCATTCTGACCCAGCTGGATTCCTGCCTCTGCCTGATGGTTGCTGACCTTGTTTGTCTCCTGATTCTGACCTCCTACAGGAGATGGGAGTTGAACAAGATGACCTGCTATGGTCCTTCCAACTCTACTCTTCTATGATTGTATGACTCCTGTCTCCTGACTGCAGATGCTGTCTGTGACTGCTAGGTCTGGCAACTCATGACCCAGCTGTGACAGAAGATATGCATGAGAGTGCAGGAAGACCCAGGATGGCTTCATCAGTTGGATGCTACCTTGGAGAAATGGATTCTATCCCTGCCCCTGTCACAGGGTTCCTATGTGATATGAGGAAAATCACTTGCATCAAACTTTTCATAAACAGTCGCTAATTGCGTGTCCCTCATTTTCAAGATGCCTGACTTGATAGCAAAGGGTCTGATTTGCAAAAATGCTGACCAGCCACAGCTTCAGCAAAAGTCAATGGGAACTGTGGTTTGAACATAGAAAGTACTCTAGTGTGTCCTGAAAAATCAGGTCTTAAATTGGCCATCCAAAATTAGTGGACACTTTTGACCTTAATCTCTCTGCCCCGCTATTCTTCACCTCTACAATGGGAATAACAACATCAGCTCATCTCACAGAGGTATTTTGAAAATAAATTCCATAATGTTTGTGAAGTACTCAGATACTCCAGTGATGAGCGCCATAGAAAAGCCTGGAAGGAATGAAATAATTGTGTCTTCAGAGCAAGCTCTGAATAGTAGGAAGTAAAAAAGGCCAAGAGCCATGCAATGAATGAGGATAAAACAAGCTACTGCATTAAACAAGTACTGTCCATTTGGTGCTGAAGGAGGCAGAGGTCCTATGACCATGTAATTATAGACTGCATCATAATGCATAGGTACATGGGGGCCAGATTAGGGTTGCACGGGCAACATGAATTCTGTTTTTTCCTAATTATTTAGTATTTGATTTAGCAACTTTAATATTCTTTGATTATAGCTTGGAGGGGTTGGGAGGGGGCTTCTAAGTAATATTGAGGTCCTATCCTGCTGCCATGGAAGTCAGTGGGAGTTTTGCCTCCCACCCACACCCCCTATGCTTCCTTCAGGACAAGGACAAAGCTGCAGGGTGGGTGACCTCAAACGAAAAACATTCTTGTTCTATCTATAAACATATCTCATGCTTTTATAACACCATGGGTCCCCTAATCCTTCCCAAATGATGCACAGAGTACTCTACTGAAACACAGCCAATTCAGAGGAGGGCAGCAGCTCTGGTGCACCTTAGAGAACAGGGCAATCCCTTTCTTATGCCAAAAGAGCAATGGAATCTTTAATGCTCATACAGATTAGGAAAGGCCTCCACTGTACAAATAAAGGCACCCAGCTATAATATGTGCCAGCCTTTGTATCTCCTGCTATTGTCAGGAAACTTTAATGCCATAGGAGTACTTCAGAGGTACGTGACTGTCTAAATTATAGTCTGACTTACCTCTCCAAATGAGCAGCTGGGCGCAAGGTACAGACACCTTTGTGGTACAGAAGTGCAAGGGTGCATGGCCACTCTGTGAAAAGCGGTTCACGTTAGCTCCATGGTTGCACAGGATTGTTAAACACTCCATGTTTGCCACCTCACATGCCACATGGATTGCAGCTTTCCCATTCGGCCTGTAATTGATGGCAGCTTTGTGGTCTAACAATACGAGAAGGCTCTCCAGATGTCCATACATGACTGATAGATGCAATCCGGTTGCCCAAGAAGATTTTAACTTATAACTAGGCAGCCAATACCCTGTAAAAAGTGAAGATGCGTTACCATCCTTGAATAAGATTCTTCCAGATGAGCCACTAAATTAGACTAATTGGAGGGGAGGGTGGAAGGGTGTTGGAGTGCAGCTTTAATTTATTTTAATGTAATTTAATGAGTGAGGGTCTAGTGTACACAAAGTGCTCTAGAATAATAACCTTCCTTTCATTAAGCACCATCAGCATGCATGCTGAATAGATTGACTTTTGAACAGATGAATTACCACATAACTATACTCTGAGGGTAGCCTTTTCCTCCTGCAACCTCCAAGACTGAATAAAAATGCCTCAAGTATTTGGAATGCCACGAGCAGAAATGTATGGGAAAATAGGATCTTTTGTCTAATAACAGCTGAGTAAAAAGCTACATTAGAAAAAAACACTAGCGCTCCTTCAAGCTAGCAGGCTAAAAGTAGGAGGGTGGCTGGGGCAGAATCAGAAGTGGGAAGAGGCAGCACAGGCTAGCTGAGGTGAGGACACCTTGGAGAGTTCACATTGGATAGCGCCATGTGATCACTTGCAGCTGCCCTTACTACTGTGGCTACACTCCCATTTTTAGTGGACTACATCAAGAAGAGCTACAACAAGTATGTGTAATGCGAGCTGGGAATCACACCCACAGGTCCCCATGCAGACATGCCCTTAGTTAGACCAATGACTCAACAGAGAACACATCAGGCTGCTCTCATGCGGGAGAGCGCAGGATCTTGCATCAGGGTCTGAGTTCTGCCTTCCTGCAGAAGGGCTCGTAATGTATTTTGCATGGATGCCCCCTTGCACTGTACTTGCAGTAGTATTACAGACTCAGGGCTTGTCTACCCTGGGGCAGGATTGTAATTCGATCTTTGGCTATCGAATTACAGAATCCGCAGGAGACTGATCACACTCTGCATATGGCTGCAGGCTCTTGTGTCCCCCTGGGTCATTACTTCTTCTTGAAATGCATTGCACTGTGGGTAGCTATCCCACAATGCAAATAGGTGCAGGGACTTGTGGGGAGGCAGTCATCCTCCCATAATGAAACGCACTCGCTCCCTCCTCCCTCCCCCTTCTTCTCTCAAAAAACAAAAAAACAAAACAAAACAAAAGCTTTCTGTGCTCATTTCTGTGCTGCAAGCCAGAGAGGCACCGTGTTACAGGCAGAGAGAAGGACGAATTAAAAACTTCCTGGGGCTGCAGGCAGGGGAGAAGCGATGTGCTGCTTACCTGCCATGATGACAATGCAGCATAGTGGAAAATCAAGAGCAGCAAGAAAAGAACAGAGAGTTTTGGGATAGAGCCTAGAGGCCAACGAGCTCGAATTTCACTGCTCTCTGGCTCCACAAACCTAAATTCAAATTGTAGATTTCGACCTCAGTGCTACACCACTTGCAGGGGTGGTTTATCAGGTCAAATTACAGCACCATTTCATTCAAACTTAATGTTCTGACAGTGGAGACAGGCTGCAGTCGTGGGGCGACACATAGTACCATCCTATTCTAGTCCTACAATCATTGAAGTCAGCAGCAAAACTTCCATTGAGTTGAATGGTGCAAGGTCCAGGCATTAATTGAGATGGTTTCTTTTTCTGCCCTCCTGGATCTCCCTCTTTCAAAGCCTAGTTATTCGCACGGTGCAATGGAGATGGTAATTTCACTAGAGTCTGTAGAACGCCCTCAACCCGTTGGAGAGACAGGAGAGACAGGAAAGACCCCTCCAGAGGAGACAGATTTAAGGCCGTCATCATTTGATTTGCACTCTTTAAAGAAGATGGGTTAAATTTGTCAGAACACAAGGACCCTCTTTAGCCTGAGAGCAATACGCAAGACAATATTTTAAGGTGTTATATTCATCACTGAGTGAGATTGTTCCCAGTCACATCACATCCAAGTAAAACAACCATTGATCATGCGCCACCATTGTCTCTTTCAAACCAGAAAAGCAGAAGCCATGTGTCAAATAAACAGGAAATAAGCAAAGGTGAGATTATGAGCCCTTCTTTAAACATGGACTAAAAAGGTTATTTGTTGTACTAGAACAGGGGTCTGCAACCTGTGGCTCTGGAGCCACATGCGGCTCTTTGGCTGCCCCCTTGTGGCTCTGGGCTCCCCCAGCCACCGGGGACCCCACGGGCAGCCCATGCCTGGCTCTGGGCTCCCCCCCCCCTGCATAAGGGAACCCTGCAGCAGAAATCCTGGCTCACCTCCCTGCACCTCCCACCAGGAGGCTACACCCATTGTGGCTCTCAAAACACTTTGTTATTGAAGGAATTTTCAAAAATGGCTCTTCTTATCTTTTGGGTTGCAGACCCCTGTACTAGAAATTGAACTGAAGGTGTTTAATTCCATGTGTGCTTAATAACTGAAAAAAGCAGCTGATTATAGCTTCTTAAATTCTCATGAGAAATTTTCCATCCTGTGAAGAGGACTCTGTGGCTGAAGCGTTAGTTTTCCCAAGGTAGCAATAGGTTGCTTGTTCTGATTTGGTAATACACTGTGGCATCTCAAGTCTATGATTTTGGGAAAATAATCTTCTCCCATCAAATAACATACAAGGCCCAGGGCATTTCCTGGGGATTAAGCTAAGGGGAACACAATGAAGTTGAAAATGAGTAGAGGGGAAGCAATAAAACTTTCTAGATGGGCTTTTTCAGGTGGATTGATTGGATATGTAAAGGAATTTATATATCCCAATGTGTTTACATATTTCGGCTGTGCCCTTGGGTTCTCTGCAGGGGAAAAAGAGCAAAGGATTCCTCTTCCTATATTTTCCTGAAACTATGGATCTGAGCATGGTCTACTCTAGGGTATGATCTGTGTAACTTTTCTGTTCATTTTTGCAAGGAAACTGTGATTTGATGCCAAATGTGCCCAGCAGGGTTCCTTTATGAACACTCATAGCGTATTCTACATAATTATAATGGTGCCGTGTTTCTGCAGCATCATGTATGTGTACCTATATGAAGCAGGTTACATGGCTCAGGGAGGAAGGGGACAAATGGAGTTGTTTTCCAGTAGCATGTAAACAGCCAAAGCTGTGAGCAAGCACAGAGGTTGGTGAGGTGCATAACAAAGACAATGGCTATGTCTACGCTGGCAAATTAAGTCGACTTAAGTAGGCTTAAATCGACTTAAACAAAACCACATCCACACCAGGCTTTCATTAAGTCAACTTAATAAGAATTACCCATTAGGTCGACTTAAGCCTCCTTAGGTTGACTTAACCCTTCTTTAGGTCAACCTAAGCCCAGCGTGGACGCTTAAGTCCACTTTGTTAAGTCGACCTAAAGGCAGTTAGGTCGACTTAACAAAGTGGACTTAGTCCACGTCCATGGACACCACTTTGTTAAGTCGACTTAATAAGGTCGACTTTAAGTCGACTTAAAGTCAACCTTATTAAGCTGACTTAACAAAGTCGATCTAACTTTTCCTAGTGTAGACATACCCAATGAAGTGCCTGGGATTCCTCGGCCCAGGAAAAGGATGAGGGACTGAGAGGAGACTGAAAACAAAGACAGACACTTGGAACTGGGCAGAAGCTGCTGGTTTTTGCCAAAGAAACACCATCTTAGAAGCAACTGCAAGGTACTGGGCCTATCCACATGGACAGGAGGGCCTAGGCTGGCAGCGCTTTACCAAACTGCCAGTCTTGTGAGTAAGCATAATGAAAATAAGATAAATGGTGATCCTAAATAGTGTCAATAGATTAGTATGCATTTTCTTACTTGCATTTGCTAGTGGTCACTTCTGACTCCTTTAATTAAATGATTGTGCATTGATTTGCTATATACTCACTTAAAATCATATTCTAATCAATTGTGTTTGTTTCACCTAAAGCTGTGTGGAGTTAAGTGAATGTGAATGAGTGAGGCTGGGCCTATTCCATTTCTTTGTCAAATGGATGGACTTGAGTCTACGGTGATTGGGGACGGGTCCCAAACCCTGTAAGACAGAAGTTCCCAGTGCAACATTTGGGGATGGGAGTGCTCACTTGGGGACCATTCCTTGAGTAGCCAGAGAACATACACCCACTGCCTGGGACTGATTACATGCAGGAGGCTGGTGTGGACTGACTCAGGAGGCAAAATGAGGGGGGAGGGTGAGAATTGGGGTTCAGGAGTGGGGATCAGAGGGTCACAGTGGCACACCAGCCCAGATTCAGGGAGAAACCTGTTATAGTGGCCCATCCTCATTCTTTCCCCAAGTTAGTCCTTGGCCTGCCCACAACCTAAATCACAAGATGTAAGGAGCCTCAGAAAGAGGATGCACAGTGCAGTGGTAGCTCCTGGTGACTTGCATGGCCACAGATGAGGAAACAGAATTAACCCATTAGTTTCAAATCTCCATATACGAGTAATAGGGATCATCAGAGGCCACTGTAAGAAGCATACACACAGCTGCCCTTGGCTAGTTATATGGGTCATAGCTCATAAATCAATTTAAGCTGTAACATTTTGAAGGGATAAAACACCACAATTGCTTCTGCAAAAGTAAATCACTAAGACCAGTTTGCTCATGTTTTTCAAATGCAGCAGCAGCTGCTGCTTCTTTTACCTTGTTTGTATGATGCCAAAAGCAGGTTCTCATCTTCCACTTCAAACACTGTGTCCACCTCGATTTGCTTTTGAATCAAAAGGTCTTCTAGCGTTTTGTAATTGTTTGATTTTAGAGCTTCAAGAAAAGTTTTTCTCACTAACTTGGCAGCCGCAGCTCGAGTAATTCTTTCTTCCATGCTCTCTCTTTCTGTGCACGTCTCACCTGCGTCTATTCTCAACCATATTTGTTTCTATTATGCAGAGGAGGTGCACTGAGTTCCCCATAGTGCTGTAGCATGCTTCAGATGGTAATTTTATCACTAAGTCATGCTGATCTGTTTGTTCTATTTAAGGAGCATTTCAGACTTTGAAATCCTATCTTGGATGTCACCATACTTGAGTTCTGTCAAATCAGGCGCAGACAGCCATGGCTGTGAGACCAATATAAAGAAGTACCACTGGGGATCCACAGAAGAGAAGTTTCATTAAGCAGACTTTTATTTTCTGTTAAAATTAAATTGAAAAGTGCTTAACACTGGTATCATGTCTCAGAGAGAGCAGTTAAATTCACAACCAGATTTGGGTCATCATCCCTAGTGGTCGGAGCAGGACAAAACATTTCATCAGGGACCATGGTGATATCAACACAATTCCACTTTAAACTAGCCAGGTTTCCTGTCAGATCCCAAGCCAGTTCCTTGGCAGGCCAGGCCTCCAGGCACTTTGGCAGCTTGCCTGCAGACTGGTGGGGAGCCAAGGGCATGGAAGCCCTAAGGATGTGTCTATGCTGGGAGCTTAGCTCAACTTAAGGATGCTTAAGTCGACCTAAATTACTCTGCGTCCACACTGGGCTTTTATTAAGTTGACTTAAGGGCTTCCTTAAGTTGACTTAATAAAAAGCTTAAGTCGACTTAATAACACCTCATTTTAGGTTGACTTAAGGCTTAAGTCGACTTCTTAAGTCGATTTAAGCCAGTCTGAATGCCCTAAGTCAACTTATTCCATAAGATGACCTAGGACAGGGGTACAAGGGAGCCCTGCATGGCTCCCTGGGCTTCTGCCGGGGAGCCATGCAGGGCTCCCTTGTCCCTGGGAGGAGCCGGGGCTCCCTTGTCCAAGCTGTCCCCATGTGGGGCTCCCCGCTCTGGGCTGCAGTGGCCCAGGCTGCAGCGGCAAGGGATTCCCCCACCACCCCGGCTCGGGCTCCAGCAGTGAAGGAAATCCCTCCTGCTCCGGCCAGGGCTCCAGAAGCGAGGGATTCCCCTCCTGCTCCAGCCATGGCTCCAGTCGCGCAGTTCTAGCCCCGGCAGGGGAATCCCTCGCCACTGGAGCCCCGTCCACGGCAGTGGAATCCCTCGTTGCTGCAGCCTGGGCCGGGCCCCAGCTCTCCCAGGGGCAAGGGAACCACGTGTGGCTCCCTTATCCCTGGGGAGCCACACACAGCTCGCTTGTGCCCGGGGGGAGCTGTAGCTCCTTACTTGCTGGGGGAGGTGGGGCTCCCCATGTCACTGGGAGCCAGGGCTCCCGTTATCCCGAGGAGCTGCAGCTCTCCGTTTACCTTGCCGGTCGACTTGAGTCTAGTGGAGACTATCTAAGTCAACTTAACAAAGTCTACTTAACTTTTGTAGTGTAGACATAGTCTAAGAGCCAAGCTTCCAGGTTCATGGTTCCTGAGCAGCCTGGCCTTCCAGGGCTTGCAGATCCTTGGCTTCAAGGCAACCTACCAGCTGGGCTGTCCTAGAGCTAGGACTCTGAAAAAGCTGGGAAAAGAACCACGATTGTGTTTTGTGAAGAATTTTAAAACAAATTTTTGTTGTTCCGAATTGGAATGAAATAGGATTTCAAAATCTTCCATGGAACAGAATGGCCATTTTCTGCCCATCTATGCTTTTGATGAATAAAACCTTCATTGTCACAGAGTGGCAGTACAGAAGCGAGGTGGCATAGTGCTGGGAAAATATTGCTCACTGTAGCTTCACATGTAAAACCTAGAATTGTTCACAGTCTGCCATGCACAGAGTTGAGGACCCACACTTTCAAAAGCGATCACTAATTTCACATGACTCACCTTTTGAATGGTCAGTTTGAGACCCTTTGGACATGATTGTACACACTGCATCAATTCAAGGGTCCCTGGTACCCACAAATCCACCTATGTTCAATGGGCACTGTAAGTGTCTAGCAGCTCTAAAAATCAGGCCAACAGTGTCTCCAGTTAGGCACCCAAGATCCATGGCTAATTTTGAAACTGGAGGTGCAAAGCTATTTGACATTTTCACACCGGGGCACATACGGAGCATGTGGAGAGGCCTGTTCTGCACTGCTCCAAAACAGGTGAGGAGTGAATGAACCTTGAGATGTTGTCACAGGCTTGATTATGCCATTTACACATTGCCCCAGCCTTTTAAAAGATTTTAGGCCTTGCTTCCCTCAGTGTTGCAAAGCCTAACTGATTTAGGAGCCTCAATCTTATTTTCAAAAGGGCCTAAATCAATTATTGCATTACAATACTGAGCACAGCTATGCTTACAAGCCCTTAAAAATCTGGGGCATAATCTTTGGGAAGGGGTGTTATGCTAGGCCTGAAAAGACCAAGCCATTTTGTAAAATACCTGACCCAAATCTAACCTTTAAAAATATATTGTAGGAAAATAAAATGGCAGTGTTACAAGTAGGGTAGGGTTTTGATATACATGTGTATTGTTAGTAGTTTCTTGATGATGTTTACATCTATATTGTTTGAGGTTAGCAAAGTAAAAACTGCTTCCTTATCTGTTACTATGGTTATAAAATCATAGAATAATAGGGATGGAAGGGACCTCATGAGGTCATCTAGTCCAACCCTCTGCTAAAAAGCAGGACCACTCCCACTAAATCACCCCAGCCAGGGTTTTGTCTATCCGGGCCTTAAAAATCTCCAATGATGGAGATTCTACCACCTCCCTAGGTAGCCCATTTCAATGCTTCACCACCCTCCTAGTGAGAAAGTTTTTTTCTAATATCCAACCTCAACCTCCCCAGCTGTAATTTGAAACCATTGCTCCTTGTTCTGTCCTCTGTTACCATCGAGAACAGCCTAGCTCCCTCCTCTTTGGAGCACCCCTTCAAGTAGTTGAAGGTTGCTATCAAATCCCCACTCAGTCTTTTTTGCAGACTAAATAAGCCTAGTTCTTTCAGTCTCTTCTCTGGTTCTGTTAGAAGAGGTCAAAAGGGAACATTAACATCTAGATGGAGCTTTGATGTACCAATGTAAACTGTCTAGTAACAGTGCTTATGCGGCTAATTACCTGTGGTGCCCAAGAGGTGTAGGTTTTACTTCCAAGGACAATATACATTACTGTTCTCCACTTAAGAAAGTATCCCTGAACTGTCATCAAAGCCCACATGAGGATAAACCTGCAAATGCCCACCTTGCTACAGCTATAAAAGGAAGTTGGGAACATAATCCCTTTGTCTCACATCTGTCCAAGCTTCTCAGGGAAAGTTTGGGCCGCAGGATTGAGATCCCAGCCAGCACCGGCTTGGAATCACCCTGCTAATTCTCATGGGAGAATTAAAGCAAACTCTACGCTTAGCCTATTTGGTCTATATTCCTTTGAATGGGATTACTAGCAACTGAAGCTGGGAAAGAAGGACTTAAACCCATCCAGGTATTGGATATATGCCTAAAATCTGCAGACTACGAATTCTACTGAAAACCTGAGGTACTGGACTTTCAAATCATTGTATGTATGTGATTACTTTAACGGTTTAAGTGTAGTCTCATCGTTTGTTTCTTTCCTTGTGCAATAAATCTTTAGTTTTAGTTACTAAAGGATTGGCTGGCAGCATGATATTTTGGGTAAGATCCAAACCTATATTGTTCTGTGTAATGTGGCTGACCCTTTGGGGTCAGAAGAACCCTTTCTAGGTAAAGAGCTTGGAGTTTTAAGCAACTTTTCTCTTTACCAGACCTAATAGCTATTTGGAGACCAGTGGTTGAAATGCAGTAAAGGGGGCTGAGTATATTTTACGGTGACTTCTTTATAATCAGTGTGGGGGATCAGAAGCCCATTGTTTGTGACCAGTTGGGGAATTTATCTCCAGGTAACCCACCAGTGCTGGGAGAATCTATTCTCCTTTTTGCAGCTTGCCCTGATCTTTACATATTCAAGTGGCCCAGGTTACAAGGGGAACACGGAGATATTTTCAGGTGGGTGCTAAGCACTTTCTGAAAATCCAGCTCCTTTTTGATGTCTCAAGTTGTGTATCCGTGAAATGAGGCACCCTAGTCATTTGGGAAAATTTGGCCTTTATATCTGTCAGAATCCAGGTTCTGGGTTTCACCTTGTAAAGTAAAAGATCTTTACCTAAGCAGACTTTCACCTATAGTCAGTTCCCACAGACTTCAGTCTATCCCCTTGAGACCCTTTCTCAACTTGCCAGAGCTCCATTCCTTTTTGTCTGTCTCGTGATGAATGCCAAAGAGGGCTTCTGTCCTTGCTTATATCTTCCAAAATTCAATGACCTTGTTTCATGCTGTTTTTAACTTCCTGTGGGCCTCCCATCCCTCTGCATGTCAGTGGGGTTTCCATTGCTTTCATTCCCCCTTGTTTAATTTACACAGAAGACAGGTGCTGTGATATTCTCTCCTGTCTGGGAGAGATCTGTTTCTCCCTTTGTTTGGACACAGATTGTGAAGCCTAATATCTATGAGTATCCATAATTCCTTAGACAGTGTTAATACACACATTGTACCATGATATTAATCACCGCTGTGTTATAGGTTTTCAAAAAACCGCTTCCCTCAATAAATATTTACAAGACAATAATACTGTTGATTCAATTGCCACTTGAGGGTCAGATTCTCTTCTTTATAGACCAGATAAAATTTCTCTTCTCTGCTCGAAGCTGTCTCCTTCCCTATTTGTTAGCTTGATGTTTTTGTTTACTTTCTATGTAAATTGACCTTCCATGTCTTTGCCTGATGAGTGGGCTGGTCAGAGAAACAAATTGATTCCTTTGTCTAGAGCAGTCCTGTTTACCAACTCCCCCTAATAGGCCTGCCTTAGAGACATTTTAGTCATCGTTCCAGCATATATACATAGTTCTTAGTACACACCGCATACATACATCCTACAAAAATATTAATGGCAAGCGCGTTAACAGTTTTCCAAGGACACATTATATGATGCCTTTTACATAAGGGTTATAACCACAGTGAGTTGGGGTACATGGAATTGGTCAGGCCAGCTGAAACTCATTACCTGAAACCAGCGAACCCCTACTCCTGGAATGCTCTAAGGGTCGTAATATCGCCGTCCTTTTTAGTTTTTTAATTGTTCAGTCCAAGCACTGCTGACTCATGCTTGATCTAAACAAGCCGCAGAATTTCTAAAGACTATGTAGAAATACATACTCCTCTGAGACAAGGGACTACTCAGATCTGTACTATTGTAACATGGGCAGAAGGGTCACACTAGGGCTCAGGTGCACACTGCTGGTAGTTGCTTTGGGCCCTAGCTTTAGAGTTTAGTTTCAGTGAAGAGCTTTTCACAAAATTAGAATGTCTTTTGTATAAACGCTTTTTGGTCTCTTTCATTCTCATTGATGGCTCCATACCATTCAGCTATGGCTACATTTGTGCTGGAAGGTGTGGTTCCCAGCTCACATACAAATGCCTCTGCTAGTTCTGCTGGACTTAGAGCTAAAAGTAGCAGTGTAGCTGGGAAATATGGGTGGCAGCTCAGGATAGTTATCCAAATAGGCACTCAGCGGTCTGGGCTGGTGTGTAGCTGGATAGCTAACCTGAGCCACTACCCCTGGTTCCTTCCATGGAAGCTGGGAATCCCCCCTCCCAGCTCAAATGTAGATGCAGCCTATGTGTAAAGAAGGGTAAATGGTAGGCTGGCATCAGAATTAAAGGTGTTGCTTCCCTGTTTCATAAGTGCAGCCCTAACATTACATTTCCCGAGTTCCTAACATTTGCAGTATTTTTAACTACTACATTCTCAAAGATGATATAAATGCAAAATGCTAATAGATGGTGACTACTATAATAAGGCTTTTGTGTTTGTGCGCTGCACTAGTTTTTCATTTTGTTTAAACAAATCACTGATCTGAGATGTATACAAAGTCTTGCAAATTATTGAGATTTTGAAAAATCAATTCCATGGATCTGACTCTCATTTTTTATAAGACCCCTTCACGCCACTCTCAGATTGTAAAGGATATCTGGAACCTTCGTATTAATGAGAATCAGATCCTAGATCTGAAATTGATTGTGATATATAGCATTCTCAAACCACTGGTGACTTTGCAAGGAAAAAAATAGATAGAATTTTAAAGTTATGTTTCCTAAAGGGATAGAAAAATATGCTGTGTGTGGGCCTGATCAAACTCTCTTAGTTTATGAGTTGTCCAATTGGATTCAATGTAATTTTACTTGTATGAGTAACGTTTTGTTAGAAATGGGCCTATGTTTTGGACTGACAAATAATCATAATAAGACTTTATCTCTAATTGTGGAGTAGTATATCATGGATTTTTTATTTTGGAAAGAAAAAGTGAAACTCTCAAGACCACTGTGTGAGTGGCAAAAATCCCTAGATCTTTATAGATCTAATTTTCTACAGACTTCTCTCAGCTTGTACCACAAGGTGGCAGTTTGATTTTGAAAGTCAAGACTGATGAGCTCAAAGGCTGCAAATATTTTGAAAATGCTGACATGAAACAAAAGTCCAACATTATTATTATTATTATTATGGTTGGTTGGTTGGTTGGTTGAATCCCTACCACTATAGGAATGACTGGTATTTTACAGACAGACTGTACTCTATAGGAAAATGAGATCTCTACCCTGAAGAGTTACAGTATAAATTAGACTGTACATGGCTATGTCTACACTAGCAATTTACATCGACTTAAGAATGCTTAAGTCGACCTAAATTACTCCATGTCCACACCGGACTTTCATTAAGTCGAATGAAGGGCATCCTTAAGTCGACTTAATAACTACCACCTGTTAGGTCGACTTAAGGTCTAAGTCGACCTAACATTGGTGTTGATGCCCTAGGTCGACTTAATTATTTAAGTTGACCTAGGGCTGGGGGAAGGGAGCCATGGCTTGGGGACAAGGGAGCCCGATGGCAGCTCTCTTCCCCGGGGCTCCCCTGTCCCAGGAGCTGATGGCAGCTGTTTTCCCCGGCACTCCACAGACAGGGGAACCTCTGAGGATCCCCTGTCCATGGAGTGCCGGCGAAGACAGCTGCTCCCTTCTCAGTGGGGAGCCAAGACCCTTTCTACACTTGAAAAGTTAAGTCGACTTAATACAATCGACTTACCTTTTTAAGTGTAGACGTAGCTCATGATTACAACAGACTAGGGTGAGAGGTAGAGACTACAAAGTAGAGACTAAAACTGCAAGTAAGGTAAAAGTGAACACAGGCTTTTAAACCCAATCTGACTTCCACTGAAATCGATAGGAGTTTGTCACAGACTTCCAAAGGAATAGGAACCAGATGCTGTAGGACTTTTTTTTTCCCCCCAAAGCGAGAAGATTATATTGGGCCTGATCCAAAGCCTACTGAAGTCAATGGGAGTGTGTCTACACTTACAAATTAAGTCAACTTAAGGAAATTTAAAGTCAACTTTATAAAACCTCGTTTAAAGTTGACTTTACTGGCTAAGTCGACTTTATAAAGTTGACTTAGCCAGTGTGGACACAGATTAGCCCTAAATCGACTTAAAGTCAACTTAAAGGGCTCCAGGGCTCCCCCACTGCCCTCCCTGCCAGGGTGGCTGGCACAGCCACAGCCTGGCATGCCCCCCCCCCCCCACAGGGCAGGACACAGCCCTGTCCACTCCACTTCTATGCCCTGCCAGCATCCCTGTCCTGCTCAGCCCCCATTGTACCCAGGTACAATAGGGCAACATCTGAGCCCTCTGGCACTTGGCAAGGGGTGCCCCCCCCCGCCACCGTGGTCCAGTCCCAGGTTCACCTAGCCCCTAGAAGTTGACTTAGGCATCCAGTGTGGACGATCTAATTCGAGTTGGCAAGGTTCCCTTTAAGTCGACTTAGCATGTCCACACTCAAAAATTAAGTCGACTTAACAAAGTTATTTGGCCAAGTGTAGACATAGCCTGGGAGTCTTTTTTACATGTCTTTTTTTTGACCAACAGTGAAGGATGGGGGTAGAGAGCAGCAGAATAGAAATTAGCAGGGGTATGGTAACTATAGGTATTGACTTGTGAAGTGGGATTTCAAAGATGGAAGGGAGGCCACTCAGGCCACGCAGGGTATGTCTACACTGCAATTAAAAATGAAGTGGGAAGCAAGAGGCAGCACACGTTGTATAGAGCACTGAAGGTGATGCAGAAGTACACAGAAGGCCAATAAAGGAACTCAACGGAATGGAGTGACATAATCAGAGCAGCGTGGGAGGTGTTTTAAGTCGTAGCCTTCTAGATAGACTATTCTTAACATGATCCTGTTGTACTGAACAAATGATCTTCAATTACCACACTTAATGTAATATATAGCTCTAGATTATGTAATCTATCTCAGTGTATATCATTCAAAATCTTAGCTTCCTTGGATGATTTTGTTTGCCCATAGCTCCTTTCATTTTCAGCTATGATTGTCCATGTGTCCAAAATCTGACTGAGTTGAATTGTCAAAGACTAGCTGGGTAGCTGAGAAGGTTTTCAGAAATTGGTTACGGATTGCACATAAAGAGAAGCACAGATGAAAGGTTAAGTACAACCAGTTTCTTCCTCTGGCTCTCGTACTAAAAGCTCACTTGAAATTTCATCATATTTATTATTTACACTCTGTTCTTTTTTAGATACATTCGGACCTGGAAGAAAACTGTATATAAGGGCAGCTAAGGTTAAAAAAAAAAAAAAGTCTGCCAGCAGGAGATTTCAGAGATGCATACAGCTGCTGTCTGCTCTCTGGTGAGGGAGGGAGATACTTCAGACCAGTGCTGTCCAAAAAGTGAGTGGTATTGGCAGGAAAAAGGTGTGGACAGGGTGTGAAAGATGCGATACATTCTCCCTGTAGTCTCTACTGAAGGAGTTGTTATAGGTAGAGTTCCTAAATTTGTTTTTCCCAGGCACAACCACCAATAAATACAGTTCATGTACAGTATGTAGTGACTTAAGGGATAGAAAAAGAGCAGCAAGTTCAGACCGCCAAGAGCTGTGTAAAATGGCCATCCAAGATAAGCGGATACCAGTCCAATAAAAACTGGTCCTCCAGTGGCTAGGAGAGCTGGTAGAGTGAAGCCTATCAGGGCCTAGCAGGCAAAATAAAAATGGCTGGCTACCCCTCTTAGGGTGTGTCTACACTTGTAAATTAAGTCGACTTAAGCTTGCTTAAGTCGACTTAATTTACTCTGCATCTACACTACACTTTCCTTAAATTGACTTAAGCCAGTGTAGATGTAGAGTAGCCCTAAGTCGACTTTAAATCGACTTAGGGGGCTCCAGGGCTTCCCCACTGCCCTCCCTGCCAGGGGGGCTGGCACAGCCACAGCCTGGCGTGCCCCCCCAAAGGGCAGGGCAGAGCCCTGGCCACCCTGCCACTATGCCCTGCCAGGGTCCCTGTCCCTCTTTGTCCCATTGTACCAAGTGTGCCACTTCACATAGATTTTTTTCTGGCCAAAAGCAAACTTCCAAGAGAACTAGTTAAGTTGTGAGTTCTGTTGTCGAATAGGTTTGAATGGGAAAAGTGGAAATAAATCATTTTCTTTGTTCTCCTTCTTTGCCTAGTAATGAGTTAGCCTTTGCTTCCTTTGTCACTGTTTAATTTTTCTCCTGCATTCTGATAAAGAAGTAAAGGATTTGGGGCCCCAATCCTTTAATCATTTATGCACTAAGAAATTAGTTCAAATTAACATGGCCACATTGGTTAATTCGAACGAGTTAGTTCGAATTAACCCCTTAGTTCGAATACCCTATTCAAACTTATTAGTTCGAATTAAGGAAGCCCTTAATTCAAACTACCTAAGGCCTAGTGTAGCCATGGCTTTAGTTAGTTCGAATTAAGCCTCCTTAATTCGAACTAACTTGCCAGTGTAGACATAGCCATAGACTCTAAGGTCAGAAGGGACCAGTATGATCATCTAGTCTGACCTCCTGCAAAATGAAGGTCTCAAAACCTCACCCACCCACTCCAGCAATAAGCCTCCAACCTATGACTGAGTTATTTACCTCCTCAAATCACGATTTAAGGACTTTAAGATACAGAGAATCCACCAGCAGGTGAGCCATGCCCTGTGCTACAAAGGAAGGCGAAAAACCCCAGAGCCCTAGCCAATCTGCCCTGGAGGAAAATTCCTTCCCGACCCCAAGTATGGCAATCAGTGAAACGCTGAGCACATGGGCAAGTCTCAACAGCCAGTCACCCAAGAAACAATTCTCTGTAATAACTCAGAACCCACCCCATCTACCCTCCCTTCTTAGGCCACTTGCATGTCCACCACCAGTAGCCAAAGATCAGTCAATTTACAAAATAGGCTATCCCATCCCCACCATAACCTTATCAAGCTCAGTTTTGAAAGCAGTTATGTTTTTTGCCCCCAAAGCTCCCCTTGGAAGGCTATTCTAGAATTTTACTCCTCTAATGGTTAGAAACCTGCATCTAATTTCAAGACTAAATTTCCTGAAGGACAGTTTATATTCATTTGTTCTAGTGTCCACATTGGTGCGGTAGTCAAATAATTCCTCTCTCTCCCTGCTCAGGTTTCCTTTTTTTAATTTTAAAAAGTATATATTGTAAGGACTTTATTTGCTCCAGCCTGTTTTGATTACAGTTTCTAAATTTATATGGAGATGCCAGCTTGTTGTATTAAAAGCATTTTCTTTCTGTTTCATGTCAGTTGCCATAGTGACCAATCACAGCTTTTCCAGAAGCATAAGACATGCTTTACATAAGGAACTACAGGTAGGTTTTGTTGTGGCTTTGTTTTAATTTTTGCCTATATTCCATGCCAAATCTCCAGGACCTTAACTCAGTTTTAACTCCATTTGTACTCTGTTCACACGCAAGCCTAGTCTCAAAGAAGTCAATGGGAGTTTTGACTGTTATAAAAGGGATAAAGATCACATGATTAGGCCTTTCCCTGCAAGAATAATGCAAGAATTGGAAAAACTCAACTCCATGAAGTCAGAATTTTCTTTACCTTTATTAGGGCTCAACCAGGCAATCCAGAAATAGCTTTTTCAATTTAGAACACTTACCTAAGAGTTTTCCAAAACTCTTTGGACTACCTATTTTTCCCCCTATGTTTACATGTGCTTTTACTTTGCAATCCAGTGGCGGGGGCACCTATTTGGGATATAGAGACCCCAGGTCCGGACCCTCCACTCCAGTTATTCTTTTATTATTTATCCACAGTGGAACAGCTTCATCAGGTAACATTGAAGAGGGCCCTTCTCACCATCAGAATATCCCATAGCTCAGGGGTTAGCACACTCTCCTGGGAGGTGGGAAAGCCCTGTTCAAATCCTTTCTCCCTCTTTAGCAGACAGTGGGAATTGCACTTGGGTCTCCCACCTCTCACAGGAATGCTCTAATCATTGGGATAAAAGTTATAATGTCAGCATCATCTCCTCGGGCTGTTTTGTGTAGAGCAAGGCAGGTGAAAGCCACTTCCCACAAAAGGCACGTAAGCTGCCTCACTCTAGTTGGCTGGTTCCCGTTCAGGAATACTAAATAGAGGCTGCACCTGACTTAAGCACTTGTCTACACTTGAAAAATTAGGTCGACTTTTTGAAGTCGACTTAATAAGATCGACTTAAAGTGGACCTTATTACTTAACATTTTAAATCGACTTAATAAGCTCCACCAAGGCACTAATCCCTGTCTCCACTGGCTTAAGTCGACTTAATAAAGTTGACTTAAGTGCTAGTTCGAATTAAAATGAGGTGTTATTAATTCGAACTAACTTTTCCTTAATTCGACTTAAGGAGCAGCTTAAATCGACTTAAGGAAAGCCCAGTGTAGACGCAGAATATTTTAAGTTGACTTAAGCCTCCTTAAATCGATTTAATTTGTAAGTGTAGACGCACCCTGAGAGAGGGATGGGGTCTAGCCCTCTAGTTGGCGTCTTCCATTGGTTAATTCAGACGGCTCCAAGCCCAGCATGCAAGCATTGGGGGTTGAATTTTTAGTAGCCTATTTCTCCCTGTTCATTGTATAGGGGGCCTAAACGCTAAACTCCTACCTCAGCTTTGTGGATTGCAGTGTTCTTCTTGTGATTTTCCAGGCACCTAAAAGTTACACACTGTGACTTTCAGCATTGCAGTGTTTAAGTCCCTTTGGGGATCCCACCCTAAGCACCTAAATACTTTTAAGATCTGGACCCTACTGATTAGACTGGAAGTTGCACATGCTTTGAGTTTTGGAAGATAAAGGCCACTCTTCCCAGCTCCAGTGGAGCTGAGTAGCATGTAGCTTCCTTTAATTAAAGCTTGATTCTCAGGTATGACTGGTGTCTGATGCCATCTCCCCACCTCACTTGGTCTGGTTAACAGTTCTCTACTCCTCTTGTGTTCTTTGTTTGTTTGGTCTGTTGTAGCATCTTCCTCATGAGGAGGGCTCATTTTCCTTATATAACTGATGATCATGGCTGAGTTGAGGAGTCCGGCACAAATTAATCACATAGGCTAGGTACACGAAAGTAGCCTGGGAAAAAGCCCAGATGGAAGGTGAGCAGAGAAATGGGAAAATGTGCTGATTCTGGATATGAGTGATCAATGACAAGAAACTGTTCAGTTTTTAAAAAAATCCTGGAATATAATATAAATCTGTTGGAACTGAATTGTTGGAGGCAATTGGCGTATAGTTGTACTGTAAATGACTTCTAGTAGTATGGTCATGTTCGTGGTGCAAAGCCCGGTGTTCTGATTGGCTGAGGAGTTCTAATTTGCATAATTTTTGCATGGTTATATCTTAATAGCCATGAAGTATACAAATCCTTATGCTCTATTTGACAGAGGGCTGTTAGTAGCTAACTAGAATGCAGGGAAAGAAACTTGATGTGCTTTTAATTTCAAAAGCAAATATCTGATAGTTTCCATCTGATAGCATCAATTGGTACAGAAGAAATGTAAGAGGAGATAGCCATCTAAATTAAAACCCAGGCAGAAACGTTTTGAATCAAATGGAACAATGCAGGAAGGAAGCCAAGAAGAGCTAGAGAAATCCAATGGGGCTGTAACAATGGCAGGACCAAATATTTCAACATTCTTCCATATTAGCAGGTGGCACATTTCCAAATGTTCATGTGAAAACAACAATCTGATTGCTGAGCTGAGTTGATTGTGAAAAGACAGATTGCTACAAGTGTGAAAATTCTTCTGTTCAATTACATGGGAAAGACTCTGCACCATAATGTTCCCGAAAACAACGTGGTTTTATCATTGCAGATTTTCCCGCAATCCTGAGGAAAACCAAAGTAAGCCATGCTCAAGGTAGTTATTCGGACGCAAAATACTAATCACTATAGTGTAAATTAAAACCATCTAAACTCATGTAATATTGGCTAAACTCTGTCTCATAGAAAAGTTTGGTCCCACTTGCTCTACCTCTCTCTGCACATATATACGAGGCATCTTTGTTCTCTTAATATGTGTACACAACTCCCATGAACAAGAAGGGGACATAATTGAGAGGACGAAGAATAAATCTTATACTGTTCGAACAAGGAGTTGGATTTACTCTTGCTGATGGGAAAGGGGTGTAAGAGTGAAATCTATGACTATTCAGTCCTTGACCTCTTTGCCAGCAAGAGGCCAGCTGTGATCATGGCTTGATAATGTGAGCAATAGAACTCAGGCTAAGGCCTTGTCCACAATATGAAGTTTTGTCAACAAAAGTCAGCTTTTGTCAACAAAATGAGCCTAGCATACACATTACACTCCCCTCTTTGCAAAACTGCAGCTGCAGGTGTAACCCATATGCCTGAAGAAGGCTTTCTCTTTGAGAGACCTACTGAGGGTGGGTTACTGTTGTTGGGCAGATTAGCTACCTACAACCAGAAACTTCTAGAAGCAGGGAGCGGTAGCATTTTTGAGCATGCTCCACAGGGTACCCTGCTGGTGTGACGTGTGGTCAGTCAGATCACATGAGAGCAGCAGTCTGTGCAGACAGCAGGCTAGAGTTGCTTCAAGAAGAGCCCATGTGCTCAGTTTTCAGCAGAGAAGCTGAGCCAGGAGTGAACAAGATGTTTTCTCCCTCTAATGGAGTCATCTGCAACAGACCTTGCAGACATGCATATGGGACTGAGGGCTGGTTGCAAAGGAGAAGGAAAAGCCTGCGTGGAATTCTACAGAAGATTCCTGCAACGAAAGAAGAAGAGGACAGCTATTTCTTGCCTCTCAAGCCTCTACATTGGAACAAAGACTGTAGCTGAGAGTTGGGTGAACTCCATCTGGACTTTGGGACTCTTGGATATCTTTCCTGTGGGGTTTCTGTAGGGATTGATCTTGGTTAATTGTATTTTGTTTTCTTAGGATAAGGTTTATTTAGTTAGTAGTTAATAAAGTTCATTGTTATGTTTGTTTTTAGTAGTATTTTAATGTGGGGTGGTAACTCTGAGCAATCTTTGCTGTGAGTCCCGTACAGACTGGATACTGGGTCTCCAGCTGCTTTCTCCATAGGGATTGATTTCTGTGAGGCACTGGAGAAGGGCAATTAAATGAATTTTAGCCCACCCGAAGGTTACACAGGGACTACAGCCGCCGGGCTCCTGGATCCCTGGTGTCTTTGTTGCTGCAGTCACCCAGGGCTCCTCCATCCTGGCAGCAGACGAGGGGCTGCGGCAAGATCTCCTCATCCCTGGCAGCAGGGAGTTGCTGCTGGGGTGGAGGATCCCCTGTAACTTCAGCCATGTTGCTGCCAGAGATGGGGAGCCCCAGGCACCTGCAGCACCGCTGCTGCTGGGGACCACAGGATCCCCAGTAAAGATGGGGGCAGCAGGGAACCTGGGGGCTCCCTACAGGGAGCTGAGAGATTGTTCTCTTAGGCTATGTCTACACTTGTCAAAATAAGTCATCTTAGCGCGTCTACACTGTAAATTTAGGTCAACTTAAAGTCAACCTTGCTAAATCAACTTAGAGCGTCTACACTTGACACTTAAGTTGACTGGCAGGGGCTAGGTGGACCTAGGAGTGGTGCATGGTGGGAAGTGTGGCATGTCGTGGTAAAACAGGACCACTCTTATTTTAGTTAGACTCAAGGCAAACTTTTATTAACAGACAAGCATACAAACTATAGCTATAGGGGAGATCCCAGGAGACACACTTTCTGTGTCTCTCTGTAGGAGGCTCCACCCTGTATTACAAGGAATGGTCTTTTAAGCAATTTGTTTTGAGTGACAAATTACAAAGGAATCTCAAGTTCTCTGCATTGTATTGATACTGTGGCCTACATGCTAGAAGACCTGATTCCTGACCCATTGAATAGTGACACCCCTCACAAGCACTTTGGGTGCGGTTCACAAGTTATCTCTACATTAGCCATGATTGGGGCCTGCACAGCTTTCTCTCATCACCACAGGCATGTGGCACCCAAGAGGTGCCCCTCTTCCCCAGTCACCCCTTTAAAAGAGGAAGGGAGCTCAGCACCTTCCCCATTGTGCTTGGCTACATGGGGGCTGAGCAGGTCAGGGGCAGGAGCAGGTGCAGGAGCGGGGTGGGCAGGGCTGTGTTCTGCCCTGTGGGTGGGCACGCCAGGCTCCTGCTGTGCCAGGAACCCTGGGAGGGAGGTCAGTGGGGGAGGTCTGTAGGCTATGGAGGTTGACTTAGGGCTAATCCACGTCTACACTGGCTTAGGTCGACTTAATAAAGTCGACTTGAAACCAGGTCTTATTAAGTCGACTTAATTTTTTTTCCTTAAGTCGACTTAAGGTGCAGCTTAAGTCAACTTAAGGAGCGACAAGTGTAGATGCAGAGTAAATTAAGTCAACTTAAGCCTCCTTAAGTCGACTTAATTTACAAGTGTAGATGCATCCTCTGTTCCCCCACCCTGCCACTTCTGTGGGTGGAAGTGGTCCTAGTGAGGACACACTCCATTGATGGAAGGATGGCTGTGCATACAGTACCTAGCACTATAATTATAGCAGTGGCTGTCTGCCTGCAAAACCTTTTTGGGCTGAATTCCATAGTATAGACATAGCCTAAGTCATGTCATATAGGTTTAAGCTCCTTGGCTGATGTCTGCATTCCCCTAGCCCATACAGGGATAGGACCCATGTGCAAAAATGTCATGGTTGGAATATATTCCTTTTTTAGAAGTTTCAGCCTCTTAAGAATTTTTAATATCCATTTATTTGAAGATTAAAAGGCAAGAGATGGAGCATACTAACTTTTAGAAGTGCTGCCTTATAGATTCCAATTAACAGCCTAATAGATAGGAAAATTATACAATGCAATAGTTCGTTTTCTAAAAAATGTATTAAATGTTTAGGAGCTAACTTAGATTTTAACAATTTTTGAGGGAAGGATCACCTTTTTTTCTGTGTATATACAGCACCCAGCACAATGGGGTTCTAGTCCATGATTAGGGCTGCAATGCGCTACTGCATAGACATGGTAAAAGTAAGAACCTACATTCAGTCTTTTAAGCTTTCTAAATAAATCGCTGACACACGTTTCTTAAAAATTAGGAAATGCAGAAATCAAAAAGCTTTCTGCATCATTAGTTAACCTAGGCAATTGTTTTATAAATATATTAATTTCAGTTAGTATATACAACAATAAAAACAGTTAAATAGCTAATAAACTACAAAACACTTTGGGCTATGTCTACACTACAAAAAGTTAAGTCGACTTAAGAAGGTTGACTTTAAGTCAACTTAAAATCGACCTTATTAAGTCGATTTAACAAAGTGCTGTCCATGGACGTGGACTAAGTCCACTTTATTAAGTCGACCTAACTGCCTTTAGGTTGACTTAACAAAGTGGACTTAAATCTCCACACTGGGCTTAGGTCGACCTAAAGAAGGGTTAGGTTGACCTAAGCAGGCTTAAGTTGACCTACCCCACAGTTCTTAGTAAGTCAACTTAGGCTTTCATTAAGTCGACTTAAGGAATTTCTTAAGTCGACTTAATGAAAGCCTAGTGTGGACGTGGCTTTGTTTAAGTCAACTTAAACTGCCAGTGTAGACATAGCCTTAGAGCACCATAAGAAATTATCTTTGAATTCTTCATTTTTATAACAATTTAATTAAACTCATGAGGAAAGCAGCAAAAATAATCTAACCTGTAATTACAAAAGTACCAAACTGAATGCGCCTTTTTGGTCTGTTTCACCAGTCAACATTAAAAAATCTTTTGCTCATCAGCCATGTCACCTGATCTGCCACCACTGAACCAACAAAATCTGCCACTGAAAAAATAATTAATTACCTCACAAAACAGCTATTTCTGGGGCATGGATCACTAAAAGAAACTGTGTAAGTGACATCTCTAGAATTTCAGGGCTTGCAGCTTTTTTAGGGTAAAGGATGTTTCCTTATTTTAATCACTGCACATTTTTAAATTAAGTTTAACTCTGTTCATTTTAATTATCAATTCAGGCCCTGTGCCTAATGATTATTATTTGCATCTTGGTAATTGCTAAAAGCTGGGTTCAAGTCTAAAGAAAGCAACCCTAGTCAAAGAGTTTGCATTCAAATGAGGCTATTATGTTTTAAAGGGAACCCTCTGAATGGAGTTACAAGGGCTAAAATGGTAATTACAGACCTGTGTATTAACTGGTTGCATAGGGAAGCGGCATGATCCAATCTCATGCTTTGCTTTTCATAAACCAGAAGTTCTCACTCTAATCCCTGTTCTACCACTGACTTGCTGTTAGTCATGGGCACATGATCCCTGGAGGTAGAAAATCTGTGGAAAGGTTGTAGCAGCACATGGTGTTCTCCTTGATCCTTCCGGTCAAGGGTAGGGGCTTGAGCTGAGACAGATGCATCCTGGAGGTGAATGCCTGGCTGCGAAGATGGTGTTACGAGGAGGGCTTTGGCTTCCTCGACCATGGAGTGCTGTTTCAGGAAGAAGGACTGCTAGGCAGAGATGGACTCCACCTATCAAGGAAGGGGAAGAACGTATTTGGAAGCAGACTGACTAACCTAGTGAGGAGGGCTTTAAACTAGGTTTGAAGAGGGAAGGTGACCAAAGCCCACAGGTAAGTGAAACTGAGGGAGACCTGGGGGAAGGGATGGAACTTGGGGGGTGCTGGGGCAGTAACAGCAGGACTAAAAAAGAGGGAAGTTGGAACTGGGGGGGGGGGAGGAATCAAATAATTGTTTTTTATTTCCTAATAAAGTCATAATACCTCAGGCGAGTGGGGAAGGAGGGCACCGGGAGAAATTGTAAGGAGGAAGATGAGACAGGAGAGAGAATTGACAGGGCAAAGTAGGGCAATCAGCCCGGTATTTTAAGTGTCTATACACAAATGCGAGGAGCCTGGGAAACAAGCAGGAAGAATTGGTAGTACTGGCACAGACAAGGAACTATGATATAATTGGAATAACAGAAACATGGTGGGGTAACTTGCATGACTGGAGCACTGCCATGGATGGATATAAATTGTTCAAGAAGGACAGGCAGGGAAGAAGGGGGGGAAGAGTAGCACGATATGTAAAAGAGCTGTATGACTGCTCGGAGCTCCACTATGAAAGTGGAAACAAGCCAGTTGAAAGTCTGTGGGTTAAGTTTAGAGGAGAATGCAACAAGGGGAATGTCATGGTGGGTGTCTGCTACAGACCGCCAGACCAGAAGGAGGAGGTGGATGAGGCATTCTATGGACAACTAACAGAAGTTTCCAGATTGCAGGCCCTGGTTCTTATGGGTGACTTCAATTGTCCTGACATCTGCTGGGAAGGCAATACAGAAGTGCACAGGCAATCCAGGAAGATTTTGGAGAATATTGAGGACAACTTCCTAGTACAAATGCTGGAGGAACCAACTAGGGGCCTTGCACCTCTAGACCTATTGCTCACAAACAGAGAAGAATTGATCGGGGGAAGTGGAAGTGAATGGCAATCTGGGCAGCAGCGACCATGAGATGGTAGAGTTCAGGATCCTGATCAATGGAAGGAAGGAAAGAAGCAGAACACACACCCTGGACCTCAGAAAAGCAGATTTTGGCTCCCTTAGGGAGCTGATGGGCAGGATCCCTTGGGAGGCTGATCTGAAGGGGAACGGTATCCAAGACAGCTGGCTGTATTTTAAAGAAACCCTGTTAAAGGCACAGGAAGATAACATTCCGATGTGCAGAAAGAACAGCAAATGTGGACGGCACCCAGCGTGGCTTAGCAGAGAATTCTGCGGTGAGCTGAAACATAAAAGGGAAGCTTACAAGAAGTGGAAGCTTGGACAGATGACAAGGGAGGCGTATAAAGATATTGCTCGGGACTGCAGGGATAAAATCAGAAAGGCCAAGGGGCAGTTGGAGTTGCAAAGGATATGAAGGATAACAGAAAGGGGTTCTACAAGTATATCAGCAACAAGAAAAGGATCAGGGGTGGTGTAGGTCCCTTACTGAAGGGGGCAAGCATCCTCGTGGTGGATGATGCGGAAAAGTCTGAAGTACTCAATGCTATTTTTACTTCAGTCTTCACAGGGAGGGCCAACTCCCAGGCTACTACACGGGGTAACACAGAATGGAGAGAAGAGCGGCCCTCGGTGTTGGAAAGTCAGGTTAGGGACTACTTAAAGAAATTGGATGTGCACAAGTCCATGGGGCCGGATGAATTGCATCTGAGGGTTCTGAGGGAGTTGGCTAAAGTGATTGCAGAGCCACTGGCCATTATTTTGGAGAACTTGTGAACGGGGGAGGTCCCGGAGGATTGGAAAAAGGTAACTATAGTACCTATCTTTAAGAAAGGGAAAAAGGAGGATCAGGGGAACTACAGACCGGTCAGCCTCACCTCAATCCCCGGGAAAATCATGGAGCAGGTCCTCAAGGAATCCATCCTGAAACACTTGGAGGAAAAGAGAGTGATCAAGAACAGTCAACATGGATTCACCAAGGACAAATCGTGCCTGACCAACCTGATTTCCTTCTATGGGATGAGATGACTGGATTTGTGGATGCGGGAAGAGCCATTGACATGGTATACCTCGACTTTAGCAAGGCTTTTGATACGGTTTCCCACAGCATTCTCATTGGCAAGTTAAGGAAATATGGGTTGGATGAGTGGACCGTAAAGTGGATAGAAAACTGGCTAGATCAATGGGCTCAGTGGGTAGGAATCAATGGCTCGATGTCTAGTTGGCAACCGGTAATGAGTGGAGTGCCCCAGGGGTCGGTTCTGGGGCCAGTTCTGTTCAACATCTTCATTAATGATCTTGATGATGGGATAGACTGCGTGCTTAGTAAGTTCGCGGATGACACCAAGCTGGGGGGAATGGTAGACACTCTGGAGGGCAGGGACAGGATCCAGGGAGACTTGGACAAATTGGAACACTGGTCCGAAAGAAACCTCATGAGGTTCAACAAAGACAAGTGCAAAGTCCTGGACTTAGGACGGAAAAATCCCATGCACTGCTACAGGCTGGGGACCGATTGGCTAAGTAACAGCGCTGTAGAAAAGGACCTGGGGGTTATGGTGGACGGGAAGATGAATATGAGCCAACAGTGTGCCCTTGTTGCGAAAAAGGCCAATGGCATATTAGGCTGCATCAGTAGGAGTATTTCCAGCAGATCGAGAGATGTGATAATTCCCCTCTATTCGACACTGGTCAGGCCGCATCTGGAATACTGTGTCCAGTTTTGGGCTCCCCACTACAGAAAGGACAAATTAGAAAGAGTCCAGCAGAGGGCAACAAAAATGATTAGGGGGCTGGGGAACATGACTTATGAGGACAGACTGAAAGAACTAGGCTTATTTAGTCTACAGAAGAGAAGACTGAGGGGAGATTTGATAGCAACCTTCAACTACTTGAAGGGGTGCTCCAAAGAGGAGGGAGCTAGGCTGTTCTCGAGGGTAACAGAGGACAGAACAAGGAGCAATGGTTTCAAATTACAGCTGGGGAGGTCGAGGTTGGATATTAGGAAAAGCTTTCTTACTAGGAGGGTGGTGAAGCATTGGAATGGGCTACCTAGGGAGGTGGTAGAATCTCCATCTTTGGAGATATTTAAGGCCCAGTTAGACAAAACCCTGGCTGGGATGATTTAGTGGGAGTGGTCCTGCTTTTTAGCAGGGGGTTTGACTAGATGACCTTGTGACATCCCTTCCATCCCTATTATTCTATGATTCTATGATCTAGAGACACTTCTCAAAGAAGGGAAAGAACTATAAGAAGAAAGGAAGACACCCCAAATCATTCTTCTCTATCTCTCTGCCCATGGTGTCTATGACACCTGAAGAACAAAGGACTGGGGAAGGGATCCTGATGGAAAGAAACTCAACCACTAGGATTGCTGAAATGTGGTAAGAGAGACCTGACTTTGATTGCACTCTAGCTTAAGTTAGCCATTAGTCGATTTTTACTTTTATTTTTCTCGTAACCAATTCTGACTTTTATGCCTCATTACTTGTATTTACTTAAAAGCTATCCTTTCCAGTTCATAAACTTATTTTATTGTTTTATCTAAACCAGTATCTTTCAATTGAAGTGTTTGGGGAAACGCCATTGGGGATAACAGGATTTGTGTACATCATTTTCTATTAATAAAATGACTGATTTTATATGAGCTTGTATTGTCCAGGAGAAAGCTGTCCAGTAAAAAACGTACTTTTCTGGGGAAAGTCTGAGATTGGGAATTTGCTGGTATCTCTCTGCAGTGTAATTCTCTCTGCAGTGTAATTCAAGGGTCACTGGCTACAGTGCTCAAACAATATAATTGGGAGTAATTTACATGCTGTGTGTAAGCAAACCAGGAGTGGTAGCTCTCACAGCAAAGCAGTGTGAAAGAAAACCCAGCTTAGAAAGCTGAGGGGACACAGCTGTTCATCAGTCAAGATTATCCCCCGGTAGGTATATCTCAGGCCTTGTACACACGATCAGTTTATCGCGCATTAAAACTCATTAAGGCGCGATAACAAGCACGGTGTACATACATGCAAGGGTGATGTTGCGCGTCAAGCGCCTTGTTGTAGCGCAATCCAACAACCACTCCGACGATAGTGGTAACAGCTGTTGCGGATCATCTGTTGTGCGTTTGAGCTCGTGTGTACGCTTACCGCGCAATGATTGGCCTCCGGAAATGTCCCAGAGTGCCAATCAACGCCACTCTGGGACATCGGAGCTGTCAA
>ML685951.1:1271761-1316796 GCA_007922175.1 Pelusios castaneus
TTCGCAAAGGAGCATTCACACGGTGAATGCTCCTTTGCGAAAGAAAGTGCACGTGTGTACACGAGAAAGCGCTATATTTATAGCGCTTTACTTGTCCCGCAATAACTTATTGCGGGACAAGTATTCTCGTGTGTACATAGCCTCACATACCCATCCCTTTCACCTACGAGCAGCTTTATACTTCATTTTTTGGGGGGCAGGGGTGAGTCTTTCTTCTACATCCAGGTCCAGGAAATGCAAACACCTACATGCGTAACTTCACTTCTCATGATGGTACAGTTAAACCTGTGTGTTTGAAGGATTGAGACCTACAGAATTCGATCACGATTAGTGAGGGAGTAAAATATGCTGGGTTTATACCTGATGCAGTGTACAATCCCTGGCACACCAATGCAGCTAATGTGCCTAGCACACTGGGATGAGGTGGGGTACAGCTATGCTGTCTGGTGCATTTCCCCTTCCTGTTCACCTGTATGAAGGGATACTGGTTCAGTGAAGACTGTTTCCCCTCCTGTGTTTCCACCCATGAAATGAGTGTCCAGTGTTGGGATTTAAAGCGACGGTCCTATGCACCTTCTGCCTGCAGTAGCTGGCCCACATTTTAGCCACATACCCAAATTTACTTTAAGGGAATCATCTGAGTTGACTGGAGCTAGTGACTAAATAATTGAAAGACATTCTAATATGATTTTATTCTTAATCTGTTTGATTGAGATACCACTAAGAGTAATTAATGTCTTTAGAATTCCTAGGTACTGTAACTACTGTAGCTTATCAGATATCTTGGAATATTAATTTGTTGATCACAATGTATATATATGAAAGTCTTCTGGCAGGTGGAGTCAGCAGCAGCAAGGGCCAGGTTCAATGTCTCTGAGTTTCTCTTAACAGCACATGATAGAACTGGCTGGAGCCCCCAACCCAGAAATCTGAGAAAACTAAACATGACCCTGGGCACCTCTAAGAGGCAATAGTTCCTCATTTGCAAGCACTAAGTCAGCATATAAGAAAATAAAGCTTCTACTTAAAGAGAAACAAGGGACCCAATATTAATTTGGAAAATACCACAACCACAATTCAAAAGCTATAGGCAAACCCCCACAGCACAGTGTGTTGGACAGTGTCCTTTGCCTCAGTTTCTCATGTCACAAATCCAGCTAACAAATGTCTCTTAACAGGCCACTCCTTTCTCTCTCTGCTGCACCCTCCTCCCAGTTGCAGTCCGTGGTTAGTGAAGACCAAGAATTCAGAAGTGTGTTCACAGCGTTCGCCTTCCACCCCCTGGGCTGGGGAGTAGGTGGTGGGGCAGAAAATAATGCTCTGCTGTGGCTGCTGCTGCTGGGTGCTCTCCAACTGACTCACAGCTGACACTGTCTCTCTGCCTCTTTTTCTCAACCACTGCTGTCCCTCTGGTACTGTTCTTTGCTATTACTGATCACCACAGTCTCTCTGCGGCATCATGCTTGGAGGGCCACTACTTAACCCTGCTCTTAGTGATTTCAGGTAGAGGGGAACCTCACTACCAGAGCGATTTCTGTGTTTTGTGTTGCAACACTGTCTCCACAGAAGGTCTAAGGCTTAACTCCTGGTGAGCCGCTCAAGCAGCATGCTACGCACATTTCTGTTGCCCTTTACTCATACAATTTGGGTAATAACATTTCATTGCCCCTGCATTCAAATACTAGAGTGATTTGCAACCCAAAACCAGCCAAAATTGATCATTTTGGCAAAGCAGCCCCATCTACTGTGCACCTAGGCAGAGTAGGCGTACCTATGGTCTGCTCCTGAAGTCTGTTCTCCCAGCATGTCACTAGATGTCAGGGAAGAGCTCATTCAGCCCCTGCTTACATTGAATGAAAGAAAAGCATCCAAAACAAAATATCTCAGATCACAAGCTGAAGGAAAGATAATTTTGCTTTATTGCATAATACTCCAGTAATCAGGATAATTTTGGAGCTGATCTCTTCTTAATTCACATTAGTAGTAAGAGATGTAAGGCCTATGCAAGCTTTATGTATTTTCTTTTTTAAATGTATCCTTTCTATCTGCTTCTCTGAAGCATTGTACTCTACTTGCGTCGTTCTTCGTTGTATTAAATAATCTCTGAACTGTAGTTCATGTAGTTATAGATTATCAATTGCATATAGATTATTGATTTCTCAACAGATTATTTCAACCTTCATCAGCATGTGTCATTGCTCAAACAGGCAAACACAGTGGGTTCTACCAACCCAGGCCTTTAAAGCACTAGATTCTACTCAGTGACACCAACATCAATCCAGAGTAAAGTCACTGTAGTTAGTGGTGTCAGATGATTTACAATGGAAAAAATGAGATCAGAAACTTTACACACTCAGTTCATTTAAGTCAGAGATACAATGGAATTTTTTAGGTCTACAGTGAAATGTGTAAGCAAGGAGTGTTTCTTGTTTAAGGTTTTTCCTACTGCCTGGTCTGATCTGATTCTCTTTTAAAGCAATAGAAGACTTTCCATTGAATTTTGTGGAAGTTGGAATGGACACTAGGGCTATGTCTACATTAGAAAAGTTAAGTCGACTTTATTAAGTTGACGTAATAAAGTCGACTTTAAGTCGACCTTGTTAAGTCAACTTAACAAATGTCAACTTAACTTTTCTAGTGTAGACATAGCCCCTTTTCAACCTTATTAAGTAGACTTAACACTTTAAGTCAACTTAATAAGGTCAATTTAGGCACTAATCTCCGTCCACACTGGCTTAAGTCGACCTAATAAGGTCTATTTAAGTGTTAAGTCACCCTAAAACAAGGTGTTATTAAGTTGACTTAACTTTTCCTTAAGTCTACTTAAGGAAATGCTTAAGTCTACTTAAGGAAATACTTAAGTCAAATTAAGGAAAGCCCAGTGTGGATGCGGAGTAGTTTAGGTCGACTTAAACCTCCTTAAGTCGACCCAACCTGTAAGTGTAGATGCACCCTATGACTCCGCATGCAATGAGTTACAGTGTATGGTGTGAACATTTGCAGAAATCTGAGTGAATAGGCTCCACTAGACATTGCTGAAGGAACAAAGGCCTAAATTAGTAACAGGGTCTCTCAGGAGTTTCAAATAAACTGGCCATATGGTAGGTGACCCTAGACACCAGGGATACTGATGAAATGATGTGTTCTTTGTCACAGGATTTTAAAATAACTGATGTCCCTTTCTAATTAGGGTGACCATCTGCTCTTCATTTGATGGGATATTTCATTTTAAAATATAGATGAGTGTGGAAAACCATATGGTCAAGAAGAGGAGAACAAACATTTGTTAGGAAAAATGTGTCTACGCTTTACAGAAAATGGGCCACCAGTACTCCGTTATTGTTCAGTGCCTCAATTGCTCACTGTGTGTATTTTTTTACTACAAAAATAAAACAACAATTAAATAATGATATCACTTTGTAGTTTTGATGGTTTTCATCTGAGAATTTCAAAATGCTTTACCAAGCTTAGCAAGTACAATTCTAGCCTTCTAACTTTTATGTCAGTTTGTGAGGAAACAGATGATGTCAATAACTTGATAACAGAGTCCCAAATTATTTTTTTGTTATAGGCATATTGTGGAGGTGCTCGGGGAGCAGTCGATGGAAAGTGGAATGAAACAGCTAGCATGTATTAGGTTTGAGGGAAGCACTTCAGGAAGATTCTGACTAAACTTAATTTCACGTCTCAGCAGTAAGCGCCTAAAAGTCACTGACCTGTAGCCTTGCACATATTCAGGTATCTGGTGTAGTTTAAGAGAGGCTCTCCATTTTAATGCCTGTATATTTATTCTGGATCACACCTGATAAAATGCACCACTGTCTTGTCCTTTTCTGATAGTCATAGAACTTAAAGGGACAATATCAATTTCAATATTGGTTCAAAACCTCAGATGCTGTACACTCTTAAAGCTCTTTTGAAGTTAATAGAGCTACAGTTTACAACTGATGAGCAGAAGCAGATTACCACATGGGACTACAGGGCCCATGCCCAGAGGCCCCCTCTGCCCTAAAAGCACTGTGGGGCTGGGGCCATCCTGGGCCGGAGGCTGGGCTCTGTGATCCCACCCTCCTGCTGGGCTCTGTGATCCCACCCTCCTGCTGGGCTCTGTGATCCCACCCTCCTGCTGGGCTGGCTGCTGCACCCCTGGAGGCGGGTGCAGACCGGTGCATGGTTGCTGTACTCCAGGGGACAGCAAACTTTGCCAATCCCTGTGCCGGCCCCTCCTCCTCAACCCTCAGTTGGTGCCAAAGGCCCTCTCGTGGAAAGAAGCCACCTGGAGTGGCTTCTCTCGGCAGTGTGCCTGGGGACCCCTATCCCCAGCTGTCTGGAGTGACTCCTTTTGGCAGCGGCACACCACAGAGAGGAGCCGCTCTGGGCTGCTTCTTTACATGGTATGCCTAGGGCATGGACATGGCAGGGACCTCCGCACTGCAGCCGCCCCCGAAAGAAGCCACTTGGAGTGTCTTTTGGTGGCAGGAGTGGCAATTTCTGTGGCGCCACAGAGGATGCCGAGTGCCGCTCCAAATGGGCTCGTGTGCATTGTTGGCACGCGTGCCGGGGGTTGCCTGCCCCTGCTCTACTCTAAGGCTGGAGCAGCTGGCCTGCTGTGTACGGTCTCTGGCGTAAACCTCCAGGGCCTGTGGTCCTGGAGGACCACAATTCCAGCCACACCATGTGCCAGTCGGCCCCACCGCCACTGGGGGCAGACTGGCTGGAGCAGGGGGCCGGGCGTCCTGGAGAGGGGTCACCGGTGGTGGGCCAGGGCCCCAGGCGGGGGCGAGGGTCCCCTTAATTCACCTCTGCTGCTGAGGACTATTTTAAAATAGTGTCGCCTAACACTGGACTTAGATTTTGAGTTTTAGTGAAACATGGTCTGAACTTCTTGAATTTTGAGGGGAAAAAAGAGAAAATTTTCAACAATAGATTTACAATTTCTCCCCAGTTTTTCAGCCAACTGCAAAGGCTGTCAAAAATTTTCAAACAGCAAAATGCTGATAATTGTGAAATTTCAAGATTTGAAGTGTTGACAGAAAAAACATGGACCAGCTCTAATATCTATTTAGTATCTCTGCCTCTAGGATAAGCTGTTCTCTATACTTCACATTCTTTTATTTTCCTCTGACGTGTGGCTTTGGAACCCACAAATCTCAGGCCAACTGATTTACACAGGATGAATCTGGATAGTTGGCTAGTGTTTTGAATACCCTTAGATACAGCTTAAGAAAATTCATATGGAGCAGAGCCTTCAGACCAGAACTGCTGCTTTCTGAAGGTTTCCACACAAGGACAACTACTTTTGTTCCTAGGACAGCCATGGAGCACAAAGAGACATTCAGACCAGAACCACCTCTTCCCTCTGAGACTGGAATGAGGGGTAGGTGGACAGGTGCCATTCTGTAGTGAGGTCGTTATTGCAAAAAGCATCTCTATAAAATGTTATTGCTAAGGTAAGGTGAGGGACTTGTTGCTTTTAAAATGCTGTACTCGAGGTCAGGAGATCTTGGTACAATTCCGATGTCTTCAATAGCCTTCCAGAGTGACCTTTGCTAAACCACTTGATCCTGATGTGCCTAGGTTTCCTCTAGATAAAAATACCGTGTGGAACCAAGAATACAAATGTGTGAGTCCCTCGCCTATGCTGAGTGGGACACCAAGGAGATGGAAGGGAATGCATCTGATTTCCAGCAGCTGATCCACAGCATTACCAGATCTTGTGATATTTGGTGGGGTTTCTTCACATCTCAGATGCTGAAATGGAAGAGATTGCAAGAGAATAGCTTCTTTTTTTTAAAAAAAGAGGTCAATTTCTAGATCTCATGGTGTCAAAACAAAGCTGGTAAACATGGAGTGACTCTAAAAAGCTCCGAGACCAAAAATAAAAAGATCCCAGTGTTTATTATTATTTTAAAATCTCATGATTTTTAAACCATTCTCCTGATTTTAGGGGCCCCTGACTGATGCTTTTTGAATAGTTGCAGGTTAGCAACACAGGTTGTGTCTGTTTCTCTTGGGGATATACAGTTTTACCATATTGCGTTTTAGTCTTTGGCCATTTCCCAGAACTGGAGACACGGGGCTAAGAGTCCCAAAAGACTTAGACACTTAACTGCCAGTCTAGGTGCATAGAACCCAGAATCAGGGATTCACAAATCCCCCATTCAGATGCCACTGAACCCTGTAGGTGCCTAAACTCCCTCAGCACCTAAAGTTTTGCAGTAGAAGTTCGCTAGGTGCCATGGACTGGTGTTTCACACTACGTGTCTGCCTAAGCTAGATCTATACCACAGAGTTAAGTCAATGTAAGGAATCTTACGTCGACCTAACTCTGTAAGCATCTACACTAAGTTGTACCCTTCATAATTTTAACCCGCCTACTGCATCAACTTAGGCCTGGTCTACACTCTAAATTTTGTTGACAAAAGTCAGCTTTTGTGGACAGAACGATATTGGTATATACACTGCAATAACTCCCCACCTCCCAACTGACAAAATCGTCCTGGTTTTTGATAAAATAAAACCACCTTGATGAGAGGTGTAGGACTTCTGTTGGCATAGCTAGGGAGATATAGTGTCAATGTCCCCTTACATTGGAGAGGCTGTCACTCTGATCGTTTTCACTGCTCCAGTGACAAGAAAGCCTGAGGTGGCTGATTCTCGCTCCTAGCTGGGAACAGGGTGAGAAGCCCCAGCTGCTGCAATGCAGGTGGCTGGAGCCTGCCTCCCGAATGTGATCTGGGACCTGGAAAGCTAAAGGTGGCTGGAACCCACCTTCAAGCAAGGAAGGAAGAAGCCCTGGGCAGTTTCTCTGCCTGCTTGTGGTGGGGAATGGGGAATAGGATGGGGCTAGCCCCCTGGGAGCCAGCCTGTGGGGCTCCTGACAGGGAGCTGAGATCCTGGTCTCTCAGCTCTCCTCACTGCCTCTCTTCACTTGGTGGAAGTACTCTTGATGAGGACACACACCACTGACTCAAGGAGGATAGTGTGAACATCAGCCGCCCGTGGTGGCTGTATGTCGACATATGTTTTGTTGGCATAGTTTTCAGTGTAGGCGAGGCCTTAATAACGCCTTTTCTGCAAAAGGCATAGGGCTTAGGTGGATGTAGTTAGGTCGACACAGAGTCAGCATAGACACTGCATTACTTACATTGCCCATTGCTCCCTTTCAGAAGCTGACCAACAATGCCCACACCAGTGGTTCTCAACCATTGTGTCGGGGCACTTTACTGTGTCACAGCACAGCAGCAAGTGTGTCATGAAGAGAGGGGGGGAGGGAGGTGGCTTTGACCTGGGGGGTGCGGAAGGCTGGTGTGTCCTGTAGGGCGGCACACACTGCTCAGCGTGTTGCAACCACAAAAGGTTCAGAACCACTGGCCTAGCCCTAGAGGATCTTCTGGCTCTGTCCCACCCCTGGGCCGCTCACTGTGCTGCTTGGCTCCACTGGGATGTAGCAGCTTTGCTTGCCAGTGATTTTAAGGATGTGCTTCCTGCTCTGTACATTTGTGTGCATGCGCATCTGTGCAACATCCTGCATGCTTTCCATTCACCTGCCCCTGCAACGTAGCTCACTTGAGGGATCCGGGCTGATGTGTCCTGTAGGATCGCACATGCCAGCAGGCTTGTCACGACCCACAAAATGTTGAGAACAACTGCCCCACACAGAGAGTTAAATCGGTGCAAGAACTCCTGGTGCGGACGCACAGCTGACACCAGGATCTAGTGCAGCCATGCAAAAGCAATTTAATCATGGTGGTGGCTGTGTAGCAAGTGTAATTTAGTACTTGCCCTAAAAAACCAGAGTCCTGTGGCACTTTTAAAGACTAACAGATTTATGTACCGCGTGAGCTAATAAATCTCTTAGTCTTTAAAGTGCCACAGGCCTCTGTTTTTGTTTCTCTGCAATAGACTAACACGGCTACCCCTTTGGATCTTGACTATTTGCCCTGAGTTCCTTTGTCAGCCTAGCCCCAGGCTCTTTCTCCTCCCCCTGGCACTCCATAGACTGGCGGAGACTGTCCGGTTCCCCAGTGGTTGCTGCGGGAGCTGGTGCTGCATCTTTGGCTCAGGGATCTTCTTGACGCTGGATCCGTTCAGGTTGCTCAAGCCAGGCTCCCGTGGGGCAGGGAGAGGCGGAGCAGCTCCATCCATCCCTCAGCAGCGGGAGCGGACCATCTCTGGCCAGAGGCGGAGCTGCAGAGCTCGCTGCTGCCCCACGTTATTAGCTCAGGGGCGGGGCGGGGCAGCTGTCTCTTGCGGCCAGAAGCTGTCTTGGTTTGCAGAAGGGCAGAGCAGGCTGCAGCACCGCGCCATGGCCATGGGGAAAGTGCTGGGGCTCGCCGTGGTCGGGATCCTCACGGCCTTGCTGGTGGAGAGGGTAATGGTGTTCCGGTAAGTGACCCTGGCTCCGCGGCCCCACCTCGGGGCGAGACCTGGGTCTGTCCCTCTGGATCGTGCTTCCCTGCCCTACTGCGCGGGGGAGGCGTTTTTTAGGGGCGAGCTGCGTTTCAGCTGCACAGCCTCAGTTGCTTCCAGCGGAACGGCCGCAGGTGGGGAATGGAATTCGAAGTGACTCCGGTTCTGGCCAGCGCACCCCTTATCGCCTCGCGTTCTTGGCATTCTGTCCGCGTCATGCGGAGCAACGGGGCCACGAAGAGCAGCCTCGATCGCGCATTCCTCGCCGCTGGCAAAGCTTGCCCCTGCCTCGGGCGCAGGCTGAGTGCAGAGCTGGCCGGGCAAGCGGCGGAAGACCGAAGAGCCTGGCTTGTAGCCCCCAGATCGCTGAGCAAGCGAGAGAACAGCCCTGCTGAACAGGGGTTGCCCCCCGGCTTCAGAATGGTAGCATCTGAGTGGGGTTGCAGTTCCAGCCTGCAACTTTCTCAAAAAGCCTGTACGTACAGACATGCGATGGGATTTGGGGGGGAGGGGGGAGAGGAAAGGAAGGGTTAATAAGGCTTTTAGCCGCCAGATGAAATCGGAGCCCATGCTTTGTTGGCTTTTGCATTGTTCATGCTAAGCCGGGCTTGAAACTAACTTCAGAAATATTTCCCCAGATAAATCAGATTTACCGTAGGACGAGGTAGTAGCTGGGTATATCCGAACTTTTCTTAACTGGATTTATTGGGATCTGTGAACCTCAGGGTGGTTTTCTTGCTCGTTACTCCTCCAACTGAGGTCATGATGACTTAGATATATTGACACACCACTCAGGATAGCAAGCACAGTTTCACCAATCACTTCTTGTAAAAAAAAAAAAAAAAAACTGTTTTGCGAAAGAGCTGTGGTTTAGATTACAAAAATAAATAACTTTATTTTTTTAAGCCAGAACTTGTGGCTAAACAGCCACTAGCAAACCAGTTTGTGTACTCCCTGGAGCCAATGTACTTTCAGCAAGGGAACATGTCAGTTTCAACCTTTGTTGGAGTTAGGGGTAGAGAGATGAATAGCAAAGAGTCAATAAAACCATAGCAATAGAGCAAACATCTAGCAAAGGCTACTCAATACAATATTACAGGAATAGTTTTTTCTTAAAAACATAACCATGTAACTTTACTAGCTGTAGGCTAGAAAAGTGAATGTGGAACTATTTTGACAAGTTCCAAAGGGGTAGCTGTGTAGGTCTAGTTCAGCAAAACACACAAGGGGTGCTGACTCCATTGGCACTTCTAAAGACTAACAAATTTATTTTTTGCATGAGCTTAAATATATAAATTTGTTAGTCTTTAAAAGTGCCACAGAACTCAGTTTTGTTTGTTTTGTTTTTTGTTTTTGGTGGGTTTTCTTTTTTGGAACTACTTTGTTACATGACAATGGAGTCATTACCCTTGTGATCCTGAGTAATGTAAAACTTTTCAAGATATCAAAGTAACAACATATAAATGATGTACATTTTAGATTCAACATTGTAGCTAAGTACAAAGAAACTTTTTACTACTTTCTTTTATGCAGAGTAAAGTGCATTAAGAGAAGTGTTTTGGGCCAAATTCAACTCAACGCTGATGCTAGCTGAGAAATTTATTGGCAACAAGGAACACCTAGTATTATGTCTCCCCATATAGGGATCTTCGTAAAATTCTAGCATTCCCAGTTCATTTTTTGGCTGAGCTATTTCAGAGCGCAGTAACTAGCAAGCCCCTGTCAAAAACTGAACAAAGAGAATGAAAATAATATTGAAAGCTGGTGAAATAAAATTATATGCTAGAAATAGATAAAACTTAAAGTACTTCGTAAATACTCTTTGATTTTAATTTTTTATGACTTTTTTCTGGGGTGTGTGTACTGCATTATAAGCCTGCTACATTGCAACCTTGCAGATACAGCAGTACTGGTGACTGGAAACGTTCAACTTCAGATAAGAGTTGACACTTGTGTCCAGTTTCCACTAATATGATGAAGTGGGTTGCAGCCCATGAAAGCTTATGCCCAGAGGCAGCTTTTGGGGTAGGTGAAGCAGGTGCACGCCTAGGCCTTGAGCTGTAAGGGGCTCCCTTGCCTGCCCCAAAAGCCGTGTCTGCCTCGGCTGGCAGCCAGCAGAGAAGCTGGCCCTTGTGTCCAGGGTTGGTGAGCAGGAGATGGGGCTGGAAGTGAGCTGGGGGAGGGGCAGGGCGGGGATTAGCAGCGGGGAGCTGGGGCTGGCGACAGGCGGCCCCCATGGGCCTATACGGGGCCCCACAGGTCTATAGGGGGCCCCACAATGTGCCTTTGCCTAGGGCCCCCAATAGCCAAAGGCTGTCTCTGCTTATGCCCAAAGAAATTTGTTAGTCTATAAGGTGCCACAGGACTTTTGTTTTAACTGTACACAGACTAACACGGCCACCCCCCTGGAACTAGTAATGTCAGAACAAACTAAACTTTCATACAATGATTTGGGTAAACTGCTCTATATACTATATCGGTGTTTCTCAATCGGGGGTGGTGGGAATCCTGATTTATTTTATAATTGTATGTTAAAGATGAGAAAGTAAGCAATTTGTTCAGCAATAGTGTTCTGTGACATTTGTGTATTTTTATATCTGATTTTGTAAGCTAATGGTTTTTAAGTGAGGTGAAACTTGGGGTATGCAAGACAAATCAGCCTCCTGAAAGTGGCACAGTCATCTGGAAAGGTTGAAAAACTCTGCCTTGTGGGTTGTTTTTGCAGTGCGTTGTGGGATACCAGCACTCTTGGAAATATGTCAGCATGGAGTCAGTTCCCACAATTCCATTTGTTCCAGGCCATAATCTATTTTCACAGTTTTTAACCTTCCCCCACCCTCGGTTTTGCTCTTTGCTTTTCCATTTCTCTGCTGTCTCTCTGGGGGGAGTGGAACAGATCAACAGAATTCCCATTGTTTTAGAGGTAGGGTACATGATTCTTCTGTATTTGAGGAACTTCAGCAATGGCCTCTACTAGGTCTACAGCAGCAAAAATGAAAAAGACAAAGCAGCATAGGTGAAGGAGAGTGAGCATAACAATCGCCAGTTGCTGCAGGCATTCACTGACCAGATACAAACAGTGGAGAAGCACTTCTGTACCGGTGAAATGAGTACCAAGTGGTGGGATTGGATAATGATGCTGATTTTCAGTGATGAGCAGTGGCCACAGAACTGTTGGATGTGGAAGGTCACGTTCCTGGCGGTGTGTGCTGTGTTTGCCCCAGCCTTCCAGCTCAGGGACGCCAGAATAGGAGCTGCATGATCGGCGGTGATCGTGCTCTGAAAGCTTGCAACCCTGGGCTGCTATTAGTCAGTGGTCAGTCAATCTGATGTTGGAAAATATATGGTGCAGGTGGTAGGGGTTACTTGTTGCTCAGGTATGCACAGTCAATAAGCATATCCAGCTGCACAGTATTGTGACTCCAGGTAATGTGGGAAATAACAGAGGAATTGGCTTCCCAAGCTGGGAGGAAGGACAGTATATGGGACATACATCCTGATTCTGTGCCACCCACCAGCTTGCTTTTGAGTACGTAAACAGAAAGGAGGACTCTTCCATGTTTAGGCAAGTATTGGTGATTTACAGAGGACATTTCATGGATATTCACATTGGCTGATCAGGGAAGATGCATGAGGCTCATATTTTCAGAAATACTGGACTTCTTGGAAAGCTGCACTCGGGGACACTTTTCTCATGGTGGCAGGGTTGAAATGCCAAAAGTGATTCTTGGGGAACCTGACCTACCCTTTGGTTCCTTGGCTGATGAAGACCTCTGTGGCAGCAAGGAAAGATTCATCTCCCATGTTCAGAGGTGCAAGATGGGTCTGGAATATGCAATTGAAAGCACGCTGGAGATGCCTCATGATTAGGCATCACAGTTCTGGGCAACTGCCCCTGTATTCCCCCCTTTAGGGTCTTCCAAGGGCAACCGCTCTAGGTTCCCAACTAACTCCGTAGCCATCACCCCTCTTGGGTAGACACGTCTCTTGCTTTCCTGACAAGGATTTTCCAGGCAATTCTCTGTCTACCCTTTGATATTCCCAGCAAGCCAGGCTCCCCGAAAGGCAGTCTCTGCTCTTTGCTTTCTCTCCAGAATCTATAAACTGTAATTGCTGGCAGTTATAAATTATCACACAGCCCTCTCTAACCAGGCATGCTTATTCTTAAATTGAAAGATTACAGAGAAAACCTATTAAAACAATAAATGAACATTACACACATGCCAGTAAGCTTACAAGAGATCACCTCCCAACTCCAAAGAGGGCTCCAGGAGAAGTCTGTTCTTCAAACCTCACCAGGGAATTTTTCTGTGGCTGGAAGTTCGTAAGAGCCTCAGCTCAGAACCACCACACCCACAAATAAGTTTGCCTTTCTTCTATGTCACTTGTCACCTTTGATCTTGAGATGCGGAGAACAGGTAATCAGCAGACAATGGTCCTCTCCTCAGGGCATAGCTTTTAAAAGCTGGAATTTTCCATAAAGGGCGGGGGGGGGGGGGCAGCAGGTTAGCATTCACTTCCCTAGAGATTTCCCAGGCAAACACTTGACCCTGTTTGCCCCAAAAGTCCTTTCTTGTCTCATGCATTGTTCAAAACAGGCCTTTTAACGTTCATAACATTTCCCAGAGTTCATCTCCTCGCTAGAGAGATTACATACAACCCCAGCTCATAATAATATATAAACTTTGCACTTAATACAACACATTCCAAAAAATACATAAACTTAATTCAGGGAGGTTTTTCAAGGATACTGTCACATCTGTCACACTAAGCTTGTGTATGAATGTTAAATGATTTGTAAACACCTATTCAGAGTCTGGAAGTAGGGCTGCTGACTTGGGCGGTCACATATTTTGCTTGGTAAGAAACAGTAAATAAAGCATGATTTCCACGCAGCTCAATTTTACTTAGTAGGAATAAATAGAACTTCTTAAACATTTAAAATAATTTAAAAGCAAAGGGCAAGGTCCTGGCAGAGCCTGAATCACAGGTTAGTGTCTGTATAGTCCTAGCAGGTCTCAGCTGTCACTGGCGTTAAGCAGTTGGGATAGATACTGTTGTAGGCTATGGTGGTGCCTTGATGGTGCAAGGAGTGGATAGTCCCAGGAACAAAGACATGTCCAAGCAATGCACTAGTTGCTGGGATGGAAGTCTTGGGGCATTTTGCAGCATTATGTTTTGTAGCATCTACATTTATGGTGAAAGCTGTATGATGTCTTCATGTACTTCTTGATACAGCTCTTGGCTCTTCTACTCAGAGCACCTTTATGTTCTTTCTCCAGCATAGAGAGAATCCAGGGATTTCCTCGACTGCCTAGTCTCTCATGCACAGGGCTCTGAGCAAAGGAGGAGCTCGGAAAACATGTCCTCCTTTGTCATCTGTTTCTTTTTTTCCCTTCTTGTTAGGGTCAGCAGGGGTGGAGGCTGCACCTCTCAGGAATGCCCAGCCCAATCCAAGATCACAGATAAATAACACGACAGATGTTTTTAGATTTAAAGGGTTATGGTACATCTACACTGCCAGGGCTGCACAGATTAATGCAGCAGAATCAATTGAGCAGTCAGCAGAGACCCGCTCAATCAATCCTGGATGTGCTTTCCAGCCGATGCAGTAAATCCCCCCTGACCAGAGAGCATTTCCCATCGATGCGGTGCAGTAGAGATGCTGTGATAAGGAAGCATAAGTAAGCTGATGGGGAGATACACAAACGGCAGTATGTAGCTTGCGTATCTTCTGTCAATGGAAGCTGTCAGCGTAGGCCAGGCCTTAGCAGGAAGGAAAAGAGATGTCTCAAAACTCCTTACATTTTTTTACTTAAAGATTTTCATAAAAATATGCAGATCAGGCTTGTTTCAGTGCTGATCTGTGGTTGGTGAGTGCATAAAGTGCTCTTCAAAGCCCATCGCTGAGACACAACACGGAGGGACTGTTGGGTGCTCCGGACAGTAAATGTAGGGATAGTGGGTAAATATTGCTAACCCTATTATTGGCCGTGGTGGTTATGACTAATATCATTCCTGAGAGTGACACAGTCCCCCCGGGAAAGCAGCTGCTCAACGAAGCTTGAAGTTGCCCTGGTCCAAGTGCTGCCAGGTGGGGGTGATGGTTCACAGAAGGTGTCCAAGTGTGACAGAAGGAACAAGACAACCTTTCTTATAAGTGGCCAGGAAAGGAGCAAAGAGCTTTTGCTTGAAGATACCGAGACTGTGCCAGGGAACAAAAGGAAAATTCATCCCTGCATCATCCTAAACCTCCACAAGAGGAGAAGTATTTTCACTGTTGTACTTAAAAAGAAAAACTAGCAGGATCTTATTCAGGGGGACAAGGCAATACACCACGGTTATTATAAGAAACCACTATTGATAATAAGAAACCACTATTGATAACTATCTAGTACATATGTACACGCTCATACATACACGTGCCCACACACACACAGGAACATGTTCTGCAGTTTATCAGGTATAGTTACCATTCCTGATTGTTGCTTGCGATGATAGCTTGAGTTTGTGGCTGGTGTTTGCAGCTCATGGCAGCTACCTGCCAGGGAAGCCGAGAATGAGGAAGAATGGGGTCTCTGTTGGGCACACAGCTGTACACTAATGTTCTTGGATGCCATGCAGAACATTACCCAAAGCTATGCAGTCTCAGTCATCTTTTATATATCTTTTAGTGCATGTATCTTTCTGTGCCCACACTGCCTCAGGGTATTGTATGACCATGAGTCATCAGTCAATGGCAGATGTGACTTTGATCTTGTTCTTGCTGGGGCTTTTTGTCCCTTTCTAGGGTGGATTCTTCTTGCTTTTCAGGGATGTGTCTGCATTCTTCAGCCATTTAGATGGTACTTGTGTTTCATCAGGACAGGCTGGTGCTGGAGACTGATCCCATCTCTCACACCCCCTTCATTCACACATCCAAACCAAGTCCACACATCTAAACAAAGTTTCAGCAAGAGACTAAGCAAAACAAAATGAAATAAACAATCCATCATGGAGTTTTGGTTACAGTATAGAGTTGCAAGTGAATGAATGAGCATGGCATTTTTATCAATGAATATTCCATATAGAAATTTCTGTTTGAAGCAATAGTATGGTATAAATTCATCGCTACTGGCTAGCTCTGCAAGCCAAAACATTCCACTCCTCTGAGCCACCAGCCCCGTCTCTACTTCTTCCTACCCTTGAATCCAAGCAGGCATGTTTTGGGTGAAGGCTCTCCGACTAGAAAACCAAAGCACTTCCATTTACAATGTGTACATAAAAATCATGTTGTTTACCTGACTAATTACAGGCTTGCTTGCAAGGATTTTGATGTTTTCTACTGCTCTGATATTGCTTTCAGAATATGTTTGTTTAAGTGTGCGTTTAATGGATTTATAGGTGTAGAATTTCCATCTTGCTTTCAAATGCTGCAGACTACTAAATGGACGTGATAGTTTCATATGGTACTGCCAGCACAAGTTTTTCCAAAACAAACTGGCTACTTCAAAAGGCAGTTCCTTTGTTCTCTGACTGTACATGTTTGGCTGCCATTATGAAAGGAAGGGGAGGTGGTTCTGAGGTCCAGAAGAAAGTGATGAGAGAGAGAGAGGAGTTTGTGCTTTAATACAGCTGCCTGATCTCCTTTCCCCTTCATCACTGGGTTATGTGTCTGGGATGGGGTTGTCCATCTCTTGAAGAGCTCCTGGCTCTCTGAGGGATCTGCATCCTTCACATCCCGCTGCTCAAAACTCTTGTCATTGCTGGGTTTCTTTCCTCTGCCTCATTAGGTATCTACTGTTACAGATTGGTTATGAGGTCCCTGCAAGAGCTGGATACAGAGCAGCAAGTATGAGGGGGGTAGCCTCAGATCTTGGAATTGCTGCTCATCACTTTTACACCCCTGTTTCTGCATCCCCTCAGCACTGACTGAAGATACCTCTGTATTCCTGCAGTTGTTCTGCGGCTGGGCTTGCACTGTCCCTCCCCACTCCAAGGAAATCCAGGCCTTCTTTTCTAGACAAGGCAGGCCCTCAGGGTTTACCTGTAGCTTGATATGGAGCCATAGGTGTATGCTTACGAAGGTGAATTAATAGGAAGAACATAACAGGTAGTTTAGAGGGGATCAAGCTTCTGGTCACTGACCTCTGAGCAACTGAATTTAGAATTGTGACTAGAATGGTCATTCTTGGGAGGTCATTTTGGGACTACTGTTTGTAGTGGGACTCTGACTACAACCAATAACTCAGGCCCGGAGGTTCTTTGGATTCAGTAGAGACAGCACCAAGGAGGCAATGTAAAGAGTAAAAGCAAAGTACTTTTATTAGGGTACAAACAATCGGCTGGGGAGAATAGGAAAGAAAGAAAGTCCAATACTTGTGCCCCTTAGCAGCTGGAACCCCAAGCAAGGCGACTGCAGGTGAAAAGCTTAGAGAGCGATGACCTGAAGGCGATCAGCACAGCAGCGGTCCCGTTGGTGAAGTTCCCCCGAGGAGGGGTTTAAGCATCAGCTTATATACACTTTTTTACACACTAACACATACAACTAACTTTTTTCCCACCTAGTTACTACATTAGCGCGACCCCAGGGTCATTAGAATTATTACCTTGTTTTTCTGCGAGAAAGAATAACGGCCTTGGTTCCCACCAGCGAGGGAGGAAAGACATTCCAGTTCCCATTGATGAGGGGGGAAGACGCATTTCAAGGCTGACAGTACCAGCCTTGCATCAAGTAGGTAGTATCTGGGAATCGTCATACACATGCAGGGTTGTTTAAAGGTCAGGGCTCAAATACGACTACACCGTCTAACTAGCTAACAACCATCACAAGATCTTCTGTTATTACTGCACTGCTGAAGGTCTATTTCTACTGGCATACCATGAAGACACTGGAACCTACCATTAGGGGAGGGGGTTTAACTTGGCTGACAGAGAGTCAGGGTTTTAGCAGTAGGACCCAAAATTGCGTGTGGGTGCACCCTGGGACCTTGCTGAAATAAGGCATAATAGACCATGGAAGAAGCGTGTCCCCACCCAATGGTTCTCACTGTGAACATGGAGAACGGCAGCTCTCATGCTCAACAAAGCATGCAGGGCTATGCCACTTGCTCATGTGACCTTGGACTCCTTGTGCTGGTAAAATGCCACAAGCTAAGCCTAAAGGCACCCACCCACATGGAAGAAAATACATAAGGCAGCTTCACCACCGCCATTTTGTCTTTGTCTCCTGCTTCATTTCTTTGGACTGAATTCCTAGCGAAGTTGCTATGAACAAAGACTGATGACCCCTCCACCCTCTGCCACCTCAAGGTGTTTGGGGAAGTTCCAGAGGCTTTGCAAAGTGGCTGTTTATTCCACCACTACTACAGACCTGATTCAAGAGCTTAACAATACTTGTATGTATGTGATTCTTTGATCATTTTAACACTCCCTTTCTTTATCCCTATAGCAGCATTATCATTGGCTGAGTGACTGATCTTTTTGGGATTGGAGGAACCCTTTGTTTGATGAAATTTGGTTCTGCTTAAAGAAACTTGCAAATGGCTGATGAATCTGGGGCATTTCTCTGTCTCTACCAGACAAACAATATTAATATATTGCTTGGCTGTTTTGAAAGAATGCTACTTTTATTTTTTTATTTTTTGCACAATATCCTGGTCTTTGTGGGTCCAGTGTGATAGGGGTGGGGCAGGGGAAAGATGGGAGCAGTGCAAGAATGCTGAAGGAGATGAGAGGCTGCACAGAGGGAAGGAAGAACACACATGTTAAAGGATGATTCCTCAGACTTCTTGCCTGGTGATCCAACATTTACCTGAATTGCTTTTGAATGTACATACGGGGGGAAACACATATGTAAAAGATCACTATGTTAGATCACTGGTAGCTCTGACGGACTTGCTGCTCAAGCCATGTGTTATGGAAAACTCAAGTTTCAGCAGTGAGAAGATGAAAGTTGCGTTCAGGGCTCTTTGAAAATAGTTTTAAGTTTTGCTTAACCTGACCACTTGAACTTGATCTCTCCCACCCCCTCCTCTGACCTAGAAACCATATCCACATACTGACCTTAATGCAATAGTAGGCTGAGAATGTAAATGGAAGCAAATAAAGAGATTAAAAAGTTATGGCTTCCACAGCAATGTTAATTATGTGACTGTCTTATAGTGTCGTGAAGTGATCCTGCAGTTAAACAAATGCCTTAGTACAGAAATGAAATGTGGCCAGTTATTGCTATGGGATCTTTGACTCTTGAATTTCCCGACTCTTGATCCTACACATTCTCAACTTTAAATGGAGGTGGAAGGAGGTGGAAATATTAGTGCAATAATTTACTTTAAAAAGAGAAATGTTCTGGTACATGTATTTGACACCTTTTGAGTGTGGGTTTGGGGACTACACCTCAGACACACCAGTTCTGGTAGGGTGCATGTCAGTCTGTTTGTTACAATAGGAGGTGGGGGAGAAATGAGAGGTGAGGCTTGCTCATTACTAATACCCACCTGAAGCCTACTGACCAACATATTCAAATTAGTTTCAGCGAGATTTGTGGCAGGAGAGAGGCATGTGATACTCGCCTCTCTGAAGCTGCTGGATGTGCTTGGTGGCCACAGTGCACTGAGCACCACCCTGGAGGCTGTTAATGCCCCCCTGCTGCAGCAGAGGACGAGATAACCTGATTGGCCACCGCATCCACACATCTGCTGCTGGGGATGGGGACTAGCTGCATGGCCCATCCTTGCCCAACACATGTGGACAAACATGTATATCTAACCCTCCACTTCCCACTCCAGCCCAAAGCAACAGACACCTGAGGAAGGGATTTAGAATGGTTGGAGCTGAGCAGAGAGGTGGTATTGCTGTTGGAGGAGATAACTCCTGACTTAATAATGTTTTTTGCTTGTAAATGGGAGTCTCCCTGACATACCAGGAGATTGAGTGAGTCTCACCTGCAGAGATCACCTTATTTCTTGTCATCCCTTAGCCTTTAGTCTAATGACCTTTGGACCACTGTGTCTAATGCTATCAGTATTTGGGGAGGGGTAAGAATAGTAAAGTGGTGATGCTGGGAAGGCAAAAGTCCACAGGAAAGTTATGAGAAAATTTCAGCTTGCTTCTTTTAACTAAAGTGTCCAGCCATCATGATTGCAGAGAAAAACTTGAAAACAGGATGTGAGCCCACTCTGAAAGCTCAAAAATAGAAGATTAACAAAAGCTCCAGAATTACAGTTTATAAATATCTCCTGTTTGCGGGTGACTCTTGAAGTCTGATTCCCAATTTTTGGGCATTTGGAGACAGCAATATTGCTGATTATAAAGATTATTGTATGAAGAGCACTCTGGGGGCTTAGTCGATATTGTACTAAGACATAGAATGAATGTATCTTGAGTTTGACAGGTTTCCTATCTGCTTACTTTGATAAGTGCAAGATGTTATGGGATTCTTAGCATAGGCGAAATAGATTATGGTATAGATCACTTTAGACTGTAGCACTGTTCCGATATTTGTACTTCAAGCATACTTGTATATGGGTGCAGATAATACATATTATTAATGTAATACAGGTCTCGACAAATCTGCCACACACCTAGGGACCAGCACAAAAACTGAGGTGCCTAGATGTGCAGCAGTGAAGTGGTCCCCCACCTCCAAAAGACCACCTCCACTTTTCAGTGGCAGTCCGGAATGCAGAGTCCCATCCCCCCCGTTGAAAATCTGCTGTGGCCACTGACACTTTCGTGGCAGAGTCCCCTCCCCACCTCTAAAAAAAGGCTGCTGTGGCTTGGCGGGGCGTGGAGAGGAGAGACGGCAGTGCTGAAAATGTCAGCGCCACCGGTTCATTTTTTAGGTGCCAGGAGGCATTTGCCTCCCTAGCTGCCATGGCGCTGCTGGGCACCAGGGGTGAAATTCTGCACTGCACGGCTACCTGGCGCCCAGGATTTGTCGAGCCCTGATATAAAATATATATCTATCAGCCAACATGTATTGTTAGCACTGTTTCAGTTCATAAAACTCCCTTTGACCTGTTACACTATACCATTATTTTCTCTTGCAGAAGTAAATTTAATGCCTCCAGAGAAGTGGAACCAGTAGATCTTCCCAACTGCCACCTTATTAAAGGGATTGGTATGTATGTGGCAGCACTGAGTACTTTATTTGCATTGGGAGGCTTGCTTTGAAGTCAGCTATTTAAAGCTTGTTTTTAAAAATCTGACCCTGGTAGCAAAAATAATGGTGGCTTATAAATACTCTTATGCTAGTGCAAGTCCCCACAACTCTGGTGAGGAAAAGGAGAGAAAAGCTGTTATGAATGGCTAGATGTTTAGTATCAAAGGAAAGTTTCAGTTAGTACTGGGATGGGAGGGTTTATTGAATATTTCTGGAGTGTTAATACATTGCAAATATTGCTTATCTTTTAACAACTTGTGTTACTGTGCCTTGAAGATTGAGAGGCCAGCTAAAATTCTGTAGCTTGTCTGAAACACCACCTTGAGGTGGGGCCATACTTCTGAGCCACACCTCCAGGTGCCTATCTGTTGCTAATACTTTTCAAATGGGAGCTTCTGCAAGCCTGAAGGCTTTCGGAGACTGAAACAGGCACATAGTTAACTGGAGTGCTGATAAAAGCAAGCTGGCAAAGTGCTGGGTGGAGTTGGTGGTTTTAGGATCAGAGTTCAGTGACAGTGGATATGGAGAAAGTCGAAAGGAGGTTAGCATGTGAGACACACATAGCAGCATGTTGCCAGTTTCAACACTGTGGTATCCCAAAGGTTAATGTATTGCATCATTTAATCAGAATATGTAAGTGAACTATAACCCTTGAAAGATGAAAAGTCCATGCTTGTGATTAGTTGAGTTACTAAGGCAGTGAGTGCCTTTTTCCTATACAGGACGTGCCTGAAAATACTATGAACTGAAGCTATTCTTTAGTGTGTTTATTTGTACAGACCTAAACTCTGTCCGATGCAAATTAATTTTAATATGTAAGCTGTTTATGAAGAAAACAAAAATGTACATTTCTTTATCTCCATTTCTCTACAGAGACTAAGTGCAATATTTATGAGCTACTTGGCATGCCTATATATCTTGGGATACATTAAGTGGTCATTTTGTCCTCTTAATTTAATATTTCTGTTGCACACCTGGAAAACGTGGAATTCATTTTTTAGCTAAAGGAGCCATTGTAATTCTCATGGCTGCTAGCCACATAGCTACATATTCTTTGGTTAATATATCTCCTTCATATTTGAGGTAGTGTTCTCAGCACGTTAAGGAAGGGTTTGTTTTATCTGTGCAAACGTTTCACATGTTGCAACCAGCCAGTTCAGATTAGGTTTAGCTGTTTTAAATGTCGACTTTGCATTAACTTGTTTTCTCCTTATTTGAGCATTTATAAGTGAATTTGCTGATTTAAGAATGCTAAATTGTTAGAGGGACAGATTAGTCATGTCTTGTTAACAGGATCTTCCTAATGACTGCTAAAACAAAATTCTAACAGGGTTGTACTTATGGCTGAACTCTCTTGTCTATTTGTGTGTGTGTGTGTGTGTGTGTGTGTGTGTGTGTGTGTGTGTGTGTGTGTGTGAGAGAGAGAGAGGAAACTTTGGATCAGTTGGAATTTACAGCCTTCCATCTGCCCTAGATGAGTCACACTATTGCCTTTACAATTTCACTTTTTGTATGTTGCAAGTATCAATGTCTTCCAGAACTTTCTGAAAATGTATGTAGTTGAATAAACACAAGCAGAATGTTTTTGGTGTGAGATAGTGGGGAGGGTAGGTCAATAGAACTTACATTTGAAAAACATTTTATTCTTCTCTGAGTTGAGCCCAGATTGTTTTAGAGTAGAGGCAGAATATTTTTTTTTCCTTGGATAATGATATCTCTGATAAAAGATATTCTTAAGTGATTCCTTTAAACTAGTGTGTTTGCTCCCATTTGGGAAAAGCCAGAATGCTCATTCTGTTTGGGGAAAATAAAATTCGAAATGGCAAAAACAATTTGATTAACTTCTGAACAAAATAATTCTCTCTCACCAGGTTCTTGCAGCCTGATATTTATATGATGATTAACTAAATGATGTTAGCTCTTTTTTGCTCAGAGAGTGTGCTTGAGCTCTCCTTCTTACTCCTGTGTCAAAATATTTCCTGTCATTGCTGGTCCTCAGAGCGAAGGCAAAGCGAGGAAGCGACTCAGTGGCGTCAACATATCAGTCGGTGACTATTGTGACAAAGTCAAGCCAGAGGGTTTTAATCCCCGGGCCCCCTTCCCATATTGTATGGGCCCCCTTCATGCAAGCCCCAGCCCAGATAGGCGTTTCCAACCACTTCTCAGTACCATATGCATCGGTTATCGCTCCATAAACATATTTATAATTTTATATGGTGTTATGTCTATATCAATTATTGTCACAAACTAGCAAACACTGCATAACACAATAAGTATTGTGATCTTTATATTCCTGATATGCACATTTCACTTCATTAAATACAATGCCAAACTTGGAACATGCAAATTTTAGGTCACTTTCACCAAATTCCAGTGACAGCTCTGTAGTGAAACATGATGGGTCAAGTGCTTCAATAGCACTGCTTAGACGTTTTTCTGAGTTTGGCAACAATCTAGCATTCATACAGTCCGCTAAGGCCTGGTAAAACTGACATTTAGAAATTTCAATTTGCTTGCCAGCAATCACAGACATGTTTACACATACACCTTTAAAGCAACCTGCAGCAATTGCCTCACAAGTCTCTTGGTAGAACTCTGAATCACACTCTTTGCGAGCTATAAATACCTGAACTTGTTGACTTATCAACTTACTTGCTGTAGATAATGTTACATCAGCTTTTTGCAACACCAAGAACAGGTCTGCAAGTTCCTCCAGAGCATCAGGCATGAGACTCAAGTTTTTAACAAAAACTAGATTCTCCAGTTTTTTTTGCCATGTCAGCAGATTTTGCTTTATCTTTCCCTTCTCATGAAAAATCAGTTGATTTTTTTTTCAAGAAGTGGCTATGGAAGGCTGCATATGAGTGCCAAACAGCTCGTACAGTGCAGCAGCTAGAGGCAACCCAAGATACATCAAGTACGCAATCAATCCTAATAAGCTGGACTTCCAGATCACTCGCACATTCAGCCAACTCTCTCAAGCACTTTGGCGACTAAGGCCATGTACACACGATCACTTTATTGCGCGATAAGGCTCCTTACCGCGCAATAAAGCTTGGAGCATCCACACAAGTGTTTTCCCTGTTGCGCGGCAAAACCCTCTTACCCCGCAACAGTTAAACCATTCAAGTTGAGAGTGGTTAGGCTTACTTCGGAACAGCTGTTCCGCAGTAGTGCTCGTGTGCACAGATTTTGCGCATTAGACTGCCTCTGGAAATGTCCCAGAGTGCCAATCCAGGCCACTCTGGGTCATTGGAGCTGTCAAATATGTCAATTTCACTGCTCTAGCAGAGCAGTGAAATTGACTATTTTTGGAGCTGCCACCCACACCCCAGGGCTGAGCAGGGGGCTGACCCAAACCGGCTGCCCTCGCCGGTTCAGGCCAGCTCCCAAGGGAAGCTGCAGAGCTTCGGGTGGCGGCTGGGGCTGCAGGGGTTTGGGTGGCGGCAGGGGCTGCGACGCTTAAGTGCGCAGCCCCCGCAGCCACCAGAAGCCCCGGGGCTGAGCAGGGGGCTGGCCGGAAGCCCCTGCCGCCACCCAAACCCTTGCAGCTGGACTAGGGGGCTGGCCCGAACCGGCAAGGGCAGCCGGTTCGGGCCAGCCCCTTAGCTCAGCCCCAGGGCTTCAGGAGGCAGCAGGGGTTGCAGCCAGCCACCTAGCCCAGTGTACCACTGGGGCAGCCCACTGCCAGCCAAAAGGCTGGCTGTGGGCAGTGCATGGTGGGACAGGTGCCCACCATGCACTGCTCCTTGTATCACAAAGGAGTGTTCACACGGTGAATGCTCCTTTGCAATACAAGAAGCATGTGTGTATACACAAAAGCGCTATATTTATAGCGCTTTCCTTGTCCTGCAATAGCTTATTGCGGGACAAGTTTGTCGTGTGTACATAGCCTGACTGTAAAGAGCATACATTGAATCCACAAATGATTTAAAGAGATTAACTTCACTGCAGTATTTGATAGCATCAGTCACAGCCAATGCCAAACTGATTAAAACAATGCCAACTTTTCAAAAGTGGAAATTGTGTCTTTAATTTTGCAGCAGCACCAGCCTTACTGCCTAACATGACAGAGGCTCCATCTACACCTAAACCAATCCAATTATCCTTGAGAAATTCCTCCGTGAACCCATGTGCTGTCAAACACTGCAGCAAAGCTAATACTACGCCATCAGCATCATTGCTGCCTAATTCAACCAGATCAAGAGAAAATGTAACAGGACCAATGTTTGCATCAAACGTTATGTGCAAGTGAAGTACAAGACAAGAAAGTTTACTTAAATTTTTACTCATCAATTAAAATAGAAATTTGATATTGCTAAGAAATGACACTAGAACACAAACTATGTTTCATCTCCACAGATATGTGGTCTATTATGTCAGCACAAACAATATTGGTATGCAAAACAGGACTGGTATCTACACCATTTAACTGCTGTGAAGTAGTAAGGTCTGGATGGTGAGTGACCACCACCCAAATAAAAGATGTAAAATGCATGCTATCCTAATAACACTATCTAGGACAGGGGTCTCAAATTCAAATCTCCACGAGGGCCACATGAGGACTAGGATATTGGCCCAAGGGCCACGTCACTAAAACCTTTTCATACAAGGAATTATTAGCACTGCTGGATAGGCTTATGACATCTTTCTAGGGGCCTGAACAAAACACACATTTACTTTTAGAATTATTTCCATTCAAGATCCAAAGGGGTAGCTGTGTTAGTCTAGGTCAGCCAAACAAATAAGGAGTCCTGTGGCACTTTTAAAGACTAACAAATTTACAAATTAACAAATACATTTGTTAGTCTTTAGAAGTGCCACAGGACTCCTTGGTGGGCTCCCCCCAGCCCCCATTCAAGATAGTGGTATCATTAGAAAGACAGAGAGAAAGCAAATAAACCCACTTAAAATTTTGCATTATAAATCAGTAGTTCCCAACCTTTTTGGTTGAGGACCCAAAACACAGATTTTAAACCCTGAAGGGCCGGCAGTTTATTTAGTTAAAATTAAATTAAAAATTAATTAATTGAATTAAAATGTATTGTAACTAAAATTAATTGGTTTAAATTTTGATTAATTAAATTTGAATTGATTTTAATTGAAATTTTAAAAAGGTTTTTAATTAAAATTCATTTTAAAAAAGGTTTTTGTTTTTTTTAAAGAAAAGGAAAGAAAGGGCGGGCTGCATACAACCCTAAGTCTTTGGGGGACTGAAATTGTGAATGCTATTTAAGAACATCTTCACTTGTGTAGTATTACATTTGCACATGCACATGCACCAATAAATTAAATAGAAAAACACAAGAAGGTTGCTTTGCATCCACTTTCTGCTTGCCTGGGTTGTTCAACAGAATGTGCTAGCCCCGTTGTCTCTGGCAAACACCCTGCCATTGACCTTCGTAGTCTGAATCTTTGAATATCTGTGCAATAAAGATTTAATAATTCATGTTGCTTGCTTTGTTATAATGAGTTTTTATTTTATGGGGAGGTTTATTGTGAACACAGAAGGATAGTTAGCAGCCAGTTTAACCAAACGTTTTGCTGTATCAGTGTGTGGGGAGTTAGCAATGGGGGGTGGGAAGAGAAGGAGAGAGATTGTGGCTATGTTGGGGATGAGAAATAACGATGGATGGTTGGCTAGCCTTGGACTGGACATTTGAGAAAGTCTGTATTTTACTAACCCGGGGAAGAGGGGAACAAGTGGCTGCATCCAGATCTCTGAGCAGATTAATGTGGTGTTTCCAAAGCCATCTAGCATGGAGGTTTGGAACTGACAGAGCAGATACCTTGACCACTGAGGAAAAAGAAATTTGTGTGCTCCAGAGTTGCCAACATGTGGATTCTGGATGATTCCTGGCTCACGGGGTTGTAGCAGTTTGCAGGAGAGCAATGAGTACATCATGATATGGAGATTGTTGACTTCAGGCTAATTTGGGTGGAGGGAGGTGGTCTGCATTGACATTATATTTTGCCAACCAGTGACTAATGAGGTTGTGCCCTACTGGACATTGTGCTGATTCAGTGGGGCAGCAACCATCTGGGCCTTATTCCTAGTGTGCACCTCATGTAATATATGAGAGCAGATTTGGACAACATCAGAGAGTTGTGTCTAGGAGCTGTGATGGTTTTCTCTGATTTGGCTGAGCATCTGAATAATTGCTACAGTGATATGTTTGTGTTGGAATCAGCTGTGTAAGGTTGCTCACATGTTTGAAGGATCTGGCCCACATAAGGATTTTTTTGCCATTGTATGTCACTCCTTTTTCTTTTTTTCTTTAAATCCCTTCAAAAAATATTATCGTATCCGTATTTATCTGCAAAACTAGACCAGTTTGTCTGGCCTCTTGAATGAGCATGTGATTAATTGACTGGATTGGCTGTGAATAAAGTAGTCATAAACTACACATGTTGTAAATGGGAGAATGGAGCAGCTGTTCCAGTATATTCTAATTATGTTAAAAACTGTGTATCAGTGGTACAATCCTTTTCAAGTTATTGCAAGACTTGATTTTGCTATCTAGAGCCCTTTTTGTTTTTTTCCATACAGAATTTCCCACTTTATGTTTTTAGACTCTTGTTCACTTTGCTTTTAATGCCAACTTAGAAAAGAGTCCGAAACTAAATTTGGGGGTGGAGGTGGTGTTGCGGAGGGGGAAGATTACTGTCTAAAAGCAACCTTCTGTCAAAGGTGAACTTGTTTGAAAATAAATGGGATTTTCTCCCACGAAAGCTCATTTGTTAGTCTTTAAAAGTGCCACAGGACTCCTTGTTTGTTTGGCTGACCTAGACTAATAAGGTTACCGCTTTGGAACTTGTTCATGTTTAAGTACATCATAACTATTTAATCTTTAGTACAATTAAAAATTCTAAAAGTCCTTTTCTGCAGTAGATACAATTTGAACTTCTGTCTCTCACTTTGCAATTAGATCCAATCAGATATCCAGAAGGAAAAAATCATTCCAACAGTCAATGAATTCTATATGTCTTGGGTAACATCCTGAAATTCTAGTGCCCCGTCTTATTCACTCTTCTTAGAGCTATGAAACCCTGTTGTTAATGCAAACGCTGACTTAGCAATGAAGTAACAATGGAGTATTATGTAGCTTTGTTGGCTGTAGAAGGAAAACCAATTCTCTAATGTGGCATTCACCACTGTTTGTTCATTGCATTTAACTGAAAACATGTTTCTTCTCCATTTGGTGGTTTGCTTTTGTCCCTTGGCATTCCTCCATGCTGTGTTTGAATAGTGTCTGTGCAAAGGAAAATCCTACTAATGAAGTTCCAAAGTGAAAGATAAATCTTTAGTAAGCTGTAGCTCAAACACCAGAGAAACACCTTCAGCAAAGGCAGCTGAATTTTGTTAAGCTCTCATTTCACTGTTGCCCCTCTCTACTTGAGAATACCCAAGTCACTGAAAACTAAAAATCTAATTTGGGGATTAGATAATTGTGATGTTTCTGGCCTTAAAATATATGGTCTATACATGCAATTAAACTATGCTTATTACTGGTTTACCTGCACTCATTGCAGATCTCATTGTCAGAAATGGATAAGTTTTCCAGTGTAGATGAGGTTCAGGCTCAGAGGGAACTAGGTAGCTAAGACAGAAGGGGTCCTGGAGGCCAGCCTTCTAAACAGCAAACATTGGTGGTGTGGAGAGGAAGTTCATGTCTGAGTTACCTGAAAAGCCCAAGTCCTAGGGCAGGGTTGGATAAAATTGGCTCACAGCTAGGCACCGTAATTTTACTTTTGGTCACCAGAGGGCACTCTTCCATTACATTTCTGCAGTGGAGCTAGGCATCAGGCTACTAAAACTAGTCGTCATGGCGACCAGAAACATAGATTTGTCCAGACCTGTCCTAGAGGGAGGGTAAACTTGAGCATTGACTTGTAATTTGTACACTGTTGTCATTTTTAATAGCTTCTGCTAATTCTTCAGACACATGGTCTCATTAGCACTGTTACTGAAAACAGTAATCATTAGTTATCTCTTGGAAGTCAGAATTATGCGAGAGAGGACAAAGATTTGAGCAACAAACGCTTTCTCAATAAACCATTTCTCTGTCTTCCTTTGCAGAAGCTGGTTCAGAAGATATTGACATCCTTCCTAATGGTCTGGCCTTCATTAGTTCTGTAAGTACTAATGCTTTCCACACAGAAGTAATAGCTGCAAATTGCAGGCTGGACACTTTCTGTTCGTACTGCTTCCTGGGAATAGAGTGGACTTAAGTTAGCTTAAACTGCATTTCTTCTGATTTAGCCAAGTTCATTTCTTAAGCTAACAATGTTGTTGTCACCATTGTTATACACCTTTTATCAATGGTATTTGTGGCTTCACATTTCGCTGATGTATTGCCAGCCCAGTGTTCTGCGTTTGAGTCAGCCCCTCTTCCCCCTCACGTAAAGAAATTGACTTAAAAATCACGAATTTTTAGCTGTTTTTGTTAAGTGAATGCTGAGAATCTCATTCATGTGATTCTGGCAACTGTCGCTTTTAGAAAAACAAGAAATATTGCAACACGTGATAAAATCATGAGCATTAGTGACACGGATACCGCCTAGACTGTAGGAAGTGTTCTATTCAATAGTCTCATTAACCCCTGAGGTAGGCTTAACTATGGCATGTAGCTTTGTCCATATTTTGAAACCTTTCTGAAGAGACACCCTTGATAAATTCAGAGATTCCCTGTATTAGCTGGCACGGTAGCAGTGTTCCAAGGCTGCAGTTGTCCAAGGAGATCTGAGAGGTGCTTGTCTTGAAAGGGTGACTGGGTGCATATTGCAAGTGGGGATCTGCATGGTGCTGGGAGTAGGGGTGCATCAGAAGCCAAGTGTGGCTGTGCAGCAGGATGTCTCCAGGATGCAGCAAAATGAGGGAGTTTCTTTTGTGGAAGGGGGTTGTGGCAGCAGATGGATATAGAGAGTCAGTAGCACCATGAGCATATCTGGTGGTGATGGGGGGTAGAAGTGGGGTGGCATCAACAATATGGTGAGGAGGGTGCACGTCTATGTCTGCGGTGGGTGGATTGCAACACAAGAAGGGTGCAGGCAACATAATGAGAGTTAAGGAGAGACAGATTGATTAGGGAGAGCATGAAACGAACAAACAAAAGATGACGTAATTAGCATAGTCATTGCTTTATTGAGATAACCACAAACCAAACCGAAGCGCTAGTCTTGGTAGCTTTAAGATCCTTTTCAGTCAGAAATGAACTTAGAATCATAGGCTATGTCTACACTAGCAAGTTAGGTCGACTTAAGGAGGCTTAAGTAGACCTAACTTGTTCCCCGTACACACCAGGCTTTCATTAAGTCAACTTAAGAAATTCCTTAAGTCGACTTAATGAAAGCTTAAGTCAACTTAATAAGACCTAACCCTCCTTAGGTCGACTGAACCCTCCTTTATAGACTCATAGACTTTAAGGTCAGAAGGGACCAGTACGATCATCTAGTCTGACCTCCTGCAAAATGCTGGCCTCAAGACCTCACCCACCCACTCCAGCAATAGGCCACCAACCTATGACTGAGTTATTTACTTCCTTAAATCATGATTTAAGGACTTTAAGATACAGAAAATTCACCAGCAGGTGAGCTATACCCTGTGCTACAGAGGAAGGCAAAACACCCTCAGAGCCCAGGCCAATCAGGGGGAAAATTCCTTCCCGACCCCAAATATGGCAATCAGTTAAACCCTGAGCATGTGGGCAAGTCTCAACAGCTGGCTACCCAAGAAACAATTCTCTGTAATAACTCAGAACCCACCCCATGTACTCTCCACTCTTAGGCCACTTGTATATCCACCACATGTAGCCAAATATCAGTCAATTTCCAAAATAGGCTAATCATACCATCCCCTCCATAAATTCATCAAACTCAGTTTTGAAAGCAGTTATGGTTTTTGCCCCCACAACTCCGCTTGGAAGGCTATTCCAGAACTTTCCTCCTCTAATGGTTAGAAACATGCATCTAATTTCAAGCCTAAATTTCTTGATGGACAGTTTATAACCATTTGTTCTGGTGTCCACATTGGTGCTGTACTCAAATAATTCCTCTCCCTCCCTGATATTAATCCCTCTGATGTATTTATAGAGAGCAATCGTATCCCCCCTCAACCTTCTTTTGGTTAGGCTAAGCAAGCCAAGCTGACCCTACCTGTGAAGACTGGGGTAAAAAAGCATTGAGTACTTCAGCCTTTTCCGCATCATCCATCATGAGGATACCTGCCCTATTCAAAAAGGGACCTAAACTTACTGTGTTTTACTTGATCTTAAAGGGTTTAAAATATCCATGGTTAAAAAGCTTTGCACCAGACAAACCAGGGGAAATATTTCTGATGGATTTGAATGATCGAAACCCAAGAGCAATGGAACTGAGAATAAGCCGCGGATTTGATCTGACATCATTTAACCCTCATGGGATCAGCACATTTATAGACAAAGGTAAGATGACTTTTAAATGGAGACAAGAAATCTCAACCTAGAGATTAATAACAATTAAAACTTTTGCTATCCCAGTTACCCTACATGTTACACCATCAATAACCTGATACATAGATGGCGGAATAAAGTGTGGTGCTCTAGCAGATATTTGTATACTGAAACAAAAGAGCTGGCTGTTTGAGATAGTTTGTAGAAACACATGTACAGATGCATTCAATCTTCTGCAAGACAGAAATGTGCCCTGTATAAAATGTATATTGAATATAACTGTAGAGAATATGGGAAATGTCTATTTTTATGAACATTATGTGTGACTGAGTTTACCCACTCATTTGTGTATTCTTCCTACTCCTACTTAGTCTCAAGGGGTTAACCTTTTTTCAAGAGACACACACCAGGAGTGAAGGAATAAGTAATGAATGGTGTGGATGTGGGTCACATAGCTACGTCTGAACTGGGACAATTGAACTATAAACATATGGCTAGAGCTACCCTGGAACTACAATGGAGGCCAGTGACCAGACCATTAATTTTTAATAAACATTGGCCAATGGGATTTCTTGGAATATGAGTAGGTGTCTACCTATCTGACCACAAACTAAACACTGGAAGGCCAGTACACATGAAAACATCACTGGAACTTGAAAGAAGAACAGAAGTGTTTGGGGGCTTGTATAAGAAACTTGCTCTTCCAACAGGAAAAGAGTATTCCAGTCTGGGAGTGCCGAGCAGTGCCAGGATGGCTTGCTGAAGACATGTCTGTCTTCCAGGTCAGGGCAAAGAAGATCCTTCCTAACCAAGAAAGGGACAGCTAACAGGTTAGGGGAGAATTGTGCATTTAGGCTTTTCTTTACCATTTTAACCCAGGCCTGGTCTACACTGCTGGTGGCAGTCGACAGGAGATATGCAAGCTTCCGCATCTCCCATCAACTTACTAACTTTGGGTGTGTCTTCACTTGTAAATTAAGTCGACTTAAGCTTGCTTTAGTCGACTTAATTTACTCTGTGTCTACACTACATTTTCCTTAAGTCAACTTAAGCAGCTTGCTTAAGTTGACTTAAGGAAAATTAAGTCAACTTTATTAAACCTCCTTTAAAGTCGACTTTAGGCTTAAGTCGACTTTCTAAAGTCGACTTAAGCCAGTGTAGACCTGGAGTAGCCCTAAGTTGACTTTGAGTCGACTTAGGGCTCTCCAGGACTCCCCCACTGCCCTCCCTGCCAGGGGGAGTGGCACAGTGGAAACCTGGCATGCCCCCCCACAGTACAGTGGGGCAAAGGCTGAGCCCCCTGGCAATTGGCAAGGGGTGCCCCCCCTGCCACCATGGACCTCTCCCAGGTCCACCTAGCCCCTAGAAGTCGACCTAGGCATCCAGTGTGGACGCTCGAGGTCAACTTTGTAAGTTCCTCCCTAAGTTGACTTAATTTTATAGTGTGGACATGCTAAGTCGACCTAAATTAACAAGTATAGACAATAGCCCTTGACTTGTTGTGGTGTGTCTATTGGGCTGCTCTGATGGGAATTGCCTTCCAGTCGATGCAGCCTTCTCATAGGGGTGGATTGATGGCATTGACTGGAGAGCACTTCTGGGGTCAATTTAGTGGTTCTCAACTACCTACTCAATTGATCCTGTGGCATTGATCTTGGAACACCAACACTGCTGCAGAAGTGTAGACCCCCTGTGTCCCTGCACACTGTGTTCCAGCCGACTAACACATGATGTCTTGTTTTGGAAAGATTTTGTGTCACTGCAAACATGCTTGTTGTATGACTTTCAATAGAAGAAGTCTCCAACAGAGGTTCAAAATCATTTGGAGCTGCTGAAGGAGCTATGGTGGGAAACAGGTGCTGAAGCCAAGGACTTAGTCTTTGAGCTGTGGGGCTTCCCCTTGAGCACGATGCAGACCCATGAGCTGTCACTAAGGCTGAACTCCCAGAAAAAACAGTATAAAGCTTGGAGGGAGGCACAGCATGTCCTGTATTATCACCGCAGTAACAGATCGCAGTTTTTGAACGCTTTAGGTCATGAGTGTTTGGTAAAGGGCAGTAAGAGAAGGCGGCTCAGTGTATGGAAATATCACCCCCATAACTGTTCAGTACTGCAGTTCTTGGGCTATGAGCCTTAACTGAAATGTTGTTGTCCAGCATACGGAGTCTGTGCCCAGTGAGCATTTCTCTTCTAGTTCACTCCACAGTAATAACCAAAAAGGAGTGCTGGCTTGTGGCTGAAAGTCTGGTTCTACAGCCTTTTGGCACTGAATGACAATTTGAGACATGGCATCCTCTAAAAAGTAGCCTTCAGTCTCTTTTCATCCTCTTCTAGCACCCCACAGAGATGTCGAGTGGAAATGCATCAAAAGGCACTCCTGTACTACAATAATGGAGGTTTGATACGTACCTTAGACAGACATTCAAGCAGCCATGTCATTTTTGTGAAACACAACCATTTTTCACGTTCTTTCTTTAGATGACTCAGTGTACCTCTTTGTTGTGAACCATCCAGAGTTGAAGAGCACAGTTGAGGTGTTTAAATTTGTAGAGGAGGATAATTCTCTTGTACACCTGAAAACTATCCGACATGAACGTCTGTCAAGGTATGGAATGCAAACCACAGCAACCCTCTCCATTTGGCTAACACTATTTTTTGTTAAGCTTTATTCGTATTCAAGGAAATGTAAACCCTAGAGGAAATCCCCACATTATAGATTGTCCTGCTGCTTTTATTGGTACCTCACATCTGGATATTGCTGAACTACTACACATCTCTCCTATCTCCTTTGTAAGTGAAATCCTGGATTCACAAAAGAATGTGGTGCCTAATGTAGAATCCTATGTTTTCAAACTGAAACTTAATTTCTTGTTTTGGTTTAGGAAATCTTTTATCTTTTTCTCTAGTCCAGTCCAAAACAAGAACAATTATTCACAGTGTTATAGTTTTTCACATTTCCACTTGAATTCAGTCTTTTTTTTTTTTTTTAAAGACCAGAATTATTTGGGGCAGAATAGAAAGTTGGTAGCAAGATCATGACTCGTCTGCCTTAGGCTTGCTCAAGTCTTAGCATTGTGTGGTCCCAAGCCATATGACAAGCTATTAAAACTGAAAGGTATTAAAACTTTACAGTGTGTATGTGGAGCATCATGTCTGTTTACTGCACCTTCGTCATTGTTGGGAATCTTACAGAGATTCCTAACCATACTTCAGTACAACCCTGTAAAACTTCTTGGAACACTACCAGTAATTCCCAAATCTCTGTATTTGTTCTATCTTTTCATTTCAGTGTGAATGATATTGTGGCTCTGGGACCTGATCGTTTTTATGCTACTAATGACAACTATTTCTCTGACCGCATCTTGAGGTTTTTGGAAATGTTCTTGGGCTTGACCTGGTCGAATGTTGTCTATTACAGTCCAACAGAAGTTAAAGAGGTAGTCTCAGGGTTTTACTCAAGCAATGGAATTAACATTTCACCAGACAGAAAGTAAGTCTCTTTGGGGCTCCTTGTTCCTTTGATGGGCCACCTTATGAAAGAAACTCAGATCATAGAAACTGGAAGGAACTCTGAGAGGTCATTGAGTCCAGTCTACTCCACTCATGGCAGGACCAAGTACAATCTTAAGCCATCCCTGACAGGCGTTTGTCTCACCTGCTCTTCAAACTTCCATTAATGGAGATTCCACGTCCTGCCTAGGCAACTTATTCCAGTGTTTAATCACCTTGACAGTTAGGATTTTTTTCCTAATGTTCAAACTAAACCTCCCTTGCCATAATTTAAGCCTATTGCTTCTTGTCCTAATATAATAGGATAATATTCCTTACCTTTATGTACACATTTTTGTGTGTGCAGAATGGGTGGTTAGAAGTCTAAATTGACTTGCAGGCAGGTGTATATTTGGCTAGCTGACTGGATGGTCTTTGTAAAATGTGGTTGTAATAAGTAATCTGATTATATAACAGAAGATGATTTTTTTTTAATTTTATTAATTTTATTATTTTTATTTTATCTATTTTTATTAGACTATCGGTGGTATTTTATGTCCAGTAATATCAAAGAAGTTACATTTTAACCAAACTGATACCTACTTTTTTAAAATGCCTGCACTGGTTGCAAGAATTAATGGCATAAAATTCCTCCTAAAATGATAAGAAGTAAGGACAGCTGTTCATTTAACTTATACAGGTGACCACGTGCTGGGAGCCTGTATCAGTATTAACAATTTGTCATTTGTGACTGGCATTTTTACAAAATATGTATTTGTGACATTATTGATTCAAGTCCTTGTTCTTATATGAGAACACTCGAAAGACCGCTGTATACAATGCCATCAGCACTTCCGCCCTCTGCCTTGAGTTCAGTGTGTAGTGCGCTGCTTGGAATTGTATAAATATTTCAAAGTATTCGTTTAAAGCATTTGAAAATCAAGGCTAACACTTGTATCTCTCTGTAGATATCTTGTTAATAGACTCTTTCTTTTGAAGGCATGTTTATATTGCTGACCTACTGGCTCACAATATCCATGTTATGGAAAAACATGCTAACTGGAGTCTAACTCAGTTGAAGGTAAGTAGTTTGCCACTTTAGAACAAGAGCCTAATCTATGTTTGAAATTTAGAGTGTGCCTTTAGGAAGCCTAGGGTCTCTTTAAATCATAGCCTGATTATGAGTGTAGAGAATGTGTTAATATACTTGGAAATTACATTGCTGTGGAGCTGTGATGGGCTTTTCTTCTAACAAGGGGAGAGGTATTCCTGTGGAATTTCCTGTGAGCAATTATTATTGTTCACTTCATTCTAATACCAGCAACCTTAAAATGAACCTTGAGTTTGGCACTGATCATGCTCTCCTTTGGGGCTCTGTAGACCTTAGTTGCAGTTCGTGTTCATTAATGCAGCCTGCAACCAGAAAGCAGTCAGAGAAGCCAGTGGTATCTGACTGGAAGAGCAGAGGGCAAGTCACAGAACATAAATATTCCTATTCTTCTGCTTGGGATTCAGCTATCTCGCTTTTTATGTCAATAGGAGTTACTTCTCCGCTGCTTAAAGATATCTGGGCCCATAGTTCACAAGGCTGGTGTTAGGAGATGGTATGCTACAATATGATGTGCTCTAGTAATCAATACTTTTGGTTGCTGTGGGCTCGCACAATGGGCTATAACATGTTTCACACATCTGACATCTGCATTAGCTGAGCAGCTCCAGTTGTCAGGATTTCTGTAATTAGCCCCAAATGGTTTGGTTACTGGGCCATATTTAATAATGGGATCTGGTGGTTAACACAAACAGGGTAAAATTTCAAGTCATGAAATAAATGCCAGCAGAATGAAATAGCAGGTGACAGTTCCAGCAAGGAATCCAGATGTTCTTCTTGGGGCCCAATTTGCAGAGCTTTCTCTAATGCCAGTTTTTTAATATCACTTCAGCCACTCCTGTCTTTTTCCTCACCCACACATCATAAAGGGTCATAGAGATGTAGAGACGAAAGGCTGGAAGGGAACTCAAGTTCATCTAGTCCACCTATGCTGAGGCAGGATTAACTCTTTAACTCTTCCGTATTTTCAATTTCCTTTCCTGGGATTTCTTACTCAGATCCCATATCCTGGAATTTGTTCTGCTCCCTAGCCTGGTCCCCAGTCTAAATCAGAGCAACCTCAGGGCTGTCCTGAACAACCGAGAGTGGCAACACTCCTCAAGGGATTCTAAGGCAGCTGGAGATCAACAGGTGTGGAGATGTTCTAGCCACACCCCTCACACCACAGGTTGAGCTGATGACTCAGTACCACTGCTATAGGCTTTCTCCCTATGCTGAGTAAATTCTCAAGGGGCTCGTTACACCACCTTTAAGGCTGCTTAATGCCACTGGAACAGAACATCCCAGCCAGAGGGAGGCAAGGATCTGGCTCTCTATTCAGATCTATTTTTGGTATGAAGTATTTGACCACAATGCCACTGACATGTCTGGCATCTTATAGAGACGTTCCAAAACTTTGCCTCTGCCCTGAGGCTCTATAAGGAAGAGGCCTTTACCTAGATAATTACATGAAAAATGAGAACAGCTCATGAAATTACATGAAAAATGAGGTACACTGGATAAGATTATTTAAGAATAAATGTTTTTGGAAAAGATGTAAATCCCTCCAGGCAGGCTGTCCCAGAATTGCTCAGTTTTGTTGTCTTGTATTGGGGTTTTGCATGAAGTGTCGGATGCCTGGCCACTGTTGTGACAGGATACTGGACAAAATGAGCCTTGGGTCTGATCCAGTGTGGCAGTTCCTAGCATCCCTGAAGAAACTTTCCCAAGAACAGCTTTCCTTTCCTTTTCACATGATTCACGTCTTCTCCCCACTGATCATGAGAGTTGGTCTCCTCTTCTTTCTGTTCCATTTTAAGTCAGGTTGTTAGTCCTGTCAGGGAGGGATATTGCCAGCTTTCATGCCTGTAAAGCACCATGCACACCAATGGAATGGTGTCTCTATATAAAAACATACTATTGGAAGTGACTAGGGCTAATGATATGACCCTTGAACTCTAATGCTGAAGCAAGTATGTAAGTTATTTTGATGCATCCATCACCCTAATATCAGGAAAGCACAGTAAATGGTCCACGTTGACCAAATAGTAGTGAGGGTAAAATCTTAGGATGGTTTCAGTCCAGATTTTTGTAGGTGTTACTGAAGAGCATACATGCTGATTGTGAATGAATAAAGGAAGGCTATACATGAAATTTGTGACTTTGATCCCTGTAACATTTTTCATTGTGTTGCATTGTCCCATGTTTGATAGGTCCTGGAACTGGACACACTAGTCGATAACTTGGCTGTTGATCCTTACACAGGAGATATTTGGGCAGGCTGTCATCCTAATGGCATGAAGCTATTCTTTTATGATCCCGAGAATCCTCCTGGTTCAGAGGTTAGTTGACAGATCCTATTGGAATATTAGACCTTGTTTATACTAGAAAACCGTATTGCTTTACCTAGACCAGATCCTAACTAAAATGGTACAATTCTGCTTCCCCCTGCAGTGTGGATGCAGTTAGATTGGTGTGAAAGTGTTTATGCTGGTACAGATTATCCTGGGATGAGATTGGTGCATAGCACATAATGGAAAAACTTATGTAATGCATGGCAGAACACTAGACAGAACTGAGAGTCTTATGTGCCAATCCCCATGCATTATCATGGTTACATTACCACCTTCCCAACCAGTTATGTTCTACATGCACCACAGTTACCAACTAGACTGAAACAGGCCTTCCAGCTGCTTGGACCTTGAACCTGAACCTGAGTTGACTTCATCATGGATTCTGCTAACTAAGAAGCAGGAGATGCTTCTTCAGCCAGGGTGGTGGAAGGGCAATACCCTATGTATGGTAAAGAAGACTGGGAAGGTTTGGGCTATGGTCAAGATAGTGCAAAGTAGATGGGAATGTGGAGAAAGCCTCAGCCTGCTTAGCTTTTTGACCTGCAAGATGGCAACTGCCAAGAGAGACCAGCTGGTAGCCACGGAAAAGGTGGTACATGGATGGGTATAGTGGGATTTCCAAAAGCACTACATTGTTAGGGAGTTCAAGTCCCGTTGACTGACTTATACTGCTAACTCACTTCATTCCTTTTGGAAAATCCCACCCCTCATTGCATATTAAAAGGAATAGTCCATGAACAACTTCTTCAGACTCTATTTCCCTCCCTCCCCCCAACTAATGGTTAGACTCCAAATTTACTCAACGAGCTTTAACTCTGAGTACTGACCACTGCAATTTAACATCTTTTCAAATGCTTCAGCAACCACCAGAAAAAAAAAATCTCAATTGGATAGTTAAAGCAGTTTCAGCCTCCTTTCTCTGCAACTTCAGTCTAATTAAATGCAGAAGAGTTGCATGTTTGGTGCTCGCCCAATTTAATTTCATTTGCAGAAGAAATGTTGCTGGAGAACAGAGCAAGACTAAATTTGTTCTTGCTCTTTCTCATTTACTCTTTTTAGGTTTTATAATGGCCACGAGTAATCTACTTTCTGCAATCCTTGCTCTTGTTTGATTTCAGTGAGAGTGTACTGTTAAAAGATCAATGGGTGCATCTACACTGGCAACTTAGGTCGACTTAAGGACGCCTAAGTCGACCTACACAAAGCCACATCCACACTGGGCTTTTATTAAGTCAACTTAAGAGCTTCCTTAAGTCGACTTAATAACATCACCTCTGAAGGTCTACTTAAGCCTTAAGTCAACTTCTTAAGTCGACTTAAAGCCAGTGTGGACGGGGAATAGTGCTAAGTCTACTTAAAGGCAGTGTGGATGGCTACGTCTACTATTAAGTCGACTTAACTTTATAAGTGTAGACATAGCCAATGAGACTGCTTGCACTGTGCAGTGAGTAAAGGTGGCTGAATTTGCTCATGTGGTTTTAAACCTTTTTGTATGGACTCTTGCTGCCATCAGCAAGAAACTGAGCTCAGGGAAATGTTGACACCAAAATTAAAACGTTGAATAGCAACCAAACGTTTCATCTCCAAAAGTTGTGCTGCCTTAGACAATCACTGGAATGCTGTGTCAGTTCTGGTGTCTGTCCAAACTTCAAAAAACATGTTGGCAAATTGGAAAAGGTTCCAGGAAAAAAAGCACCAAAAATGATCTGAGGTCTGAAAATCCTGCCTTACAGAGACCAAAGAGGTCCAATCTATTTGGTTTAACAAAAAGAAGGTTAAGAGGTGACTTGATCATGTTCTGAAAGTACTTACAGAGGGAAAAGGCTTTTGAATTAGAAGGGTTTTTTTTTAATATAACAGACAAAGCGATCTAAAGCTGGAAGCTGAAGCTAGACAAATTCAGACTAGAAATAATGTGCATCTTTTTAGTAAGGGTAATTAGCTGTTGGAACAACTCACCTGGGAAGTGGTGGATTCTCTGTCACTTGAAGTCTTTAAATCAAGACTTGATAACTTGCTAAACAGTAAGTGCTAGTTTAACCAGAAGTTGTGGGCTTAATGCAAGAATAATTTGGTAAAATTATGTAAAATGTGTTATGCAGGGGTGCAGATTTTAGGGTTAGAAAGGACAAATATGATCCTCTAGCTTATGAATTTAACTATTTATCTTTTTTTACTATGCTATTTAAAAGGTCCTCTCTGTGCTGAACTCTTATCAGCACCGATAAAACTAATACCACTTCTCTATTGATGGGATGTATTTTTTCCCTCATCAGGTACTCCTTATCCAGAACATTCTTTCTGAAAAACCTACAGTGACCACGGTGTATGCTGAGAATGGCTCAGTGCTTCAGGGAAGTTCAGTTGCTGCTGTGTATTCTGGGAAACTGCTCATAGGCACGGTGTTCCACAGAGCCCTTTACTGTCCGCTATAGCTCACGCTGGATGCACTTGGTTAGCAGGAAGGGTTTGGTTCCACCAGAAGTCTTTTTCATGCATAATTTCTCTCTAAATTGCTATTTCCAAGCTATATAACAATAAAGGGTAAGCAGAGTCATGCAAATATTTACTTACCCTTTCTCTCCTAGGAAATAATATCAGAGGTTTGTTCAGTAGTGAAAGGAAATAGATTTAAAGGCAAAAGAATATGTGTGTTGGGAGGAAGGGGGAGTGGATAATGTGAAAGATCCCAGACCAATAACAAAGTGTGGGCATAAATTACAAATTCAACATGAAAAGAAAATGGCTGAAAATGAGTTGGTTCTTGGGCACCAATTATGATGAGGATTCTGTTTCCTTGGGAAGTTGGTGATTTGCTTCATGTGTAAAATAACGAGCAAACACGTGTCATATTATTTGAAACCCATGTGTTGCCTTCTCATGAACCTGTTCTCTCTCACATTCTTTCTTACATAAGAGAGGTCTAGGGGCATGACTTAAAAGAACCCTTCAAAGAATGAATTAAAAAAAGTCAAATACCTTAACCAAACTGTGCCTTGGAGCCTGCGCTCTCCTCTTACAGCCAAGAAGCCGTGCCACAGGGGCTGCCTCCGGAGTGGACAGTGTAGTTCCTACACTAGTATCAATGTTTCATTTCCACGCTGCGTGAAACTGCCCCACTCAAGGTACAAACCAGCAAAGAACTGTACCAGACTATCATAATGCCATTTGCTGGAATGGTACAGTCCAGGTTGTGTAATCATTGTGTTTGCAAGGCTCCTCTAAGCTTTGTTTGATTGCCAATACACTGCTCCACTCTCTCTAGGCTAAGTCACTCTTCTACTGTGTTTTTGCCAAGAAGAGAGGCCATATGGTCTCGTGAACTCGGGTATCTCCGTTCTGATCGCAGTGCTGTCCTGGCTGAACTGTGCTGCTGGGAACAAACTACTTAATGATTCTCACCCTTTCTTCAGCGGCAGATGAAGGAGGGTGACGCCCAGAGCTGTGCTGAGGAATGACTGAAAATGTGAATGCTCCACCTTTGTGCTAATCCCTGATCTGTTGTGGGGAAAGCTGCATTGTGTCTGGTAAAACACTGCAGCAGGCGCACTTGTCCATGCACGCTGCCCTAAAGCTCTGGGTGTTGCATTCTTACTGTAGATTAAGCTCTACCTGTTGACTGCAATGGGAAGCATCTACCCTGTGCTCTGACAAGGGTTATTTCTGATGATCCTCTATGTTTAAAATCCATGTACGATAAAAGGGAAACATTCAACTGGGCTAGGTTATAATTCTGCGCCGGGGAGAGCAAAACATGAGTATCTGAGCTAAAATTCTGACCCATAGTTTTCAAAGGGCCTAGCTATTACCAACAGCAATAGAAATAACTGCTATTATTTCCCTAACCTTGCTACCCCTGCCTCTAGTTCCTGTCAGACTCGGCTCTCCAAATCATCTCCATGCTGTCTGAGCCATTTCACCAGACCTGCCTCGCTCTGTAATCAGTGCTGTTCGAGGTAGAGAGTATCGTGCAAACTTTGCTGTGGGCTGCTGCCAATGAGTTACAAGGGGAAGAAAGAGCAAATTTCCCATACCAGGGTGGCTCAGTCCTTGTGACTCTGCTACCGAAAGAAGTTTTGACTGGCTGCAATATTATCGTATTTCATAATGGCAGTTCTGGTCTGATGCTTTTAAATAGTTCCTGTAAAAACAAGGCATGCTCCAAGGGCTTGCTGTGGGTCTGGCCCAAAGAAAACAACTGTGCCAATCAGTTCTGCCCCCTTCTCCACTGATGGATCTGGGAGAAAACTGTCTCCCACAGCAGCGTCTCTCCCTGCAGCTTTTGTTCAATGTAACATGAATGATAGGGAAAGTACAGCTTCCTCCACTCCCTCTTTTTCCAACAGACAAACTTTCAGGGGGATGTACTAATGGACAGTCACATGCCTTCAAATACACCATGTGCTCTAGTTTCAAGGTTAATTGCTGTGCCAGAGAAGTTCTTGTAAGGGAGAAATCAACTGGCAGAAAACTTGGATCTTTACAGGATCATGTCCCTGATGAGCAATATAAACAGTTTTTTACTTGAATTGTGGCATCGTAATAGGGCATCATTTTAGCTTTACTAGTTCCCGTTGTTTTCAGAATTCGGTAAATTAAGTACAGTGTTAAAAAGTTTGATTGTAAACCTGGTACCCAGGAATATTCTCCCCTTATTGAAATAAATTACACTGCAGAATTCCCATACAAAATATGATCCATGTTACCTCTTAACGTTTAGATTAAAGAGTCTTCAAATGCATGTAAATGTATTTGGAATCTTTGTTCTGTCAGATATGCTAATGTTCACTCTTGGGAAAATAAAGCCTCGGTTGATCTTGGTTTGTATTTGAATTGTAGCTGTGTCGCTTTACAATTTTTATATTGAGCTGACTGCTAGGGTAGGCATGTTCTGCTGTCAGCCCGGTACTCTATTAAGTGGTGGTGGGCTGGGAAAGATATAAATGAATAGTTACAGCCATTTATTTTCATATATAATGTCGTAGCAGGTCCCAATACACCAAAAATCATGCAAACCATTATCTTACACTCACAAAAGGCTCGGGGCCATATTTTGCCAGCACTGGGCCGCAGTGCTGTGCTGGCTATTGCAGCTGGTCTGTCCTTTTGTACAGGCACAAGACAAGCTTCTGTATGAACACAATAGGGTCTCAGCTGATGGAGAAGAGTAGAGTCACAATGAATGTGTTTGCCCTGCTGGGAGGGGGCCCAAGGTTAGCTGTAGCTCCTGAATTTTCGAGTTGAACCGCTGGCAGATGGACACAGAAGTACCTCCAGACTCGCCCTTGTTATGGCTGTCTCAGACAGCGTATGTTGTCTAGCCACAGCTTACTAATACAACAGAAAAACTGAGAAACAATGCCATGTGAAAAATGATTTCTCACAACGGGACCATATGACAATGATATTGCACAGAGGCCTGTCAAGCCAGACCTACCCATGGTTGAAGTTGCTTTTTTTTTTTTTTTTCTCCCCTGCATGCCAATTCTCCAGTTTCACTGCTTGGCTGGGGACCAGGCCCAGAGTTCTGTAACCTCCCACACACATGCGTTGAGTGCAATTTTACATACTGCTGCTGAAAGGCATGCGGAGGAAGAGCACTTGATGCCTGTAGCCACAGATCGCATTGGTATAGACCTGGAGGGTCCCCCCTGCTGCCCCACAAAAGCAGGCTGCCTCCTCACTGATCTGGTTTGCTGGCGGCAGGAGGGAAAAATGCATGCACCCTGTAGCCTTCTGTGCTCCATCTAGATCCCTGGACAGTGGCTTCCTTCTGGAGCTGGGGGGTGGTCTGAGAAGATCAGTGCTCCCCTCCCTCTGGCTCCAACTAGGGCCCCCCTGCACCCATGGACCTAGGCAGAGCATGGTGCTGTGCCCCCTGCTACAGCCGGGGTGGGGGCACTGCTCTCCTATCCCAGGGTTGGGCAGTAATATTCAGAAGTGGGACAGGGTGGCAAGAGCTGGGCTGGGGAGGGGGCGGGTGGGCAGGGGAGGGAAGCTGGCAGGGGAGCTGGTGGAAGGGGGGGAAATGCTAGTTGGGGCAGAAGGAAGCGGCGTTGGCTCTAGTGTGCCATGGTGCAGCGCCAGTGGGGGGGCAGAAGGGGGTAGAACCAGCCCCAGAAAGATGCAGCACTGCTGGCGGAGGGGGGCGGCGGAGGAGAGCAGGCCAGGCACAGCAGGCTGGACAGGCCTCAGGCAGGCTGGAGCCAGCCCACGGGCCATATGTTGCCCCACCCCTGTGCTATCCCCTTAGTTGCAGCAAGGAGCTTGCACCACTCTTTTAGCCACATGGAAAGACACTCTGGCTTCGTCTTTAAACAGTGGCTTACTTCTGCAGCCAGCCGCAAGGTTGCTGTGGGCCACTTTTGGGGCCCACTGCTCTAGACCAGTGGTTTCCAACCAGTGTGCTGCGAGACTCTGCTGGGAGCTGGGGGTCATTTAAATCTTCTGCCTGCGCAGCCCACCCATGTGGGCTGTGCAGGGTGGGAAAAGCCTGCAGCAGTCAGCAGAGTCTGACTGTACTTAAGTGTGGACTTGGAGAGGGGTGGGGGGGGTGAATAGGATTTTGGGGTGGCATTGGGGTTGAGAAACTCATGGGGCAGGGCATGGGATGGCAAGGGGGCTGTAGGAACCATCAGAGGGCTGCTGCAGCGGGCCAATCCAGCCGGCCCTGGGGTCCCCAGAGTCGGCGGTGGCCCGAGCCTGCTCCAGGGACAGTGGGTTCCACCCCCTCCCCAGGGATGCTGGCAGCAGTGGGATCCAGCCCTGCCCAGGGCCCCCGGAGCTCATGCCGGTGGCCCGAGCTGTCCTGCCCCAGCCCGGGGGTTCCCGCCGCCAGTGGTGGTGGGCTCCATCCTGCCCAGGGTCCCGGAGCCGGCAGTGGGCCGATCCGGCCCCAGCCCCAGCATCCTTGGGGGATGCTGGCTCAATCTGGCCAGCCCCAGCATCCCGGGGATGCCGGCGGTCGCAGTGGCCCAACCCGGCTTGCCTCGGTGTCCCCAAGGATACCTGGCAAGCTCCATCCTGACCAGGCCCCCGGGACCCAGGCATGCCAGCAGCGATGGGCGCCATCCTGCCGCCGCCCTGGGGCTGCTGCCGAGGGTAGCTGGCCCCAGACG
>ML685951.1:1322273-1466595 GCA_007922175.1 Pelusios castaneus
GAACCTTGAAAATGCCAGTTTCTGAACCTGTGGGCCCCCAACCCAAAATATGCCTGTTTCTGAACCTGTGACTTTGCAACCCCAAAAATGCCAGTTTCAGAACCTGTGAACCACATTTTCTGAACATGTAACCTCCGAAATGCCAGTTTCTGAACCTGTGTCCACCTCCCGCCCAGTTCCAGTTTCTGGCCAGTCTCTGTTTCTCTCACAGAAATGTCTGAATGTCTGATTCCATGTACCTATCATAATCTCATATCTCTCACCTTTTGCAGAAATATTAAGTTCGTGTGTGTCTCTGACAAAATACGCTATGTCATTCTACTGATTTTTGAACAGGCAGCTTCCCTGCTTCTCATATTTTTTTTTTTTAATGCCAATAAAAAAGGAAACAGTTTTCTGAATGAAAACCCTTTTTTCACAAGTTATTTCCTGTGTATGCCACACACAAATATATGGTCTGTAATAATCTGTAATCTATTGTGCTCAAGTGGAGGGACTCATGCCTCATGGTGAACCTGGATGACCACCTGACAGCAGATGATGTTGAGGAAACTGCCTAAAAAGTAGGCACTCCTGTTTGAGGCCTCTCCTATGGTATATGGCTCCCCAGGAATATCAATGTGTTTGTTACCCAATGGCACCATGGGGATGGTGCCTGGAAGCCAAACATATCGCAGCAAACCTGGGTGGTGAGATTATTGTGACTTAGAACACTGATCTTCTTCGGTAAGAAGTAAGAATTATTTTTGGTTTGATTTAGACTAAATGCTGCACTTCATAATCTTTGGATTTATATTACTCTGATTTAGAATGAATTACTATCTCACTGTAGTCAGTACACATTTGTCTAAAGGAGTACTTGTGCATGGAGTGAGTTATAGAACTTTTGCATGCATATAAATTTATTTGACAGATTGCAAGAAAAGTGTAAGTGACCTTGCGGGGCACAGCGCGCGATACTGAACACTGCAAGATGTTACTTGCCAGGGTTTTATCTGGAAATGGGGCTATTTGGTGTCTATCCATGAGTGGCTGGCCAAAGGGCTCCTCCACTGTTTGAAGGACAAATTACATGTTGGACAACAGAGTCTTGTGGCACTTTTAAAGACTAACAGATTTATTAATCGCATGAGCTTTCGTGGGAGAAAATCCCACTTCGTCAGACGCTTTGAAGATAGGAAAGTTACAGAGTGGGAGGAAATTAAATGCAGGGGAGTGTATGACATAGCATCAGGTCAGGCTGTAACAGCAAATCAAAGTAGGTGTTAGGATTCAAAACACTGGGGAACAGCACATAGAGGAGGGGGGAGGTCAATTCACTTGATGTAATGCGAGAAAAATCCATAGTCCCTGTTTAACCCCAAGGCAACTGAGTCAAATTTGCATATAAATTCGAGTTCTGCAGACTCTCTTTGAAGCTGTGATTTGTTATTCATCTGTGTCAAAGTCCACACTATAGGACAACTTAGACAAACAATTGTGTTCATACATGACTTTTGTTGCGTGGTGTACCTTTGTTCCATTCAATAGCCTCTTTGCACTGAATTTCGGTTATGCGTACTGTGGAACGAATCAGAGCTTTTCTTAAGTTTTAAATCTTTATTATTGCGAACATAAATATAAAACAGGAAAAAAACATTATGCACACTTGGTGCATTTGTACTCTTTTTTGATCATCCTCAATACTGTCTTCACCTGATCCGCTGGGAAGGCAAGGAAGATGTGCCCACCTTTTGCAGGAATCACACTGGACCTTTGACAGTTAAGAGAGGAGAAAATTACTTCAATGACTGCATAACGATGATTATCATTTTTATTCATTGTTAGTAATCCTTAACCAATATGATGCTCTGTGCAATCATTCCTCAAAACAGTAGTTAAAGTATTTCTAATGTGAAATTGTTACTTGAAGCCATATTCTTCCACTGCTTATTACCTTTGGTCTATATGCTAATGTCGTGCAATCAAACTTAAACTTCTGCTCTTGTTCTAAAAGAAATCTATTGAGCTTATATACTTGATGAAACATATCCTATGTTTTATATTTTGTCTTACTTGATTTGGCTTTGCATACCATTATGGAACCGTTCTTGGCTCCACAATTTATGAAGTTGCAATATATGCAGTAGTCCTCCACGCTCTCTGAAAAAGCAATACAGTCTACTCAGAGTTTGATTTTGCTGTCATAAAAATTTTATGCACATGTCATCGTACGGTGTACTGTCCATTATGACATTGAAGCAGTATGTTTTAAAATATTTTTGGTTTTCCTTTATAATTCCCATCTAAATGTGGCAGCACAGGATAGGTTTCCCACTTTCTTTTTTTCCCAGCGCTACAAACAGTCCAAAAGTATATGTCTCTGGTCTGTAAAGAAGAGGCATTCACTCCATCCACATTACACAGTAGCAGAGCACTGCATTCGTAAGCTATCACCAGTACTGAAGAAATCCTGACATATACTCAACTGATTTATACAACTACATTGGTTGTCTTTACATATATTTGTTGCTCATTTGCTATCAGTGACAAATCTATTACCTGATTCCTTCAGTAAAAAAACTGATATTTTTCTTCAAAATTTGTTCATTGCCTGTTCAGTTGTTTCGACTTGGCTAATGTCTTCTTTCTGTAGAAACGCTCCTGCAAACTAAGAACACTGTGACTTAGAAATCACATTTTCATTACATCAGTACAAATAACCACGGAAGCTTTGTAATCAATACCTTTAGGATGAGTGGGCCTCAGTTGTACCCATCAGTTTGTCTTTGGTGCTCCAATATTTTTGTTTTCCAGGGTTTCGCAGATTTTCCAGTTTCCTGGTAGATGAAGGATCTGAATTTGTTGGGAGAACCATAGCCATTTGTGTTATGTCATGTCTTTCCTTACACTTTCCATAGAAATGTATTACCCTTTCCATTCTGTCTGTTATGCGTACTGGCAGCTAGGTATTGGTTTGATACACTTCATGTCATATCATGTTTTCTTACAACACGACTAGAGAAAATATGTGTCTGATAATCACCTCCAATTCCTTAACAAGGCTGTCTCATGTGTCATCTCATGACCCAAGGGATCAATTATGATCAATTCTTTCCTTTCCATTAATGCAATCTGTTAGGATAAATTCAGAATTATTTCTTCTTCAAGATATGAAAATATCCAGCTTAAAGACATATTTCCAGAACATTTAATCTGGATTTTCTTACTTATATTGTATCAGTTACAGATTTGGGACAATGCTATTCTGCATTACTTCCTGAGCGACAGAGCCAACCATGTATATTACATTTTCATTCAGAACATCCTTTTACTTTTTAGACAGAAATCATCATTCCTTATCATTTCTGCCTGTGCAGTGAAATACAACTCTCATTTGTATTATTTGAATATACTGTAATCACACAATACACTAAGTGATACAGCTCATTGACATCGACCCGTACTGCAGTATGTCAGGTGCTATTGACTACTCAGAATTCTAGCAATGAACAGAAATCTTACCGCAATCAGCCATGCTGAAGGGAAGCAGTACTATATCCTCGCTAATCTGTCTCTGTGTTCATGTGGGCGGGGAGGGATTGGAGGGGAAAAGAAAAGTTGCCTTTAGAATTAATGATGAAACAAACGATGAGATGAGACTGTGCTTTACAATGTCCTTAGCTAGCTGCCTTCTGTGAAGCATACCCCAACATAAAATAGGATTTCCTGTTTCCAAATTAGAAAATTTTCATAGCGTTTATCTTCCCCACAGTGATTTGTGCAGTTTTCCCTTCCAGTAACTTGGTGGCTACCACTGATGAAATGCCTTGTGCCTGTCGACAGTCAAGAAATACATTTTAAAAACAATTGATTAGAACTCTGGTTAGGCATTGCACTTGGCAGGATTTAAGTGAGGGACACACAGAATGTCCATTAGGACTTACCAAGACATATCTGATCACATGATTACAAAGAATAAGAACATTTCTAGGGCAGAAATATACATTAATAGGCACATTTTAAGGACACTTGTTCTTCCATTGTTCTCCGGCCCATGGTCACCCAAAGACGGATATTCGTATTTCCCTGCTCTGTCTGCATAAGCACCCCACCTTTACACTTGTTTTCTTTAGCGCAGAACATAAATAGGCATCAATAATCTGCAAAACATGAAGACTGGTTAAACATCCAATCACCGCTAATGAAAATTACCTCATCACCCAGCCATCCTCCTGTCTTCAGGCCGTTAAATGAACTACCATATAATTTAATATTTGCCACTTTAGCCTCCAGTCTGGCGTTGTCACCACGTGCCTGTATTAATTGTACTAGAAAAAGAAAGGGTTACACATCCTTTATGCATATGAGTCATTCACCCAAATTTAAAATGCTACCATTCTTACATGAGAACTCGAGGCATAATCAAGAGGAAGACTCATCTAAAGTAGCTTAAAAGATTGTTTTTGTTCTTACCTTTTTGAAACCATTCTTCATCTTCAATAAAGTCCATCATGACATCATCTTCAATGACACTCTGTTCATGAATACCTGATGCTTGTAGTATACAATTCCCTTCTTCCCAACTTCAACATCTCTTGCTATACAGTCATCCCTGTTATGACCTTCATTGCCACTCTGTTCTTGAATTCCCGTTCCTTGCGCCTCACAACTCCCTTCTTCCCTCTTACTGACTTCAACATCCCTCGCTATAGTGTCATCACTGTTCCGACATGCATCGGCACTCTGCTCAACCATCTCTTCTGATGATGCTTCTTTCTGAGGGAACTGAGCACCACTCTCCATTCCTATGTTTCCTTCTGCTGTGTTGTTGGTACTTCTCGCTGAAGGTTCTTTAAATGGCTTTAGGTGGGAGATACTATAGAGAGCTCCTAGAGCTTTCCCAGATTTGTTTGCCAATTTAACTCTTTTACCCACAACACTGATAACCCTATATGGTCCATGATAGGTGGGTTGCAGCGACCCTCCCTTTCATGTTTTGTTCCGTGCATTCAGCAGCAGGACACTCTGCCCTCCCTCAAATGTTATTTTGCTGTGCTTGAAAATCTTCCTTGTCGCATATTGTTTCTGCTGCCTTTCTTGCGCTTTGGCAATATTTTGCAAGGCTAATTTCCTGCCACCCCACATAACTCCTGAGCTCCCTACCCCTCTCTTGCCACCCCCTACCCTGTTACCCCTACCACTCCACATAGCAGCATTTCCCAACCAGTGTACTGTGGTTCATGAGTATTCAAGAATTAATTTGACTAGTCATGAGTTTTTAGTGGTGATGTGCTTCAAAACAATTTGAAGCTATCAAGGTGTGCCACGGCAGAGAAAAGGCTGGGAACCACTGCTCTAGACAATAAAATGCTTCTATACACCAACTCCTCCCATGGGAGACTGAGGGCAGACATTCTACGAGATACGAGTCTTTGATGCCTTTTAAGACTCTGCTACAAGCCAAGTGGTAGTGTGTGGGACCTACAGTATTCAGCACAGCAATCACCCAACAGGCAACACTGGTGAAAACTACACTAACCTATCTTCTACACAGCAGCTAGGAGGCAGGCCGTTTCAGGAACATGGCGTAAACTGCTTGGAACCGGTTTGCGATGGGGCGTGGCAGGGAGGATGGACAAGTGCTATGTATTCCGAGAGTGAGCATGGGGCAGCATTGGATGAGAGAGTTGTACACATTACCATTTAACAAGTATGCCATTAGAACCTGATTGTTTAGTGGGGTAAAAATGATCCTTTCATCTTCCTGCTGGTGCTAAGGAAAGGTGACCCCCAGCTGTTGGGAAACATACAGCCTGCGCTCAGAACCTTCCATTCAGCTTCAGTGTTGACTCTTTGGGCCCTGATTCTGCCTGGAGAAACTCCATTGCTGTGATGGCCATTTATGTTGCATTAAACTGCTAGTGGCCTAGGTTCTAGGTCAACTTAGGCAGGAGTAGTTTTTCTTAGTGAATCTGGGGCCCTAAGTCAGCCCCCCTGACCTTGCAGGGCCCCCGCCTCCTCTTCTGGTTTCCGGCTCTCATTACTGGCCCCCCATGCCTCTCCCTGGGCCCACGCCACTTCCACTTGGCCACTGCCTCAGCCCCTCCTCCCCCCCAAGGTTGGCTCCCTCACCAGCCCCCCTTGTCTCGCATGCGTCCCCAATCCCCTTCCTCCCGCTCTGGTTCCCCCAACTCTGTGGTACACTGCAACTAAACAGCCAGCCAGCGTAGGGTCCGCCCCAGCACAGGCGCCCTCATCCAGCGCAGGGCCTGAGGCACCTGCCCACCCTGCCCCCTAGTTAAGACTGCCTATGAACTTAGGAAGATCCAATATTACCCTGTGTGCTACATTTCAACACTGCATTAAGAAATTGAAGCCATAGAATGCCATGGTAGTGTGGGTTATTTTTTAACACAAATGTGATGTGATGGGAATATGTTGCTACAGTTTATAAATTCTGGTTGATTTTGTGAAGTTGCATTATAAAAAACGACTGTGTCATGAGGAATTGTGTATATGTTGATCTGCCATTGCTGGCAGACCTGTAGCAGGAATATACCAGATAGGGACAATGGAAAAGACCTAAGGTTACTAACAGCACTTACAACTCAGAAAGGGTAATCTAAAACACCTGACGAATTCTTACAGGAAGTGTGGGGCAGGAGAGAGCATGGCCATGGGCTGGCTAACAGATGAGTTAGACTTGCTGGGAAAGGAATCAAGGAATGATTAGGTGAAAGCCACAAAAAGCATAACTAAGGATGGGTCTACACTGGTACTTGTCAAGGGGTGCCCCCCCTGCCACTGTGGACCTGTCCGAGGTCCCCTTAGCCTCTACAAGTCGACCTAGGAGTCCAATGTGGATGATCTAGGTCGACTTTGTAGGGTCCCCCCAAAGTCGACTTAAAATGTAGGTGTGGACATGCTAAATCGACCTAAATTTACAAGTGTAGACATAGCCTAAGGGCTTGACTACAAGGAGAATGACCCCAGAATAATGAGCTTCCTGTTTGTGGATACTTTTTCTGCATTAAATGTCTTTGTGCGGTTTAATCTCTTGTGAAATAGCTATTGTGCTTCAAAGTCATATCTCAGCTTATTCTGCAATAGCCACCCTAACACGTGGCATTAGTTATCCAATACGACAATTAATTCTGGACTGAATAACGGTGTGAAGATTAAATAAAAATTCTTGTAACAAGTTTCAGTATTTCTTTTTTATTGCATTCGTTGTCTAACAACAATAATACTCATTGGCAAGAAATTTATTTACAACTAACAAATCAATTTTAATCACAGGTGGTTTTTTTTTTTTTTTTTTAAATCGGTCAGAAAACAAAGAGCCACCATGACGTTTGGCTTTTAATACCTCCAAATAACCAAATGGAAAGGAATGTTGTTTTTGGAAACAATCTTGAGAAGTACATATTAACAAAGCACAAGAGAACAAGCTCAGACAGGCCACTATTGTCTCTTCCATGCAGATGGCTCAACACCAAGATGTACAAACTAAAATTTAAGGGTAACATGCAATTCATACACATTTTACCTTTAAAAAAATCTGAAACAAAACCTTCTTCCTCTCTAAGATAAAAGGAAACAATAAAAGAAGCCAGTTTTACAGTGGAATACAGTGCTTTTGTTTTTTTAGCTGCCCAGCCTTTAGCAATATGTATAACACTTGTCAGTTGCCAGTGATTTATAAGTGTGACATTGCCGAAAAACAGAAAAGCAGTAGTTATGACAGTAAATGAGTTAGGGAAAGCAAAATATATTTTGGGGAGACTCACTGTGCACCAAATCATCTCCATTTGCGGAGGATTTTTTGTTCCTTATTATCTTTCATGCCATGTAATTCTTGTTTCTTCTGGACACTTCGTCAATATCATGAATCTTCCTGAATTTACTCCCAATTCTGCTTCTTGCGTGATCAATGTCAAAACTCACATTGAAAACAACAAGGGCAGGATTAGGCCCGTTTTGCTCAATTTGGGGTTGATACTGTAAAATGCTGAGCACTTTACTGGAGCGAAGCCCCTTAACGCTGATCAGGAATAGGGCCTAATAAACTAGGAGACTGTGCCTAATAAAGAGTCCAAACTTTTGAAAGAAATAAGCAGCAAAGCGAAAGGCAAAACCTCTCAACAAGACATACATGTCCTTTAATTATTTACTGGCTGTTAATAAAAGTCCCAGCCCCACTGTCCACTTTTGGCCAGGAAGGAAACAGTTTCATGACTATAAAATCACAGCTTTCAAAGAGGGGATTTTTAAAAACGTGAGAAAAGGCAATAAAACCTACACAGAGCTTTGATGAACAGGACTGTGCAACGTGCACCTGACCTACAGCTAACTGAGATGGCTGGATGAGTCACTTCTGACGTCACATATCCTGCCCAATCATCAACTGCTCAAAGCTCTCCAAGAGATAGCTAAGCTAAGTTTACAAAATTTACAAAAATGGTTTTCTTCTTGTAATACTAAAACTCAGTCAATCCTTCCAAAAGAAAACAAGGACAACACGCAGAGAGATGTACATAGGAACAGTCGATGTGTGATTTTAATAAATTTTTGTTCAAAATGTTGTGATCCATCAAGTATATAAAACGTAACATGAAAACTGAGTGAAGCTAGTTAACACATCTGAGTTATTCTACAGAAGGTACAAATTGATAGAGCTTTTCTCTCCTGAGTTTCATGATGCTACCAGAACTCTTGATGTGTGTTTTATGTGCCTGTTGCCCTAAAACTCACAGTAACCTACATATGAACTTCTACTAACCTCTTCAATACATCAGTGTTTGTTAAAAGCAAACCACAAACCCCCTCTCTCAAACATTTTCATAACTAGAAATGCTAACTTTTCATTATTCTGAATCACTGATAAAAAAAACCCCACTTCTCTGTGTGCTCTGACCCCTCTCATTTGAACTGCTAAAGATTTCCAAGTTGCTCAAGTATGTGATGTCATTTTCAAACATCTATTTTTCAGTGCTCTGGACCAAGTCATAATGGTTTCTGAGATTTTAAAGCTTGTAGGACAAAAGCTATAGATATTTTGGCCTGTTCTCTCCTTGAGGCACAAAACAGGATTAAGTAAGTGCTATTAAAAGGTCTAATCCTACTCCCATTGAAGTCAGCGACAAAACTCCAGTGGGAACAGGATCCGGGCCCAGAAACAACAATATCGTGCTTGTCTCTCTGACATGCAACAATTTTTGTATCCATTTGAAAACAGTGCTAAGAAATTAACACTTGAATCTTGTTTCTGACAATTTTGCCTTAAATCCCAGATGTGGCACCCTGTACAAATCGCTATTTAAGATACTTCTAAAAGAAATTCAGTTATGCAAATACAAAACTTTCCTTGTGATTTTCAGCTTCATAGCACAGGATACTATACTAGAACAGTATACCCCAGCCACACACATGCAAAATGATGCTACTGCCTCTGCCTACTTGGATTTCAACACGAACACTCTTAGTACTCCTGCTGATGAACTTCTCAGGTGGGCATCATTGCCTCTGATTGCCTGCCTCTCATTCAACAGAGTGTGCTCTAAACAGCAATTGCTGAGATGTTAGAGATAACACAATTGCATTGCATGGGTGGCTGCAGGCGCTTGTACATGCAGTAGAAGTACTGAGACCTGAGGCTGCCAGATGATAAGCATACTAAATTTCCACTAATACCAATGGGAGTTGAGAACTGGTGTGGCTTCTGGAAAATGCTGTTCTAGATCCTGTGAATGTTTAGAAATGCAGCAACCTCGTAGCAAGACCAACATCATGGCACAATAAATGGTTGCTGATACAAAAGCACTTGCACACGCTGATATAGACACATAACCCAGCTCTATACAACACTTTATGACTTTTTGGTTCCATTTAGTTTTACTCCATTAGCTATGATGGGCTTTATGCACATGAACATCATTAGCACCTAAAGCCAGCAGATGAAATGCAAAAACTAGACAACACTAATCTGCATTATGCAAAGCTAAATGGGCTGGATTCTTCTTCTGCTTTGCAGTCGGTGTAATCATTTACACCTGGACACAGTGAGTATCCAACAAAGTGTAGCAGATCTAGAACTTCCAGAACTCCCCTACAAGAGTGAATGTTAGCTAACCAGCTGACTGGGCGTGCACCAGCATAGGAGGATAGCCATAGAGTGTAGAGCTGGCATAAGCGGTATAGCTGGATTAGTGAGGTTGTGGCCAGAGTGCTGATGTGCTCCAGGGATACCTGGCTGCAGAATAGCCCCTAGAAAGATGGCACTCCTTAAAGAATACCTGAGGCTGCTCTAAATGACTTTTTGGGACTGGGGAGTGGCAGCCCAGAGATCAGGAAGCCACAAAAGTAGCTTAGAGTTACATCTGCGGCCGATGCTCCGCCAGCTATGCTGGGGACAAAAGAGTACATGACATTCAGTACATGACATTTGTTCATTCTATTCCTTCTTCTGATAGAGGTAACAAACTGTTCTAAATTAGCATTGTTCTTAGAGGAAGATTACAGTGGGGCAGTCAAAGGCATTCTGAGGTTTTAATTAGATATGTAAAGGGCAAATGCATATCATTTCTCAATATGGGAAAGAAAAATTGCAACAAAACTTGGAGTTTGTAGGAACAATAACAAATCTTAAACTGTATTGGTCACAAACACTGTGACTGTGCGTGGGTCAAATGTACACCAAAGACTATCATTAATAAACAGAATGTTAAAATATACCTTCATCACAGAAGGAAGAGCAGAACTAAGATGCTGCTTGGTCCACTTTGTTTTCACACATTAGTCACTTCGCATTTTACGCTTTTATTTTTAATGGATTAAATCTACTTTCTTAAAGTTAGATTTAAAACTCAAATAATTACAAAAAGTTTAAATTTGCCATTTAGCTCTAAAGTTTCTATAAAACAATGAAAACCAATAATTACTAGCATATGAATCAGAATAAGAACCTAATTTACAATGAGGTTAACTAGACACTGTTCTAAACAGCAAGAATGAAAAATCAATGCAAACATACAGCAATCTGCCTTGGGCTTTTAAGAAAACAAAGAACATAAATAGATGCGCACACACTCTACTATATACAACTACTTAAAACATTATCGTCATGTAAACATAACCTAAGGAGAAAATAATCATCTAATGCATTTTTCAACATTGTATTTAAAATAGTACATTTCCAGTTTCTTCCAGATAACTTTCTCTTACCTAAATAAAGTTCAGATCCTCCTAAAACAACTGAGCACTAGTTTCACCAGGTGACTATGACACTGTAGTATAATTTGTCTCCTAGAAGGGAGATAGAAAGATTCAACTGAAGAGGTGATGTCTCCCCACAGTTATTTTTCTCCAATACTGGCCTCTATTGCTTTCTGGCTGCATTAGAAAATGCCAAGACCTACCAGAAATATCAATGTTGTTATACAGTGTCCTTCATGGCAGTTTCATTACTGTACGTCTACAGCTCAAAGAAATATATGTCAGAAACATGTAGTAAGTGGATTTAGAAACAAAAAAGAAGACATTACTAAGTAGATTTGTCAGATTATTAGTACTAAATGAATTATATTGTATCTATTTACAGTTTTCTACATGTAAAAATACTATTATAATTAAAATGAACATTAGAGAATGTAGCATCCCGGTTAAGACATTTCAGTACTCTTGAGCTTCAGAAAAGCTTCAAAAAAGTCAAAATACATGAAAGGAAGAAAAATCCCTTTAAAATCATTCAGCATTTGCAGTTCACTTTTAATCTCCTGACCCTTCAAGTTTATAACTTTGCATCAATAGCCAACCAGATCAGCACTAACTGCTGGCATGACTGATTAGACAGAGATTACTATTTATGTCAGTCCTGATGGCATGCCTTGAAGGAAACTGTTGTGGCCAAGGTATAATCTATAAGCATTGACTACAAAGCAATCATAATAGTTTCATCTCCCCATTAGGTAAGCTTGTTCATTGTCCTCCCATTCACTTGGTGAATATACTGAAGATTTTAATAGAGGGTGTTTAGAGATTGTAACCCCACAGAGTGCCAGACTATACTGTTTGCTTTCTTAACAGCCGTATCTTTACACAAGAAATCTCTGAAGTATGTAGTGTGACAGCCAAGTACCCATTCTAAACATTCGGAAAAGCATGCCCGAAGTCGGAATTTTTAGTGGGGATGCTCCCAGGACACATTATTTAAAACAGGCAGTGCATGGCAGCTTTGCATTTAAGAGCCTTCCTCTGTATTGTAGCCTGTATGAGTTGGCCTTAATATTAGTGAATCTCGTTTTTCTTAGAACGGTATTTTCTTCTTTTTTTTTTTTCCTTTTAAAGTGCACTTCATTGAAAACGGAAAGCCTGTAGCAGACCCCAACTGGAGACCATTTCAGCAGACAGCCATTCTCATTAGATCTCAGCTCTGCAGGCCAAAGCACAGGGCTCATTGTGTCCTAGTACTCAGTGGAGACTGAATCGGAAGATATACGATTTCTCCCTCCCGCCCCCGAAAAGAGTTTTCTGTTCAGACTCTGTTGAAAAAGGGAGCTCATAGTGTGCTACAGGGAAGTTCACCTGTACACCCCAGGAGCACAATGACAAGTGTACTCTGCTGAGCCCAGGTTAGAAAGTCAACCTTGCTCAGATATCTGGAGGATAAATGTTACCCTCAGAACCCCGTGTAAACTGTCTTTGTCTCCTTCTTGGGTTAAATGACTGTACAGTTCCCAAGAATGTCAGCCTCCCCTGTGGCTGTCCTCAGGACAGTGTCTTTCCTGTCCTTATTTCCAGCATATAATTACAAGTCACTGAACAATTGTGTTTGCAAAACAGTGTCATTTCAAGGTACTGACGCGAGATGTAGCCTGTTCCAGGAAACAGAACTTAATAGCAGAGCTGTGTAAAGAAGCTGAGATTCCAGTTAGAAAGATGAGGCAATGATAACACGCGTGGGAATAACTCCAGTTACCCACTTTCATAAATGTCCACTAATCATTGCAATTGACCACCAGGAATCCCATTCAAAATGCGGTTGTAAAATGGACCACTTCTCTCTGTGTCACAATGATTCCCAATGTCCCCAAACAATGAGCCCAATACAAAAGAGCAGTTTGGAGGAAAACCCCTCAGTGTTTCTCCCAAATAGGATATCTGGCTTGCGAGCAACTACAAATAAAAGAAAATAAAGTAAAATAAAATGAAATAATGGTTTCCAATTGTTCAGCAGGTCAAAAATAAGAGCCTGTATTGTAACTACAGGAAAATGCAGTCACGCAATATAAACTTCCTTACTGTTTCTATTTATATCATCATATCTGTGTACGTACTCCTGTGCAATGATCACAAGAAAATGGGACGGGTAGACAACTTGAGTTTCTTCGCCTGAAATGTCTTCACATTAACTAACACAGTAGTAGTTCTATCTCATCATTGCTCATTAGTGCCCTCTGTTGCATCTGATGAAGACTTGTCTAGTTTCTTTGACTTCCTCTGAAGCCGCTCTTGTTCTTTCTTTCTAAGTTTTTCCCTTTGCTTTTCCATTTTTTCTTGAGCTTTTCGAGCTTTCTCTAGGGACGCTTTCATTTCCTTTAGTTTTTTTTTAATGATCGCTCTGTCCTGGGAAGATGTCATACCAAGAGCCTAATATTAAAGAAAGAAATAGAATATGAGAATGAAAGAATTCCATATGGTTTCATTTATGTACCTTTTAAATAATAACTAAACTAGAAGACAGTTAAAACTGAACAAGGCTTGAGTTAAAGTCAGGTGGAAAATGGGACTTCTTGACATCAAGTTACGGCATTGAAAATAATACTATTTTGCCTTTCTATTGTATGATATCTTCCACTCAAGGGAAATCAGAACACTTTATAGAGGAATTTGACCATTTGAGAAACACAGGAAGAGAGAGGTTAAACGATCTGTGCGGAGTTGCAGAAGTGTGTGGCAGAACTAGGAACAGATCCCATATTTCCTGAGTTTGTTTTTGCCACGAGACCATTCTTTCCCCCATAAAAAATCCTGGATATACAGAAAGGTTAAAACCCAAATTTTCAAAAAGTTGGTAAATTTTGTGTGTTCAACTTGGACACCAGGGGCCTGAATTTCACAGAGGCTGAGCACCTATAACTCCAGTTTTTATTTATCAGCAATATGCTCATTTTTTCACTGCAACAATTTAATGCACAATGTATATATCAAAACATTCAGACTGTGTAACCAGTTATAATACACTGTCAACCCTCTTCCCCGATATGTACAATACAGAAATGTATGGTAGGAAAGACTGATGATGCCGCACATAAATGGACTGATGAGAAAAGGCAGAGGAACGCTCTTCTTCACCAGCAATCCAAGATTTAGTCTTGAAAGGGTCCATTTTTATTGGTGAATGTCAGTAGATGTTTATTTCACTGCACGCACACACAAACGGGAGCGGGGAGGGGGGGGAGGAGGAATATTAAAAATTAACAAATAGGCAAAGCAAAAAAAAGTTGCATCATAATTTATTAAAGGCTGTTTTATAATATTTACTTTGCATATTTTGACATGTGACATGGACAATTTGTGTTTTAACTGTTACAAAGCTTTAATGTCTTGAATTTCAATATATACTCTTATTAAATAATTATTGTCTGATCCACTGTCCATAATTTCCTGCAGCTGTGAACATTTAAATCAATTCAAACTGGAAAAACTGCTTGACAGTAAACACAGATATTATTTGCTGAAATTATTTTAAAAAATTAATTCTACCAAGCCTATTAATATTTTACCTCTGCTCCCTGTGTTGATTTTTCCCATCCTATGAGACTCACAATTTTACAAAATGGAGATGGATGCAAACTATGTGCATCCAAAGACCACTTATACATGCAATTATCTGATTTGTGCAGGCAAATATGGGCACACTGTGTGCACCCACATTTTTTGCAAAGCAAAGTAGGCTGAGTTTCTTAAAAACCGGTGTCTAAATTATTCTAGTGGTACTTTAAGAGCAGGCCTACACTGCCTGCCCTTTTGGCGGCAGTTGAACGTAGACACGCAAGTTACCTAAAATAACTTGGGTTTCTACATTCGGCTTCTCTGCTCCCTGAACACACACTGTGCTGGTTTGAAGGGAGGGGCCTCCATTCGAAAGAGCATTACCCATTTACTGGGGTGGTGTTGCAGGATCAACTTCCTGATCAGCTCAACGGGTATGCACAGATCCAATCAGTTGATCAGGAAGTTCACACTGACGGTGGCGAATTCACTGCCGCCAGTGAAATCTACACCATGTTTATTATTACAGTCACTCTTCAGTCCTTACAAAGTCCTCTTTTGTACTCCTAAGGAACCTCTTTTTCTCTAAGAATATCTCCTGGTACAAGAAACAACATACAAACTTTATCTCCAAGAGCTTCAATTACCTTAAGCTTACTCCCATCCAGCTGAAGGAGATGTTCTCCATTAATGTTTTGGGCGGTGAATTCAGAAACATACTGCTCAAGGTTGAGACTCATTAACCAGTGGGAAACCTGTTGTATGCTCCATTCCTGAACAGCACGATTCTGACACTGATTGTGTTTAGGAGACTGCCCATCATCAAGGATCTGGGAGAAAAATGTGATGCAATATAATTAACAAGATAAACTTGACTAGCGATGGGATATTGCTGCACATATCTGCAACACTATACTAGAGGTATTTGTGCTATCTTCATTACACCACCCCAGTAGTGATACACCAATATACTACAACAATATTTAACCAGATATCAATATAGTGTAACAGATATAGCTTGGTAATTCTAGATTTCTCTATAAGGTATAACAAAGAGGAAGTCTAGACAATGACCGAGTAGGGGCTAGGTGGCACATTTCTCAATGGAAGATTCCCAGTCCCGCTCCAGGTGTTAATCTTTTAACATCTTTGGATGGAATGATTTAAAACGATATACAGCAATTTTGTGGTCCATCTTAAAGGTGCATTATTTGACTTAACCGTTTAAGATATGAAATTCAAAAAATTCCTTAGAAAATCACTCCATGCTTCAAGATGATAAACAGCCAAAGTTATTAGCTATGGAAGACTATGATGAGATGCACAGTAAGAGGACTGTGAGCCACATCCTCGGCCCCTGTTCTGGCTGCTCTGTGGTATGTCAAGGAAACAGCAGGAAAGCTACACTAAAAGAGACAGCTGGGGATTCCTGGGTGACGTAAAGCTGACATAATCAGTTCAGAGCCATCCTTTCTCCCACCCTGCTCCATGCAGGGGGCACGCTGGTGCTGAGCTGGAACACACAACACTCTGATCAATGCTTGGTCAGTGAAGCAGTTGGTATGGGACCGCTGCACTTAATGTAATTTAAAGCAGTCTTTAGGCTGGTTTAAATTGCGCAGGGGGCTCTTTTAACCCCTAGCAGGGAGGGGAAAAGATGATATAAATCCTAAAAACCCCAACCTTTTGCCTACTTTGCACCAAACATGAACTCAGCACAGCTGAGGATTCAGTCCAGTGTATCTGTTCTGAAATGCAACCCTCCCCCTCCCCGCTGCCCAAGCCCTCAGCAAACCACAAGGGCAATAATTTGCTCTGAGCCTGAAAACACCAGCAAGAAAGGAGACGTATGTTTGTGCTCCAACTGGAAGATCTGCCACACAACACAGTGAGATCTGAATTGCAAATCTGCAAATGAGACGACAAATTGCCACATCACGGTCACACAGTCCACCACAAAAAGCTCACTAATTTCTCACCTCATCATCAATCATATCCAGGCTCTGAGTGAGGGAGCAACAAAGAAATGGGAAAGAAAAGCATTATAGAAACAAAATGCAGAACATGTAACAGTGTGCGAGAGAGTTCAGGCAAGAGCAGCACCACAACTTGCAATAGGTCTGATTATTGAAAAACAGAGAGCTTTGAAAACCTACCTCCAAACCCAGAAAGGTTATTCTAAGAGCTTAGCTACAAAACACGATTTTGTGGTTAGTGCCTGCGCAAGTGAAGTACCTGGAGCTCCTGATCCTCCAGCACTGAAGTCAATGGGAGCTTTGCCAATGACTTCAATGGGAGCAGCAAGGACCTTCATTTCCAGCCTATGAAGTGGAATAAGATTGTGATTTCCACCCTCTGGCTTGCTTATCATTCTTTGGTCTCACAAATGGTTATGTTATCTCCAGCAGGGAGGTCTGTGGAAGAGGTTCCTGGCAGCGCTACTAATAACCCCCGATCTGTAGCAGTCAGCAGTGAATGGGTAAAGACTGATCCAAGTAGCGTGTGTAGGGGCCCTCTGTAGTACTCACTGGACATGCTGACAGGAGCTGCTATTTTGTATGCAGCAAATGGCAGAGAGGCCATTTTGATTTTGTTTTTATAGACCTGTTTATATTTCGGAGACAGCCAAGGCAAAATATAAAGAGAAAGGGCTTTAAAGAAATGGAAGCATTTTCAAAGTTATCATTCGCATACTGAACATAAAGTATTATCAGGATCTCAATGATGAGAGTAAAAATACGTACTAATATAGGCTATGTCTACACTGGCAAGTTAGTTCGAATTAAGGAGGCTTAATTCGAACTAACTAAAGCCATGGCTACACTAGGCTTTAGTTAGTTCGAATTAAGGGCTTCCTTAATTCGAACTAATAAGTTCGATAGGGTATTCGAACTAAAGGGTTAATTCGAACTAACTAGTTCGAATTAGCCAATGTAGCCATGTTAATTCGAACTAATTTCTTAGTTTGAACTAACCGGCCATTGAAATGAATGGGGATCGCTAATTTGAACTAAGCAAGTGCCATGAATGGCACTTGCTTAGTTTGAACTAACTTTTTCTAGTTCGAATTAAGTTAATTCGAACTAACTAAAATTAGTTTGAATTAGTTAGTTCGAAATAACTAATTCGAACTAATTTTAGCAAGTGTAGACATAGCCATAGGTTTTAGTAAAATGTACAGCCAGAATAGAAAGATCATATAGAATTAATGAGTCTAAATGATCAGATCATTACTGTTTGCCATTCTTTTTAGTACAGACAATTCACACATAGTCACTACCCAGTATTCTGCCATGGGCATAGTAAAAATCAGCTCTGACACAGCAGCAATATTCCTACTATTTACAGGACTTTTGGCCTTATAGATTTATATTATGACAACTGTGGCTGTCTAGAACAGTCATCTCCCTTTGAACTCATGCAGAGCAGGCATTCAGATTAATATATAATAATATATTAGCATATATTAACAACATCAAATGCAAATGCCCTAAGAATAGCAGAAACAGATGTTTTGTCAAGCAAATCTTGGGGCACACCTTACACAAGAAAATATGGAATTCACCACAACATTTATAGTGGATCAGAGGTTCTGTGTTTATAAAAAGATAAAGATGCTCATCTGCACGTGATCTGCGGTTCAGATGTGTCCCAGGCATGATCTTCTGCATAACGAATCAATAGCCCAGATCCTCAGCTAGTGTAAATCAGCGCTCCCTCCACAGAAGAGCTGGCGCAGTGACTTTACTAAGCTTTTATTAGGACCCAGTTTTCAAAATAAAGCTTGTTTGTGCCCATGTAATTTTGGCATCCAATGCATTGTGCAGTTGTTGCATGCTAAGACTTGTGCCAAGAAACAAAACAAGACAACCCCCCGCCCAAAAAACAGCACAGAATTCAGGTCAACTCTATTGTGCATGCACAAATTGAGTGCAAATGGAATGTGCATTGTATGAAGTCTACATGTTATGTACATGTGTAGTAGTGTGCAAAAACTGCACAGAAGTGATTTTTTCATATTACATACACAGAGGTTGGGTTGAGGCATCTTTGAAGTGTGGTCCTTAAAATTTATTCATAAATGGCTTCAAGCAGCTGGTCTAAGTATACCATGTCTCTACTACCTAGCTAGCCCACACTCTGTATTCCCTCAGTTATATTTATGACATTATCAGTCTGGGTATGTTGGGCTATGTGCAGGTATTTAAATGTAATTATAGGAGAAATACACTGATATGTACCGCATTTTAGGAAGCCAATCTTTTGTTATTTCCCTATTTTATTTCCTATAGAGCAGGAGTGGCTTGTGAACTGCATGTGGCTCTTTTATAGTTAAAATGCGGCTCACGGACTCCCTCAACCCCCCCATCTATTCCTCGCCTATCAGACTGGGATGGGGAGCTCAGAGCTTCTGCCTTGCACAAGGTGGTGGGGCTAGAGGATGCTGCCCAGCAAGGAGGGAGCTCTTGGGGGGTTCAGTAAGTTTTTTCATCCCTGCTATATAAAGTATGAGAATTACTGTTACCCAGAAATCAAATTCTTCTTTTCCAATGTTGTGTTTTAGAAGAAAAGATCATTTGAATACTTATTCAGAAAAATGCTGTTGGAGAAAGAAATTAACTCTTGCATTGTAAATATGACCTAAACATACCTCATCTGATGATAATGCTAAGGAATGAGAGAAACCAGGGGGTTTGGGTTCTCCTCCTAAACCACTCAAATCAGCTGAACTTGTGCTGCTGGGACTGAATTCATCGTTGAATGTGAAAGTCTGTAAACAAAAGACGGGTCACAGTTAACATGAGATCTTACCATCCATGTCTTGCAGGACACTTATGTTTTCCCTCCAGCTTGGCATAGTTCAGGAATGATTTCAATAATTTACTGAACCGATTTCTATCAAGATGCCCAATCTTTATTACGGTTAATGATTTATGAAATAATATGCAATATGTTTATTATTGTGGCATTAGAGAGACCAACATAGCTACAAAAAACATTGCAAACATTACTACTGTGGTGTGTTCTTAAGAGGCATTTTTGCCAGCTTAGTGTGTTAATAACAAAGATGTCAGAGAGCAATTTCCAGTCTTCCACTTAGAGATGACACTTCCTGCCGTTTCTGAAGCTGCCAACTTCACTGCTTTTCATTGCTGCTCACGGGCATTTGCAGCCTCCCAGGATGCAGGTCCTCCACACATTTAGGACAAGCACAGCACATGCAGTTACGTGATGAGTAGGAGAGGGGGGCAGATTTTCAGGGAGAAATGAAAGTTACTATTGAAAAGACAAGAAAATCATCTTGTGACTCCATTTGATTGAGCTCTAAGTAAACTCTTTCAGAAGTGAGAGATTCTTCCCTCTTTGCCTAAACCTTAAATAAGATAGAAGGTAAAGGATACCTTCTGATGTTAGGCGCTACTACTCACTAAAACAGTAACCACAAAATAGACACTTCTTTTCCTTAAGAATGGAATGGCAAACATTACACTTTATAGCAAGGGTAAGCAAAATACCACTCCATGAGTTATATATATTCTAAGAAGTTCATCAGAATCACCAGTGTGGAACAGTACAATTAACAACAGATATGCATTAGAGTCTGGAAAATAATCCAATTTCCAAACAACAACAAACAAATAATATTCCTTGAGCTCCTGAGGTTTAACAAAGCAACAAACAGATTCAAACTCTGCATCCATGTTTAAATCCAGAGATGAACATGCAGTAATATAAAAAGGCAAGTGAGTTTTGAAGTTTTACAAAGAAACAAACTGCCCTCCACTTTTCTGAAGTAGCTCTTTTAAAAATATGAAGCATATCAAGTCGATGTCCCTGTTTTTGCTGGAGGTTCCTATGGAGAACTGGTGGAATAATGACATTACAAGAGACTGTAAAAACAGGTTTCTCAGTATTGCAAACATTCATGGGCTTGCACACTTTAAAAAAAATTGCAAAACTTCTTTTTGAAGTTAGGAATATCACTCTGTTTTGCCCTGTTTTTGATGGAGGGCTCTTTGGAGGATTAAAAAACTAGAATGGGAGTTTTCTGAGTTCAGCACTGAAAGAATGGAGATGCTGAATCTTTGACAAAGTGTTTGTCAGGAGGTTGAGTTAGCAAAAGCCAGGAATTTTAAGCAGTCTGACAAGAACTTCATTAATCTCTCAGTTGTCTGGTTTCAGTGTCTTGGGATATCATGGCTCTGCTAGTTCTCAAATCTTTCAAGGAATCCTTTAACAAAACCAGAGAACTCAAAAGCAGATATATCCAATGAAAAAAACAAGAAAAAGTTGGTGGCTGGTGGAAGAGAAAGAATTATATTACCTTTCAGGTCTTTTAATACACCATAAAAACTAGTGGTGGCTTCATTTCCAGGTCAACTTTCAGTAAAATTTAGGGGGATATTTTCAAAGGCAAAAATGGAGAGTTAGGTACCAACTCCAATTACTTTTAATGAAAGTTGGGTACACCTCACTGCTCTTTATCCCTTTGAAAATCTGCCTCCCTGTGCCCTATCTTTACTCAGTCCAGATCAGGTTTGACCTCACTCTCCTCTATGTGCTGTTCCCCAGTGTTTTGAATCCTAACACCTATTTTGATTTGCTGTTACAGCCTGACCTGATCCTATGTCACACACTCCCCTGCATTTAATTTCCTCCCATTCTGTAACTTTCCCATCTTCAAAGCGTCTGACGAAGTGGGATTTTCTCCCACGAAAGCTCATGCGATAAATAAATCTGTTAGTCTTTAAAAGTGTCACAGGACTCTGTTGTCTTTCTACAATAGACTAACACGGCTACCCCTTTGGAACAGAACACAATGGTAAGATTTCATTTCATTTCAGAATTCTGTGATCTTGTAGATTTGTATGTAGGCCCTAATGAATGGTAAAACTTCAAACATTGCTACTGAAAGTGACTTGGAGCCACACTCCTGAAAAGGAGATTGAGAATCACTTCAGTCTCCTTTCCAGCCAACTATAAATATTGACATGCCACAGGTTATAACAAAGTATATTCTGTTAGAGAAGTATTTCCACAGGTGAAAACAGATTAAACAACACAGGAAAGTTGTCTATATTACATTTTAGGGCTATCATGCTGAAAGCTTTCATGCACATAGAAAGGGATCACAGAAATATTTCAAATCATTTTTTTTAGTTCAAACAGCTTAAAAAATGGAATTAAATCTGATATTCAACATGTGCGACAGGTAGATTTTGTTACTGAGTCAAAAAGGCAAATAACTAACAGTGAAGTTTGAAAGTGGTCTCTTCAATCGACACGAGATGGTCCAATACGAGATGCTATCTCATCCACCTTGTCACTCTAACATCCTGGGACCAACATGGCTCTACCAACACTGCTAACAGTGTACAATATCGACATTTCTTAGCTTGCAAATATCTCATGGTAAGAGGTTAAACAGAGTTAGATATTCGCCCCTCCCCCCCAACAATCAGTCCTGAAAAATGCAATAAAATATCTGTTATTTAATTCCACCACAGCCATTTGGTATGGTGCAGCATACCATACCTAGTTTACTGGTAACATACATCAAGAGAGAGAGAATAAAAAGATACATACAATCTGGAATGGTACAGTGTTAAAGATATGCTTTTCAATGTGTTTTTACTGTACAATGAACACCATGCGTTGTTTATTGCAGTATTATCACATTGGCCCTTTATTTATCCAGAAGCATCGAGCTTCCCACATACTGGGAATAAGGTAGCTTTTGTGTTCTACCTTGGCCCCCTTTTTAGCTGGACTTAGATTTTCAGAGGAGGGTTCAGTTGAGCTGGCAGATGAAGGCAGGTTGCTGGAAAAATTGGATCCCCTGCCACTCTCTTCATACCATGTCAGTGGGATGCTATGGGGGAGAGAAAAGGATTGCTCTGACATGGATGTATTGCTTGCTGTACTCTCCAGCCCCTCACCAGTGGTCCTGTTTAACAGAAAGGAGTCAGGATCTATGTTAGATTATAAAACTCAATAAACAGATTCATAATAATCTAAAAGAATCACATAGTTACAAAGCATAATTACTTCTAAAAACATGGCTGAACACTGAAATAACTTGTATGTAATGGCATTCAGAAAACATACCATTAGATAATGGGAGAAAAGGGTAGCTTCTGAACTCAACTTCTCTACATGTAATATAACTATCTTGACATAAATCTTAAAGACTCTTCTATATTCACTTTTTAAGGCAACTCTAATCAAGGTATCAGACTATGTTTGCTACAACAAAAATCAAATGAATTGAATGTCATCATCAAGGGAAAGCTAACCATTCTGAAACTAATCAGTTCAATTATTACATCTATTGTATCAAAGTGCGTTAGGCGCTTTATGGACAGTTATAAAGCCTGGGCCTCTGCCCTAAAAACTTTACATTCTAGAGCACTGGTTCCCAACCTGGGGCCCCGGGGCCAAAAGTAGCCATCAGAGGCTTTCAAAGTGGCCCTCGACTCCCCTCCTGCCAACTGCAGAATGGAGTCACTGCCTAAAGAACCAGATGAAGTGTGTTTCTGCAGGGCTAAAGACCAATGCAGGCTCCTTGCTGCAGCCAAAGGGACAGAAGATTAGCACTCCACTACCCCTGGCAGCAGCAGGGAGCACTGCAAAGCACTCTGCCTAGGTCCTTAGATGCTTGAGCCAGAGGGAGGGGAGGGGAGCACTGATCTTCAGTCCCCCGGCTGCAGAGGGGAGCCACTGCCTTGGGACCCAGACAGAGTGTGCAGAGCTGCAGGACGTGTGCAGGTTTCCTTGCTGCAGCCAGGGAGAAGGGAGATCAGTAAGCAAGGAGGCAAACTAGTTTTCAAAGGGGGAAGGGGGCCTGCTGGCAGAGGCTGGTGGCTCTTCAGGGTTGTAAAAATGATATCTATGGCCCTTGAGCCAAAAAGGTTGGGAACCACTGTTCTAGAGTCACTGGAGCTGCCTGGAACTAAGTGAGGGCAGAATTTGATCAATGGGTTTTGGCTATAGTTTGAGATACCTTTTGGGCAGGATTTATGATAGTCTGTTTCAGAGCTGAATGGTTTTACTGCTCTAAAATACCTGTTTTGGACTATGCCCCCAGATCTCAAAGCAAAACTCTGTACTTAGTTGCACCAGTGTAAATTTGGCATACCCCATGGGAATTAAAGGAGTCCCACGGATCTTTACACTGATGTCAGGGCAGAATTTTAGCTCTCTGTCTTTCTTACGCCTTTTATCTGTATATAGTGGGTATATTATTAAAGCCCTAACACTTCAAAAGTCTCTTCTTTCTTCATACATATGCATAATTTTTGTTAATTACCCTAAGTTTACAGTAAGAAAATAAAAAATGTCTAGATCCTGACAGCTCATTAGAGTTTAAGGCACACAGGGCTAAGTGTATTGTGTTGTGTGAGGAGGTTTATTTGCGCTAATAAAATTTGGATGTATTTATAATGATTGTACAGTACCTAGAGCCATATTTATTTTTAAAAAGCAATTCCAAAATACCTCCATGTAGTAGCATGCTGCAGTATTTTTAAGAAGGGGTAGTAATATTTATCACTTCAAGTCTTCAAACTGATCTACACTCATTTGCTCATTAATCTTCAGCAGCTCTGTTAAGTAGGAAGTATTACACCCATTTTACAGAAAGAGGCACAGAGCAGGAAAGTGACTGCCAAAATAAGTTGGTGTACAGTGCCTGAGTGTTGTTTTTTCTGACCATACATACAAACTCTCAAAGTACAGGCCATTCTACTGATTGGACTCTATTGCCAGCCCAGAGAAATGCTGGACAAATGACCATGTAAGTGTTAAAAACATAGAATAAAACTTCAAACTGCAAAAAAGGAAGCTTATTTAAAATACAGTAAGCAGAAAATAGATCAGCTGTTCTCTGGGTGGATCACACAAGCCTGCTTGCTCTAGGCTAAATCTTCCCTATGCCTAGCTTCAACAAGGAGTAATGCTGGAATTTACATTTCTGTGCTGGAATGCATATGGTCTGCCTACAAAAGCAGAGCAGAAATCCCCCTCCCCAGTAAAGATGGCCATCCACACAGTGGAAGATCCATCAGCCTCACTTCTGTTCCTCCCATATGCTCACCCCAGATCCTTCCCTCAAATCTTGCTGTGCTGGGAAGAAAAGAGGTGTTCCCTAAATTGCTGGTCTTGATAACATGCAGGATCATTCTGCTGCACAGGCAGGAGAACTCATGCATCCCATCTGCATTGCAGAACTGAGGCAGTCCTGATTTATCCAGGCTCAGTGGTGGCCACAGAGGAGAGGGCAACAATGACAAAATAATGCATGAATCATGCCTCTGATAAAATGATTAATTCCATATAAATCAGTCACTCTAATGGAAAGAAATCATTACAACAGGATTTTGTCATGGGATCAGTCTCTTGCTTTCAAAGAGCTTGCTCATCTTTGGATTCTAGGAAAGCATTCTTCCACATCTTGAGAAGCAACTTCAAGTCAGAAACAAAGGAAAGTGCAAGCAATCTTTAAAAAAAGTACAGTGATAATAATGTTCTGATTTATAGAGGCATAATAAGAACGGTAAATGCCTATGAATTTTGAGAAATCAATAGCAATCTTTGCCTTCAACAAATGAATCCAAAAGCAGGCATAAAAATGAAAGGCTATTAGAAAACGAATGCTCAGGACTATATTTCACTATCAACTGATTCTCGGTCTGGTTTGACTTTTTCTCACAGGAAGGTACAGATATTTTGTGCAGTCCAATAAGCAACTCACTCTACTTTAGGGTTTATGTCTTATAGGCCAGGGCAGACTCATTTGTCCCCCTTTGGTTTATCATTCAGATGCTAAATATACTCACTAAATACTCTAGCACTCTCACAGATATGCGTCATTGCACTGCTTTCTTCTACAAATGTATCTCTTTCCCCAGAGATGTACAGCAAAATATAGCACAAGCTATTATACTCAGCCTTTGAGAGCCATGCAATGAGTCAGGTCCCCAGCTGGAGAAAACTGATGTAGCTGCATTAACTTCAATGGTGCTGCAGTGATCTACCCAGATTAGGACATGGCCAGCTATTCTGAGTGACACCAATGGAAGTTGTGTTCACCAATCTAGAATATTATATTTAGTGCAACAATGCTCCCCTCAGACACAAGGTTAGAATTTTGGTTTAATGTTTGTAAAAAGTTTTCAGTGTATTACCATGTCTCTCTGGACAGCAGCAAAGTTCCAATCACCCTCCACAGTGCCCAAGTCAAAACAATATTTCTGCCGACAATTCAGAGTTGGATTAATTAATTAATTAATTTATTAACTTTGACCGGTCATTTACATTACTGTTTTTCTTTTGCATTTGTGTTACTTTCTGCAAGTTTTGGGCTTAATTTTTTTTTTTATAGTTTTTACTATACAGCAGTTCCCAAAAGTGTGGTACACTACCTCCCAATGTACACATCCACCGATGAATTAAGGCTTAGTTTACACTTACTGTGAAATTTGGTGGCAGTCGACGGGGGATATGCAAGCTACATAGAGTAGCTTACGTATCTCCTGTCAACTTCCTAAATTCAAATGATGGGAAATGCTGTCAAAGCAGCGTTACTCTTTTTCCGGCGGTGGACTTGTTAAGTCAATTTCTGGATGAATCGAGCAGGTCTCCACTTCTGCTCAATTGATCCCAAAAAATCGACCTGACAGCAGCAAATTTCCCACCATCAGTGAAGACATACCTAAGACTACAGAGTTCTTTTAAAAAATCATTTCACTCCACCATCTCAGATGCGGGGAGTATATATAATGCATTTATACATATTTTGCAAGACTACAGCTTTTTATATACATAACTATGCTATTGCTGCAATGTGTTATAACATCACTTAGGTTTTCCTACATAGTCTGTGTATAAAAAATTAGTGGTGGTACAAGCGGTGGTGGTGTTTTATGTTGGTGGTACACAACATGGCAGAGTTTGGGAACCGCTGTATTATAACATTTCTGGAATTTAATTCAAGGGCCATATCACCTCAGGCTGGGATCTTGTGAGAGCTCTTCAGTACTTGCACAGGAGATTTTCAAAGAAAATGCACTATCCGTACTCTGCAGAAAAGGCATGGTGTTGCCACTTCTGGGTTTTTGTAGTGAGTGAACGGAGCTGCAGATAGTGTCTCGTTAAGCAATTAACAGAACAGTTGCAAAAGTTGCTGTGACCAAATTCTAATACGTAATTTTCCTAAATATCTTTCAATTGTTATGAAGCTGTTCACTTTCTGAAATAAGCTGTTTTACAGTGCTGCTGCAAAATATATTTAAGTTCTGCTGGTCTTCATCCCATCCAAAGCTGCTTTTCAGCACTGGGTGAAATGGGTGTCAAGCTTTTAGGATAAAGGGCCTGGCATATATTTTATACAGGTATGTGTTTGTAACTTTTAATACTCTGAGTGCACAGGCAGATCCTGGGCAATACATGGCTCAGTCTATTTTTAGAGTAGGAGTACTTATTGTTTTGCTGTCTGTTAAAACATTCTCCCTTCTAAAATGTCAATTTCTCTTTAAAAAGAACTAGCCACAACAGTGATTCATGGAAGCTAATAAGAGCAGAATATGGCCTGGTGGGTAGTAATTTTTTCTAGCAATACACACAGGAAAGCTGGTCTGTTGCTGGTTTCATCTCCTGGATAACACCGTTTCTGCCAAGGGTTCTGGCATGAAATGGATTATGTCTTTGTTCTTTTACCCATACCTGGTGCCACAGGCCACCTTAATGACTTTTCTCTCTCTCCATTTCTTGCTCTTGTGGGAACTTTTTCTCAAGGGAGCCCTATAACAAGATTAGAGATAAAACAATGTCATTTGAAACCTTGCCTTCCATTGCCTTTTAATAAAAATCTAGTTTTTAAATAATAAAATGCTTACCCAAGATCCACAAGCTTTAGCTTTATTTTTTCTGCCTGCCCCATAGTAGGGCTAGCTGCTCTTGATGATTGGGGATCTGTGTTATCACCTAAGATATCTTTGTACATGAAAAAATATACATTATTATTTTATCTGATAATAAACTAACTCCAGAAGAGTTTAGGTACACGTGCATTTGTACATACAAACTCATTATATATCTATATAAATAGTGGAGGGTATCATTTAACTCGGTTCAACCACAGAAATAATGTACCTTCTTTGAGAAGAAGGTAAGAAATATCTAAATGAACTGCTTTGAATCTTGAGACAAAGTATTTTTTACTTGAGGGGAAAAATGGGGGAACTTATTTCAATTGAGTTTTAATGTAAACATTTGTAATAAAGCAAACCATACATAAAGCTAGTAAGGAGAAATAAGAAAAAGGAGTAATGTTTTTAATCCCTGGAGGATCTGTCCAACCTCTATTTTTGCCAGAAACAAGCTTTTGGGAGTACACTTTACTGTCAAAGATGGCTGTTGAGTATCTGTTTTGAAAGTCTCTAGCAACTTTGGAGAACTGGATAATTTTTATGATGGGCGTGCTGAGATATAATAATCTGTTTTGTTTTCATGACTTGATTAAAGAGGACACTATCGTGTCAGACGAAGTGGGATTTTCTCCCATGAAAGCTCATGCGATTAATAAATCTGTTAGTCTTAAAAAGTGCCACAAGACTCTGTTGTATATCTGCTCTGACACTCTGTGCCAGTCTCCTGCCATTTTATGATCATATCTTCCTCTTTTAATCTCTGTTACTGGTGTGACAACATTACAAAAACAAAAGGGGAAACAAACACGGCCTCTAGAGTCAAAACAGTTAAACTGACTATACAAAAGTGCTGTAAATTCCTTCAAACAAAGAAAATGGGAAAAAAAGAGCAGTTAAAAAATTTCAGACAGAAATGTGCATTTTGGATTGATCATGTCTCTTAGGTATTCTACAGGGAATAAATGAAGATCAGCCAGTCATTGCCTTTGGTTTCTTGGTGACTTTACACTAGACTCCCACATCCTGATAACTCTCACATTTATTCTACACTGGAACAACTCCATTGGCTTCACTAGATTTACTCCTGAATTCACTGGTAGAAATCAAGCCCCAAAACAAAAAACAAGCAAGCAAGCACAACCCCAAAACTATCACAAGCATGGCTTTACCCATTACGGTCCCTCTCCTGCTAGCTACTCCTTCAAAGGGGCTTTTCACATAGCTACATTTGCATGCACCAGATTGCAGAATCACTAAGGGCTTCCTCAAAAATAGTTTGCTGCAGTGCAGTGCGGTGCACTGAGAAACTTAAATATTTTACACCACAAATAACATTTTGGCATTTTTTTGTTGATGAAATAAAAGCAATGCGCAAGTGATCCATGGAGCATGATGCAGTGGGACAAGAAATGTAAGTTCATTGCAATACACACACTCTAAAAACAAGTTGTTTACAGCGACCATGGATTATGCCTTAAATAAAGATTCATGAAGATCTGACATATGACCTCACGTCAAAACAGAAAACAAGCATCTAAGTTCCCAAAGGGAAGCCAAAGAGTAGGAGTGCACAAAGCAGCAAACACATGCCAAACTATTTCAAGCAGCAATCCATCCTTACAACAAAGGCTGATGAGATTGCTATGAAAACTGTACCCATGCCTTGCACCAGAGAGTGTCTTTATTGTGTATGCTTGTCACTTAACCATTGTAAACATTTCAGTTTCCATTAGCATTAGGAATTCCTAGATGAATTCCCTTTATTTTATCTCTGATATTTAAAATCAGAATAAAATTGAACTGAATGAAGCTACAATGTGTGTTGGGTTTGTGACAGAGAGAAAGGAAAGGAACACAGTGAAAGCACCAAGACAAGCTACAAAACAAGACGAAATCCAGATTGATATTTACTTCAGTATTCAGTTTGGTTTGAAATTGTGTCCTGCCTCAGAGATGTTTGTACTAAGTACAGAGAAGCCTAGTCTGTGCATTTTATTATTATCTATATCCACCAAAGTAGAGAAACAAGATATGATAGCAGTTTGTTGTGCATTTTGTACACGATGACAAAATGCTTTGAGGATCTACCATGAAGAGAAGACAAGGAAAAGAGAACAAGAGGAAGAAGAGCAGAGCTGAAACAACTGGGGAGACAAACGCTACAAATGTTGTGAAACATACTTCAAATTTTTTTTAAACAGCAACTGAAAAACAAACATGGCTTTGATGGCATTCTATATGCTTTGGTGCCAGTCCTGTAAACCCTTTTTTATTTTCATTGGAATCAATAGGACTATTTGATTGAGTCAGGATCTGCAGATCAGGTGTTACACTGGTAATTAATTATAGATTTTTAGAAGGAACTGGTCTTTTGCTAATTTAGAGTAAAAAGTAAAAAACCCTTTTCACTCCATCACGTTGGTGGAAGTTCTCAACCTGTATCTTTTATTCTGACTTCCAATCTAGCTGATCACCTTCCAGAAGGATTTCCCCTCCATCAGATACAGTAAGGGCCTTGTCACGGTCCTAATGATCTGGCACAATTTATCATGTCAGTACATTCTGTGAATACAGAAGTCTCATCTCTTTCTGAGATAGTATAAACTCAGCGGTTCTCAACCACTGTGTTGCGACACATCAGTGTGTCACAGAACCCGGTAGAATGTTTCACTCAGAGGTGACCTGCCACCAAAAGAAACCTCCGCCAACCATGTCACAACATTGTTGAGAATCCCTGAACTAACTAGTTTGGATGTAAGCAGGCATCTGATTGGCTGGAAAGGATTAGAATGCAAGCAATGAGCTCCAGATGAATGTACATGCCTGAATCATAACAACTGAAGAACATAAGGATGACCACACTGGGTCAGACCAATGGTCTTCTGACTGTGGCTAATGCCAGATGCTACAGAGGGAATGAACAGAACAAGGCAATTATGCAGTGATCCACCCGCTACTCTCAGTCCCCCAGCTTCTGGCAGTCAGAGCTTAGGGATAACTAGAGCATGGGCTGCATCTCTGACCCTCTTGGCTGATAGTCATTGATGGTTCTTTCCTCTATGAACTTATCTAATTCTCTTTTGAATCCAGTTATACTTTTGGCCTTCACAACATTCCCTGACAACAAGTTCCACAGGTTGACTGTGAGTTGTGAGGAAATACTTCTTTTGGTTTGGTTTAACCTCCTGCTTGTTCATTTCGTTGGGTGACCCCAGTACTTGTGTAATGTGACGGCGCAGACCGCACTTCCTTATTCACTTTCTCCACACCATTTAATATTTTATAGACCTCTACTATAGGCCCCCTTACTTATCTCTTTTCCAAGGTGAGCAGTCCTAGTCTTTTTAATCTCTCCTCACATGGAAGCTGTTCCATACCCCTCATCATTTTCTTGCCATTTTCCATATCTTTTCCAATTCTAATATATCTTTTTTGAGATTGGGTGACCAGAACTGATAGGCTCAGAGACTCTCAGATCAGAAGGGACCAATATGATTATATAGTTTGACCTCCTGTATAATGCAGGCCACAAAACCACATCCACCCACTTCTATAATAGACCTCTAACCTATGACTGAGTTATTAAAGTCCTCAAATCATGATTTAAAGACCTTCAAGTGTAGATAATCCACTATTCAAGATACAGGTATACCACAGATTTATATGGTTATATATATTTACTGTCTTCTTATCTATCCCTTACCTGATGTTTTCTAACATTTTGAGCTGATGTTTTCAGGGAGCTACCCACGATTCAAGATCGTCTTCTTGAGTGATAACAGCTAATTTAGATCCCATAATTTTGCATGTCTGCTTGGGATTATATTTTCTAATATGTATTACTTTGCATTTATCAACACTGAATTTCATCTGCCATTTTGTCATCCAGCCATCCAGTTTGTTGAGATTCCTTTGTAACTCCTTGCAGTCAGTTTTTTACTTAACTGAGTAATTTTGTATTGTCTACAAACTTTGCCACTTCACTGTTTATCCATTTTTCCAGATCATTGATGAGTATCTTGAATAACACTGATCCCAGTAAATATACTTGTGGGAAACTGCTATATACCTCTCTCTATTGTGAAATGTGACCATTTACTCCTATCATTTGTATCTTATTTTTTAATCTGTTACTGATCCGTGAGAAGACCTTCCCTCTTATCTCATGACTGTTTACTTTGCTTAAGAGCCTTTGGTGAGGGATCTTGTTAAGACCTTCTGAAAGTCCAAGTAATACTATAACCACTGGATTACCCGTGTCCACATATTTGTTGACCTCCCGCAAAGAATTCTAAGAGATTGGTGAGGTGTGAGTTCCCTTGAAAAAAAACAACATTGACTCTTTCATACTAAATCATGTTCATCTACTTGTCTGATAATTCTATTCTTTAATATAGTTCCAACCAATTTGCCTGGTACTGAAGTTAGGCTTATCAGCCTGTTATTACCAGGACTGAGTCTGGAACTTTTTTCAAAGATCGGCATTACATTTGCTTGTCTCTAGTTATCTAGTATGGAGGCTCATTTAAGTGACAGGGTACAAACCACAGTTAGTGGTTCTGCAAATTCCTATTTGAGTTCCTTCAGAATTTATCACTAACTAAAACACCACATACCATCCATAAAGATGTTTTATTAAACCAATCATACACAAAAATATTTTATAATATTATGAATAGTAAATAATGCATTACGAGTTTATGATCAAATAGTACTTTCATAGGTGTTTAAGACCAGAGAAAACCAATATGATCATTTAATCTGTCCTTATGCATAATGTCTTGTGTATTTTCCAGTATCAAAAGACTACATATTAGTCCTGGAAAATAATTAAGATTTCATTGTTTCCTTTATGGTTATAATTAGGAATGTTATTTCTCTGATTGCACAGTGACACAGACATCTAAGCCAAATAAATAGTTGTATTACATTTTTCCTTGGTGGTAAAGAAGATATTTATAAAAACACTGGGGCAATTTTTTTGTGCTCATGATTCTATTTAAGTTATTGGAGATGTGCTGTATGCACCAGTGGTGGGATTGGCTCCTATGACTGACCATATCTTTGGTGATCTGTTTTGATCATGTTGTTTGGCTTTTTAGTGTTTTGTTTACTTTTTCAGATGTTTTAATCTTTCTTTAATTGGGGTTTGGTTGGTTGGTTTTTTAGCTCCTAGTAACTTTGAAGGGGGCTGCTTTATAAATAACGGCCAAGATCCTCAGTTATAGCTGAGTAATACAAAATGTAATTCAGGAGAAGGGCAACTATAACTCACAGCTAACTGAATCAAGAAGCTGACAGAGAACCCCAGGCTAGTTCTGTTCCCAGATCCACACTCCCTGTGCCCATATCAGCAGGATAGGAAAGTAGCTTCCCAGCACCAGAAGATCCCTCAGTGACCACATCTGCTGCCTTTGGAGTTGGAAGGCTGCTAATGCTATACAAAATGGCCTGATATTGCTGTACAAAATGGCAACACTCCAAGAGAGAGAATCTGAGCTTAAACTATTCCTAAAAAAAAAAAATTAGAAATATTTTTTCAAATAACTTTGGAATGTAATCTCTCTCATTACATTGTAACTGTTTAGAGCGATAGCCTTCCACAACATTTCAGTCTTTCAGATAAATACTTGAAAGGAATGTGTTTCCTAAAGGTGACATACTCATTAACTAGAAAATATAGAAATTGGTGGATATTATAGGCTTCATCAATAGCCACTTGCCTACACAGGTGTGTGCACTCACATGATTTCTCTTAGTCTCTAATACAAACCCAGCTCAACTCACACCACAAACACAAATGCAACCACTGTGTTTAGTTACTGTAAGAACTTTTAAGTCTAGTTAATCAATTAAATGCTATTATAAGCAAAGCCAATGCAACACTGGCTGCCAAATGTTTGCCTTAGGATATCTCTGTACTAACAAATTTATTAAACGTAAATATTTCTGTTTGAAATTAATGTGTTCCACTTTGACTGTCAAACTCCGGTTACACACAAAGAAATACTGGTTGTTTGTATAATGTTCACAGTGGGAAAAGCATGTCACCTCTGCATCAATTAAATATAGATTAGTTCCAGGACCTATACTGGGGGGGAAACGGCAGCAAGTGGGATGCAATTCCCGTTGTTAAGATTAATGATGTCATTAAACACATACGAAAAGACAACAATAGGAAAATAAGAAGGGTTTACCATAAGAGTGCATATTCAACTTGATTTGGGGGTTTAAAACCACCCATTTCAGCCAAGTTTTCATCAAATGCCATTTTCACTGAGGTCATGCAGCACTTATGATTTCACCAATAAACATGTTTACACTGAACTAAAGCTACTGAGGGTCATATTCTCAGTCCATACGTAACTGCACATTGCATACCGGCTTTGAATTTTACTCCCATTTATTAGCTATCCCACAATTAGAGTACCATACACAGGGATATATAGCAGGAATCTCTGATGTCCAAGTCAGAATACTGACATTAGGGTTTACCTTTCCCAAACCCAGTCTTTTGGTAAGAATCTGTTCCCCTATCATAACAGGGGGAAAATCTTGACTTATAGTAAAACAATGGTAAGAAATTTTCAGCAACAGACCAATAAAACCAGAATAAATATTTATTTTTAGTTTATTTAATGTTAAAGACCCAGTCCTGAAGTCCTTATTTAGACATAATTTTCTTTGACATGAATTCTAGTTTTGCTTGACTAATAAGTAAGGAATACGTATATCTAAGTAAATAGATACATTATATGTTCAAATGTCTAACCAATCACATTGGCACTACAAAGGTGCTGGAAAAAGAGTAGCACTTTATGCTACACTGTAGTTTCAAAGTGCAGTATAACCAATCTAATCTTTAAAACCGGTAAGAGATATGTAGAAATGTATTTTACATCTTGGGAAACTGAGTCAGAGAAGTACTGACCTGGCCAAAGGTGCATAACAAGCAATTGGAAATGCTGAGTTTAAAACAAAGGAATTCCTGGTTTTCAGTCTTTTGCTTAATTCTATGCTATGGTCTAGTCTACTATACAATGCCTTCATTATGAAACATAGGCACCAATGTCAGAGCCACAGATTTTGAGTTCCTAACACTTTTATTAAAGTGCCTCTGAGGATTTTAATACACATACTGAAGAATGTTCTCAAGCATTAGTCCTATATACTCTACTCAAAAAGTAAGTAGAGCTAGCTGAAACTTTTTGAATTTTGACAAATGTTTGAATTTTTAAAATTTCAAATTAAAATGTGGGATAAAACTTGCAAAACAATTTTGCGATATTCCCTCCTCCTTTTTCAACCAGCTTGAGGGGAAAAAGTGGAAACAATTCTGATCTTGATTTAATCTGTGCCTGTTCCTCATGAAGAGAGCTGCTATTTTCTGACTTCAAGGTGTATAAAAGGTTTTGAGAATATGGCCTGTTAGCAATACAAGTGCTAATAAAACAAGAATAGGGCACCCATGTAAACATAAGTGAACAAAGTGAGGCACTTACTCATTTGTAAAAAATAATTATACCTTCATTGTGTAAAACATTCCTGTTGGTTGAGTGATGCAAAGGAGATGTTTCAGAACTGTGACCGGATTTTGATGGAGAGGAAAGTGGAGTGTCTCCCCGAGCATAATGGGAAAGCACACCTCCTTTGTGCTGCTGTCCTCCTTGGTTTTCAGCTACGTAGTCAAATGAGAATGCTGCACTGCTAGCCTCTGGGGAGAGGGAGGAAGCACCAAAATCTGATGCTGGTGAGGATGCTCTCATACATATGGGCAGAGGTGATTTTGAAATGTGCATGGGACTACTGTGATTGTCTGAAGGCTGTGGGTATAAGAGATTATAAAGCAAGTTATGCCTTTTAGCAACCAATCAGTGCAACATTCATTTTGAACATGCCATCCTTTCATTTAACAATAGTGCAAGAACGTTTATATTTTTAAGCAATGTTCCAGCAATTCATACTGTTACCTTCTATATCATATGTTGCATATTAGTAATTTGCTTTCAAGTTCAAGAGTCAGGATCACCAAAATCAAAGCGCTACCTATTAAATTAACTGTCACTCACATGGAGAAACACACAAACACAGCATTCAAGTTTGTGTCTCCTCCCACGTTAACGAAATCACCCGTTATGCACAGTGCTCTTTGTGAGTTCCTTACACAAATCCGTGACCTACATAACAATAGCATAACACATGAAAATAAGCCAGAAATCCTGCTGTTCCTGAGAGAAAAAAACAGATGTGCAGCCTCCAAGATGACGGGACCTGCACACTGCTCAAAGATTGTTATCCAGAGTAAGTTGGTCACAGATGAATACACACTACCTGCACTAAAATGAAAGAACAGAGATAGAGGATGAAACCAATTACAAGGGTAATCTAGCACATCATACGATGAGAAAGGGCCGGCCTTCTCACCTTTCGTTCAAGGCTGTCCTCTCCATCAGTTGAACTGATACTGTCATAGAGTCTCATTCTAGTAGGTCTCTGCCGTTTGTTCCTTACTGAAAGCTGGGCTCGAGTTTTCAGTGCTATCGAGTCCAGTCTCTCTGTTTCTGGGACTGCTTCATTGAAATCTATGAAAACAGGATTCAAAGCTATTTAATAACAACATTATCTGGATAAAATCAGCAATTTTAGATTACACACAGAGGCTTCATTTGAAAATGTATGTTCAAGAGTGCATGCACTTTTGCATGCTTTTTGCATGTGCAATCACTGAAAGTGGGTGGACAAATTTGCTATATGGATGTACAAAAAGTCAGGTGATTATATAAGCTATTAGTAAATCTACAGATGCGATTTCAGTAACTGTGCATGGAAATTAAGCACGCAGTTGCACACATTGAAAAACCAGAACCAGTAAATCAATGAAATATTTTGTAAAGTCCTAACAGTCAGTCAGAACACAAAACAATGCAACATCTCATGGTGTCAAATACAGAAGTGATACGTAAAGTGATGTAAACTGTATCTACTTACACTAACTTACACTTCGTTACAGCCACTCTATCCACATAAAAGGAAGACCGCACTGTTGTAATTTGCATAACAAGGAGCAGGAAGAAGGTATATATTAAAGTAACCCTCCCCTGTCTTCAACATACACTTTCTTCCAGCTTCTTGGCAAATAAATTACTCCAATTTAGACTTACTGGGCCTAATTAGTTACCTGTGGCCTGATCCTCTTTTGCCACCCTGAGCACTGCAAAGGGGTTGGAATCTGGCCACAGCTCTCCCATTAATTTCTATGGCAGAGGGGAATCTTCAATCCCAGATACCTATAGGATAGAGGAGCTGGATGATTGCAGCTTGCAGATGCAGGTTGCATCTCTGGCTTGACTATTCCACCTTAAAGCTTGCTTGATCGCTACTAGGGACCATTTCCAACTGTTGCAAGTTACAGCAGCCCCAGGGCTGCTCTACATTTCATCAGGGCCAGTGCAACTTAAGAATCAGAAAGGTGTAACAGACTCTGTCTTGTGCCAAGCGGATCTTGGCTCATGAAAGAAGCAGCTCCCTCACATGTGAGTGTAAACAGGCTACGGACATCTGAGCATAAATGACATCTAAGTGAATGTAAATAAGTCTAACCTACATAGGACTTCTGAATTTGGTCCATTTTGTTTAAGAAAAGCTCTGATAGGCCAGAGATGGTGTAAAAAGACATTTCTCCACGTAGTGAACCTTTCCAGGGATTCAGCCTCTTGCATGTGTGTGTACACTGTATACCTATGTCTCTCTCCTATAAAATGAGGAATCTGACTGATCTGGCTGTTTTTAAATTCCTGCTGGAAGGCAACGCAATTCTTAGAGTTCCCATTTATTAGTCAAGTCAATAAAAGAAAGGAAGTGACGAGATGGGGGAATCCTGGTCCTTCTCTAAAGACTAAAGGAGTTCCCTTTCCAGGTTTATATCTGAGTGACAATACAATCGTTGTATACACATCCCCATTCCCTCTGTGAACAAAAACCTCATCTTAGTAGCCACCACCAACCACAGCAGCTGCTTTATGCCTCCTTTCCCCTTTCTGAATTGCTCCTGTTATCTCACTAGATCTTCCCAACTTATTCTTGTAGTTCAAATATCTGAAGCCTTCTAAAACCAAAAATAACCAAACCCCAATAATCACCTCCCCAGAACCAATGGCCCCTTGCACAATGGGGCTTTAAGGTTTTTCTATAATACAAACACATCTTCACTCTGATCACCCTTTCAGCACAATCTCCTTAGCCAGTTACAGGAGCTGTCTGTTTCTGACTTTTCCTCCAGTAAAATGACTTCACAAGATCATCAGCAAGTCAATGTCACAGCTTTGGTGGAAAACATTTAGAGGTCTGAAATACAATTCCCATGCAAGAAAATGTTGAATGCATTTCCTGAGCCTTGTCATGACAGCGCAAATAGGATGAAATTAACCAACTCACGAGGGCCTTTTCTGTACCTTGGAAGCATTGCTTTAACCACAGAGAATGGGGCAAAGATGGAATGGTCACTTGAGATATGTACAGGGAGGGGTGAATTTCACCAACAAGGAACTCAGTCAGTCCATATGAAGAGATTACAGATACATAATTATTAACACAGATAAAAAAGAATTGAGTGCTGGTACCTTCCCACCCTTCCTTGCTCTCTTACTTTTACATGCACATGTGCCTGCGTGCCATAAAACTTTGTCCATCTAGTTATTGAATGAGGGCTTGGATACACTGGAGGTGGATTATAATTTGATTTTAGGCTGTCGAATTACAGAAGGCGAAGGCAAGTGATCACAGCAAATTGCTTGCTCAGGGTCTCGCATCACTTTACTTCCTGAAATACACTGTACTGCGGGTAGTAGATGCAGGGGCGTGTGGGGAGGCAGTCATCCTCCGCTCACTCCCCTTCCCTCTAAAGAAAAAAAAGCTATTTTAAATGTTCACTCCCCTTACTACTCTCTCAAACACAATCTGAATTAGAATCCACAAATTTACTATGCTTCTGTACATACAATGCAAGAGTTCTGGTTTTGTCATTTACTAAGTTGCTTTCTGCACAAATTCCAAATCTGCATAGCCAAACTGGAGAACTTCAAAACTTCATCTGCTTATAAAGACAGATAATATTGACAGCATTCATAATATGGTAATTAAATGTACGTGTCTTGTACAGCTAGATAGTAACCAGGTGGATGTCCTGTCTAGGATAAACTGGTTCCTGTTCTAACTAATGCCAAACAAAAACAAACACAGGATGTGCTGTGCAATTCTAGAACAAGACATACATATTTTATATATACAGAATTCAGTATATTGGTTTTCATTATGAAAAAAATGAAAACTGAATAATAGCTCAGCTTGCAACTATTAAAGTATTGATGATTTTCAGATCTATATTGGGGTATATTGCACTAATCTCTGGAAATACTACTCATCAAGTGATCTCAAGTAGACGATCACCTCTTCATTTTCCTATGCTCTGTTTGATCAAGGTGGGAGAGACGTTACTGCTATGAGAATATTATTGCCATGGGAAGGGGCAATAGAAAGCAATTCCTAGCATCAAGTCATATTGAATCTCATCCTTGAAGAGAGTAAAGAGCTGGACAGGGTTCTGCTGCTCCCAATGAGAAGTTAAGAGAAGCTGTCTTGCTACAGTTGCTCCTTGCTAGGAATGAAGATGAATGCTGGCCCCACTGAATTCAATGGCAAAATACCTGTTGATTTCAGTGAAGCCATGATTTCACCCATGACTTTCTAGAGCAGGAGTTCTCAACCTTTTCAGGGATGTGACATGGCTGAGTGGATTCCCAGGCATGCGTGACAGACCAAGGCTCCCCCCGACCCTGCCAAGGCTCTTCCAGCAGCAACACTTTCAGTGAGGATTCAAGTGGCTCCAGACGCCAAAAGAAAACTGCCTGCAAAGGCAGTTTCAGGGGCAGGGGCTAGCCTGCACCACCATGAAAAAGCACCCCCCCCCAAGTGTTTTGGGCCAAGTGCTGCCAAAAGTGGAAGGGGGTGGGGACTGCTATTTTCCTGCTGGCCCTTTAAAAGCTGCTAGGGCACTGTCAGCTTTAAAGAGTCAGCAGCCTGCCTCCGCAGCTCTCTGGCAGCAGAGGTGCTTTCTCACCGCGACACACTCACTGCTGTGCCACAACACACTTTTGTGTTGCAACACAGTGGTTGAGAAACCGCTGTTCTAGAGGCCTCCCATCCCTATAGTCCCTGAACAGTTGCTGATATGCCATGCACTTGCACAGGATTGTGAGACAGCTTCAGCATCACTTCTCTATTTTCCTAAATAGATGCTCTCCGATTATAGTAAAATTATACTTTCAGTGAAGCTTTTCTTTTGCGTGACAACCGTACTTCACTGTGTGGGTTTTACTCTGTACACAGAGGATACCACCACACCATTGGTACTGTCTGAGTTGGGATAATATTGTATGTTTTCCACAGGCTAATTATATATTTTGAGACACAGATGTAACACACATGCACACGCACACAATTATCAGTAACATTAAGCAAGATCACCTGTGTAACTCTTTGTGCATTTCTCTAAAATCTAATGGATACTCTTCTTGTTGTAAACAAACTTACGAAGCTATTGACCATGTCACCTTTTAAAAAACACCGGAGTAATATGAAGCACTTTCAGAGTCACCTAGTCTTGGAAGTGATAATGGGAGTGTTCTTGGTTTCAGGGATAAAAATGAAAGACAGGATTCTGCAAGCCCCGATTCCTATGTACAGCCTTGTCTACATTAAAGACATTTATCTTCCTATATGAACTTTTCAAATCTCTTGGAAAGCTTATAGAACATTTTATACAGAAATGCTCCAACTATCTTTAGTTTACTCCAAAACCCATTTTCACTAGACTTGCTTTCAAGTCTAAGAACCATTTCAATATAAAGAGTTTCAATGTGAAAGGGTTTCAATGTTTTAGTGCCACCGTAGAAGAAAAGAGCTCATCTAGCACCAGCTGCAATTCCTTAGCAGCTAGTTGTCTTTCAAAATCTCCCCAAATCCAGACTTTCTGCAAGTTGTGTAGGGAAGAAGAGATTACTTACCTGTATAGTAACTGGAGTTCTTTACGTTATTTAGTTCCTATGGGTGCTTCACTTTAGGTGTGCACACGCCCATGCCCTTCTGATCAGAAATTTTTGTCTGCAGGACTGTGCCTGTTGTCTACACTTCCATGTGCTCCAGACTGAGGGCAGAGAGGGAGAAGCAGAACACTGCCTTTGCAGTTCCTTCTGAACTCTGACTTCCAGCAGGCAAGGATTCCAAGGCAGTGGGGAAAAGAGAAGGGTACCAGGAGCCCCCATAAAAACAAAACATCCCAAAGAACTCTAGTCACTCTATAGGTAAGTAACCTCTCCTTCTTTGCATTATTATCCTCATGGGTGCATCACAAGCAGGTCTGCCTCAGTTATGGAGGATGGTGCTGAGAAGGCAGATTGAGCACAGTAAAGCCTTCCCCAGACTACGCCTGCTCTGGAAACGCGAATGCGTAGAGCTGAGAGACGGTGCACACAGATGACCAGGTAGCAGCTTTGGGTACATCTGCGATGGGTGTGTTCTTAGGTGGGGCTACAGAGGCAGATGATCCCTGGACGCATGGCTATCAGCCTGGGTGGAGGATGCACCCCAGAAGTTTCATAACAGGTCAGGATACATTCTGATATTGATTAGTTAGTCTTGGGGTAGAAATAGAGGCTCCCGTCAACCTTTCTGCAAAGGACACAAAGAATCTCAGAGAGATTCTAAAAGCGTTTAGTCCTGCCTAGATAGAAGGCAATGGCTCTTCCTACATTTAGAGTGCATAGACCACCTTCTTCCCTGGACTCGTGAGGTTTGGGTGAATACCAGTAACTGAATGTCCTGGTTGATGTGGAAGTCCAATAAGATCTTAGATAGGAAGATCTGGGTACAGACACACTTGTCCCGGGACAGCACTACACATAGTGAATCAGCCAAAAGCACACTGCACCTCCCTACACTGCTAGCAGAAGTAATGGCTATGAGAAATGAGGTTTTAAAGGATAAATGGAGAAGGGAACAGCTTACAAAGGGTGGTTTCCATAAAGCATCAAGAAGTAGTTTAAGGTCCTAAAGCTGGGTAGTCTCCTTAACATAAGAAGAAAGATAGTTCAAGCCTTTGATGGCATTTCTCTAGTAGGATGTGCAATATTGAAAATCCTTCCAGTGGATAATGGCAGTGAAGTGGACTTTAAGAGTGATTAATGACAATCCCAGAGTTTAGAAATTTAGCAGATAATTGAGTACATGAACGAGGTGAGATTCAGAAGCAGGTAATGAACAATGAGTGCACCAGTGCAGGAAATACTTCCACTTCTGCAGCTAAGTCTTTATTGTGGTAGGCTTCCTATTGTTCAACAGCACAGTCTGTAACTCAAGAACAGATTCTCTCTAAGCCCCAGAGCCATTGTGGAGGCAGATTTTGAGATGAAGTGGTTAGAGTCTGGAATGGGTTATGGTGCCTGATTCCTGTTCTGCTGTCAGAGGGATGTGAAAAGGTAACCAGGGAGACAGGTGAATCAGGTCCTGAAACCAGACTTGCCATGGCCATGTCAGTGATATGAGAACGATTACTACTTGTCTAAGTTTGCTGAGGACCCTGAGAAGCAACGATGTTGGAGAATAGGTCTATAGCAGAGTTCAAGGCCAGGAACGACAACAGCATCTCCCAAGGACTTGCGACCATGTCATCCTTTCAAACAGATGCGCTCGCATTTCGTGGTAGGTGGCATCATATACAGTTCTCTTCCTGGAATGCCCTCGAGGAGATAAATCTTTTGAAATACCAAAATGCTCAGCTGCCATGTGTGGTCCAGGCAGAAATGCCTGCTCAGCATGTCTGCTGTGATGTTTTGCAGACCTCCTGAGATGTTGAATCGGTTATCAACCATTTCCAACATTTTATGGCCTTTTGGATTTAACAGTTGGGTTCTTCCTCCTCTTTGGTAGTTTATACAGAATATGGCCACTCTGTTGTCTATTTTAAATTGTTTAGTTCTGTCTACATAGAAGGCAACATAAACAAGGAGTCCTGTGGCACTTTTAAGACTAACAAATTTATTTATTTATCGCATGAGCTTTCATGGGTAAATAAATTTGTTAGTCTTTAAAAGTACTACAGAACTCTTTGTTTGTTTTGCTAAACTAGACTAACACGGCTGCCCCTCTGGAACTTAGTCATAAAAGGCAATGGCTCTTCTTACATATAGAGTGTGGAGACTGGCTTCTTTCCTGGAGCATAAGGTTTGGGTAAATACCAATAACTGTATATCTCGGTTAATGAGGAAAACCAGTGAGAACTTAGGTGGGAAGTGAAGGTCTGCATTTAGAGACACTTTGTCCTGGTAGAATATTATGTACAGTGGATCAGCCATAAGCACACCCCACCTTTCATCCTGCTGGCAGATATGATGGCTATGAGAAACGAGGTTTTGAAGGACAAATGTAGAAGGAAACAGCACTCCATGTGTGCAACAGGTGGTTTCCACAAGGCATCAAGAAGTAGATAAAGGTCTCAAAGTCAGGTTTGCTCTCTAACAGGAGGAAAAAGATTGTTCAAGGCCTTCAACAATCCTTGACAGAGTGACCTTTGATTTTGGGTAGGAAATGATGCCAAGTATACTGAATTGCCCTGAGCTCATGCAAATTGATATAAAGTGATGATTTCTTGCACTGTGAAGGCCTGGAAATCAGCTCCTTAATTTAGCAGGGAGGCATCAGCAGCAATAATCTTTGTGAGGAGTTAGCACAAGTTCTTCCACCAACTGAGAGTCAAAGATTCTTTGAGGGATGGATACCTGTGTGGACAAACTGCAGTTGGTAGTATACTAAAGATGGTGCTGAGTCAGCCTTGGAGGCATCAAGAATGCAGACCAGCAGGCTGTCTTTCAAATGTACAGACTTCCATGTGTCCTAAAAGTTGAAGAAAGACATTGCTCTGTTTTGAGGGCTCTGCTGTATGCAGAGATGAAGTTGAACATCACAGAATCCTGTTTGTGGGTAGGTATGCTCTCCCAGCTGTGGCCTTCAGGGTGGCTCCAATGAAGTGGATGCGCTGGACAAGTGTGAACAGATTTTCTGCACTTAGCCAAAGATTCAGAAAGTGAAAGAGAGCTAGAGCTTTCTTGGCTGCTGACTGAACCTTTGTGGAAAGAATGAGTCTTGAGGATACAGTTGTCCAGGTAGAGGAAGATAATTATTTCCACTTGTAGATGATGATCCACGATAACCAAGAAAGATTTATGAAGACTCTTAGGGCAGTTGGAAGGCTGGAGAGAAGCACTTGCTATAAAGAGTGAGTCTTACAATGACAAACCATAGGAAATATCTGTTGAGCAGGATGTGTAGCTACATGAAAGTGGGCACACTGGATGTCCTGAACAAAATACATGGATACGTGCATACCTAAAGTGAAGCACCCATACGGACAGGATCTGGAATAAGAGCGTTGCAATCATTGATCAGAGAGAACTGCAAACCAAATCCTTTGTCAGTTCATTTATAAATAGTTCAGTTCTGTAGCTTAGTATACACTGCATGCATGGACCACCAAACTAGAAAGTAAGACATCAAGCTCTGTTTGTATTTTTCTGGGATTTAAGAGATAACCAAGTTCTACTCTTCAAACTCCAGTGACTACTACATACAAGCGAGGCAAAATATAGAGAAAATCCTGATACCCTTATTTACATTTACTCTTTCTTATGCTGGTAATTGAGGGTTTTGTCAAAATTAGGTTGTGTTAGATCATGACTTGAATCTAAGGCTCAGGAATCATTTATCCATGACCAGCAAAGATGATATTGAACATGTTGCTGCTGACACTGACTTCAAAATCACATTTAATATCACGCAAGTTAATATGATTTCCCAAGGCTGTGGTCTTACACTACCAGATTTTCTAGTGAAGGCAAGCCTCAGGAGCTTCCACCTGAGCACTCAGTAAAAACCGAGTAAGTACTTCAAGATCTAGCCCCATACCAAAGAAGTCCAGGATTATAATGCTTGCCGCACTCTTGGAATTACAGTTTTAAGAATTAAAAAGACAAAGGGGACCTCACCACGTGACTGTCACAAAGACGGCACAATACACTACACATCACTTACCAAAGACATCATCGGGATCTCCACCCTTTACAGCTCCTTCTGTGAACATGCATAGGGTGATTAGTTAATGAATGCACTACCAGACACAAGATAATGTGGCTTCCTTAAAAAAGCTTACACATGAATGACATTAAAAGTAGATCCTGCCTCAGAACATAAAGTTACCAATAAAACATGATTTTAGTTTGAAAAGAGACTCTGACATGGAATTCATTGAGTGAAAAGAAACATGGAAGCCCCCTCACACATTTTTATACATTTCTTTAGCTTACAATTGATTTTTTTGTTTTTTATTATCCCAACAGCAAATTCAGACTGGAATCTGAAAAGCATACTGGGTTCTTTCTGCTTTTTTGCATTAGTAGCAATAATATTCTGCAGTCAAATTTTAACTATTTTGCAATGAAGATTGTACTTAGACTATAATGTTCAAATCTGGACACCTAAATTCACATCTATCCACTTAAGTGGTCTAAGTATTCAGAAGTGGTGAGCTCTACATCTGATTGGGAATTTTTTGAAGGAATGTTCTTCCATTGGAAAATGCTTATTTGCTGAAAGTTAAACATTTTGAAGATGTGTCAATTTCAATGAAATATTTAAAAAAGTAAAATAAAGCATTTAAAAAATATTTTCATAATGGAACATGTTAATATTTTGTTTCAAAATGACTTTTCATTCCAAAATTCCTTTAATTTAGTATTATAAAAAGTTATTTTTTTAATGTTGTAGTTGGAAAAAACCACTGAGATCAATCCAACACACAGCCAAAAAAAATCAGTTTGTTTTGCAGTAACTTTTGAATTCTTTGTGTTTATTCTCTTCCAAAAACCATCCCGAACTGAAAGTGTGCCATTTCCCAGGAAACGGGGGAAATGGATTTCTGCTCAGCACAGCTGGGCAGCCATAGCTACTATCTTTATCTACATACTTATTAAGCCTATAGAGCTGTGTGTGTTCAGCAAGTCAATTAATTAGGTACCTAAATATGGAATCAGCTAACTTCATGCAATCAATATTGTTTGCCGTGTTGTAGTCATGTGCCTTTCCAGTATCTGATGAAAAGTTTTGGGTAACTCAAAAGCTTGTCTCTTTCACCAGCAGAAGCTGGTCCAATAAATGATATTACAGTACCTCAGCAACCAATTTTTAAAATGTTAGCCTTAATGCCTGATGCTGAGATACAACAATGGCAGATGCCTGAGAAAAGATTTCAGCTCTACATCTATTTCTGTATTGGCCCTACAGTAATGACAGCTGTAGCTTCATTTTTTGTCAGTGGCATATACAGCTATGATGCAGACACACAGAGTGCCGATATGCTAAATACTTTTCAGAAGAGGAAATACTTTTTACACAGCTGGTTTTCTGGCCCAAACCTCTTTTTAGCCATTTGTGTCAAGAACTAAAGTTGATGATGTAAATATTTGCTGCAACATATAATGGGCTGTTTGGGAGACGTACATAGATGTTCTTGTCATTGTAAGTGCTTTTGCAAATTTGAGAGATTTCTGTGTAATAAATGCTTATCAGAGACAAAGATGAACAAACTGTGATTTATGGGACCAAATTCTGCAATGTGGCAGAATGCTCTTAACAAGCCAGTCTTTTTTTATGATGTTAAACTCAGTATTCTGATCCATTTGCTTGCAGAGTAATATTTAGCTTCTGCACATATATGAAGCAATTGTTAAAGATATCAGTATTGATAAAGTGTTCTTAAATTAGCACATTAACTAATTTACTGCATTCTTCTATGCCAGAGTATTTTTAACTAGACTTTAATATTAATTAATATTTATGTAGCAGCAACAGCGAGAACCTGTGACCACGATCAGCACTCTATGCAAGGTATTGTACAAACACTGATTTTACCCCAAAAGGAGCTTAATCCAAGGTCCTGCACCTACAGTTGGCTCTATTTGGGATCCACTTCCTTGGCACCAATTGACAAAAGACGCAGTGTGCCTGGAGCATTATAGGAACCCCTGAATCAGATAATAATACAACAGAGTCCTGTGGCACTTTTAAAGACTAACAGATTTATTTATCGCATGAGCTTTCGTGGGAGAAAATCCCACTTCGTCAGACGCTTTGAAGATAGGAAAGTTACAGAGTGGGAGGAAATTAAATGCAGGGGAGTGTATGACATAGCATCAGGTCAGGCTGTAACAGCAAATCAAAAAAAGTGCCACAGGACTCTGTTGTCTTTCTACAATAGACTAACACGGCTACCCCTTTGGAATTTGACTACATGGAGGGCACAGATAATAGTTCATCAGTGGTGGCATGTGGAGTCTCTACCAAGAACCAGTAGTCCAGCGGCTGTCACAGCTGTTGTAAGACGTTTGTATGGGAAATAGTTTAAAAGATATGTAAAATATTCAATTCCAAAACGGTTGGAGTAAAGCTCACCGGAGCCAAGGGGAGCCTCAAGATTGACAATCAGCATACACAACTACTAACATCTGTCGAGACAGGCTATCTTTACTGTCTCACTCTCCCTTGGTGCTTAACTTTATTTGATGAGGAACTTACATTTCATTCACACATGGCTCAATCCTATGAGGAGTTGAGCACCTCCTGCACAGTGGCCTATGGCTGATCTCCGATGCCAGCAGCAAATACTTGCATTTGCACACACGCCCTATCAGTGGCGTGGTGAGAGCACCCTGCAGGGAGGTCTGCAGGCCCAGTCCCCCCGCCCCAGACACAGCCACTGTGGGGTCAGTAGGTGTGGTTGGGAGCAGGAATGCCAGGGGCAGATGTCCTTGAGCTGCTCGGCAGCTGGAGGGGGGGAGGGAGCAAAACAGGCTCTGGTACCCACGGCTCCTTTGCTGCACACGGGCAGAGCAGCCACGAGGACAATCACTTCCCCCCGCGGTGGGACCCCTCTGCTGCCAGCAGGCCTGAGCTGGGGTTGGCAAGGCCGCCAGGGATCTCAAAGTCTAGTGTTATATATACCTTTCTACTGTTGTTTCCATTTCATGCATCTGATGAAGTGGGTTGGAGCCCACGAAAGCTTATGCCCGAAGAAATTTGTTGGTCTTCAAGGTGCCACAGGACTCTCGTTTTATATCTGTGTTGTTTACTCACACAATTTATAACAACTTTCATGCCATCCTTTTCTGTGATTCTAGTACCTAGCCCCTCTCTTCCTATTCTATGTGCATTTAATTATTCAATTACTATTGGAAGATGGGGATAAGTGATGTTATACTCCCCACACCTCTGTGTCTTAATCTTGTTGAATTTTAGAAGAGAAATCTGATAAACTGCAGAGACGTTGTGGCATTACAGTCATGAAGTAAGAGTTTGTTTAGTTATGAAGAAAACCATTGGACTATGACATTTTAATCTATATGATTTATAGTACCGAAATGATTAACAATCAACTGTACGATGGTGGACTATGTTACCGCAACTCAGCAGCACAGGAATGAGCTGTCCATAATTAGCTTAAAACAACTGTACATTAAAAGGAATATTTTGATCATTAGAGAAACAACATGGAAAAGGGCAAAGCTGGGATTTTGTGGGTGACTTTAATAAACATCTTCTTATTAAACTCTTAGTGTTCTTCTAGTGGCATATAAAACACATGTTAGGGGTCGGATGACATCACAAAACCATGAAAGTGAAGCTCAAGTGGTAAGATGATGTCCTGATAGATAATGCAACTTTATAATCATAGAAGATTGGGGATGGAGAGGCCTCAAAAGGTCATCTACTCCAACCCCCCACTCAAAGAAGGGCCAACCCAAACTAAATCATTCCAGCCAGGGTTTTGTCAAACTGCACCTCAAGGATGAAGAGTCCACCACCTCCCTCTATAACTCATTCCAATGCTTCACCGCCCTTCTAGTGTAAAAGCTTTTCCTAGTATCCAACCTAGACTTTCGCCACTGCAACTTGAGACCACTGTTCCTAGTTTCATCATCTGCTACCTCTAACAGCAGCCTAGCTCCATACTCCCTTAAATTTCCCCTTCAGGTAGCTGAAGGCTGCTATCAAATCACCCTCACTCTTCTCTTGTGCAGACTAAACAAGTTCCTTCACCCTCTCCTCATAAGTCATAGTCAGTTGTCTATGTAGTATCTTCCGTTTCTATACTCACACGCACCCCACATACATAGGTGAGTAACACTTATGGACATACCTAATATAAATATATTTAGTAACTGTATATATACATTAGCTCATTTGTTTATTTTTTGTATATACAAAAGATCCATTTACAATTGGACATTTTATTATGTTTTTCCCAGTTTGGCAATTTTGTTCTTTGATATATTGTGTAATTAAAGACAGAAATAGGACACAGAAGAGAACACAGTCTTCCCGTATTTTATTGACACAACAGAAACACTGAATGGAACTTAAATGTCGTAGGCAACCCCATTAAAATTAATTGAAGGTTTAATAAGTGAATAATAAACCTCTGCTTTTTTTTTTAATAAACCAGGCCTCATTCACTTACACTCACTGATGATAATGATTTTTACAGATGTTCTGTAGTGCTGCCTTGTCACTGGATTGTATACCAAAGCATTTGCTATCAAATAGTGCATTTTGGTGAAAATGATAGGATTATGATGATATCCATTTATCATTTAAAGCAAATTCTTAAATCACAAATGTGACACACACACAGCAAATTAGATTAACAGGAGTTTTGGGTTGGTTGAAACAAACCTTGACTTAAGCCATCCAGGCAAGACACTTGCTCTACATCTAAGTTCTCCACTGGATTTCCTCTGGAGACTTCTCCAAAAGATGTTTGCCTTTCAAAAATGTTGTTGTTATTGTTAACCTGGCTCCCATTTTGCTTCAACAGTCTGAAAACTTCAGCTTCCAAGTCTCTAATCTAAGAGAAATACATCACATTATTAGCCATAATGAATAACTAGCAGTTTTTCCAAAATATCCGACAGCATTACCTTATTCTTCAGACATTTGGGGGAACGTTACTCACGCGAGCCTGTAAGCCTTGAACCTCTGCAAGGTGTGCTTTCTCCAATTCTTCAATTTTTTTCCTCTCTGCTTCCTGACGTTTGATAAAGTCAAGTTCTCTTAAGGGGGAAAAAAAATACAATTGCTGATATCAAAGCAATCTGATTCAAACAGGAAATTAACAAATTTACCAAACACAATATACACATTTGTCTAAAAAATAAGCCTTAGTTAATAGAAGATTTGGTACTAATCTGATAATGATAAACCTGCAGCTGCAAGCAGGAAAAACAATTGAACAGTCACTACCAATTCAAATGAATAAATTGTAATCATATTGTGGACCACTAATTAAGGTAAAAATCTCACTTATTCAGACTATCAGCAAGAACTGTGTTGAAACTGTGATAAACTAAATTAACCTTTTCATAATTTGCATTAATAAAGCATCATTAGTTGAGGTTATGATGTGATTTGCAGTTACAGTTGGGAGGGAATTGCTCTGTTATATATGAAAATGACTGTATATCACTTAATTTACACCTCTGACTCCTAAAGTGCAAAACTAATTACCCTAAAATTATAAATAAATCTGTGAAGTAATTTAGGATTTTGAGGCAGTCAAAATTACAGGCCAGATCCTCCAATGCTGTAGCTCTGGCTCACACCACTGAAGCAGGCTCACACCAGCTCAAGGTCTGGCTCTATTTATTTGTCTTGAAAACCTGAGGCCATTATTGACCAAATGGCACCATTCACAAAAGGTGCCAGTTAATTCTGGTAGACAGGCAAAATTCCAGTGGCTAATGACATTTTATCTACCTAAAATCACACTTGCAGCTTCAGAGGATTAGGATATTCATTTCCTCTGTGAGATGCTCTCTGTTGTTGCTTTATACTGTTAAACAGCTGAGTTTCATTCTAGAAATGGTTGATTTCAGTAGTAGATGAAGCAAACCTAGTGTAAGCATTATAAAATTCTTTGGAGATTGAAAGATGTGGTATAAATGTAAGAAACTATTGCTCAGATGTAAAAAATGGGGATCAAGAGAAATTGCTCAGGTATGCTTTAGTCAGGTTCAGCTCAATTCAAAAACATTTTCAGCTGTCAGGAAGAAGAAGAAAAACCACAGTGTGACAATATCTCAGCATGATTTATTTCCTGATGTTGCATCAATAGAAAACGATACTTAGTCAAAATGATTCAACATCATCAGAACAAACTGCTGCAAACAGGGCTCTCCAGCACTCCAAGAAGGAATACCGCAAATTAATTCACGGTTGGTCGCTTAAAAAGATACGCACAATGATGACATTTTTCAGTAATAAAAAGTCTAGTAGTTTTGATGGTAGCTGTCTGGAACAATATTGATCACTTATAGTATTACTGATGTCAATATTACAAAAGGACAATGAATCTTACAAAATATGCTATGTCAGGTACCATTGGAAAGGTTATAATTCACTAAGACTGATAAGCACGTTCATACATACGTATCAATTTTGTATTATAAGGTCTAAACATGTATGGTATGTTTGTATTCAACTTGTACTGTGTTTGTGGGTGACACCCCAGACAGGATGGCAGCAGCATTAAGCCCGCTTAATTGTCCATCAAGGGAGCTCAGAGATACAATGAATCCAGTGAAAGAACCCAGGAGAGCTACACTTTATGAGTCAACAGGCCACATAAGAACATGGCTAGGGACAGGGAATTCTGGTTTTTCCACGCCATGTCCTGGGTGGCTGTGTTTGGGACAAGCCACAACATAAAAGGCAGCTGCACCCCATCTTGTCTTCATTCCTGACTCCTACCTCTGGATCAACTCATCCAGAAGCTGTGAAACAAACGACTGAGACCCATCCAGGTACTGAATATACGCCAGAGGTACTGTACAAGCCTTCAAACTCCACAAATCTGCTGAGAATTTGACATGTATGAACTTTAAAGCTATTTGTATGTATCTGACAGCTTAGATCATTTAACATTTCTTATTTGTTTCTTTCCTTTTATAATAAACCTTTAGCTAATTTACTAAAGGTTTGGCTGCCAGCGTGCGCTTTTGAGTGAGATCCAAACTTATATTGGTCTGGTAAAGTGGCTGACCCTTTGGGAATCAGGAGAACATTTTTGGTAAAGGGAATAGAGTTCTTTCTTTTTCTGGACCTCGCTGCTAATGGGGGACCAGAGACTGAAATGCATGAAAGGGACTGTGTAACTTCTTGTATTTACCTTCTTGGTGGTAAACGTGGTGGATCAGAAGCACTGTTTGTGACTAGTTGGTGAATCTAACTGCAGTGTTAGTTGTCGGTTTGGGAGAATCTGATCTCCTTTTGCAGCCTGTCTTGGCATTTTCAAGTGGGCTACCCAAGGCAGACAGATCAGAGTAGTAGCAAAGTTAAAAATGTTGTTTACCTTACTGGCCTTTAACACTGGGTTTCTTATTTCTACAGAGATGCAGTTATATGATATAAACACTCTCTATCTGGCCACTAATTTAATCTTTGGCCTGTAGCAGTTGCTTACTTTTGCTGAAAGTCCTTGATCAATTTCTTTGCTTTGTTATATTTCTTCTCCAGAGCCTGATACTGGCTTTGAGTCTCTTTGAGGTGTTCATTCACAGTGTGACACAACGTTTGGGCCTCAATCCAGTAGCTCTCTAGTTTCATCATCCTTTCCTTATTCTCCTCAATGTTCTGTTGGAGCTGGGTCTTCTCCAGTTCCCACCTCACTTTCTCATTCTCTGCAGCCTGTAGCTGGGCACAACAAAAACAGTAGCATGAGAGTAAAAAGCTGCATTAAAATTCAGGAATTCCAGATGCTTCAAAATATTGGGACGAGTGAATAGCAGTGCATTAATGATTATAAAAGTTGTGCATTACTAATGCAAAGAGCATTCTTGTACAGTGAGAACATTCTAATACACGTTTGACAAGGAAGACTGAATGAACTTAAATTAATTTGAGCTTTTTTACTCCTGGCATCCATTTGCAGCTTCCATGGTCCTGTGGAATGTAGTAGCATTTTTAAAATTCCAGCTTTCTAAAGTTAGTTTATTCTGGTGGTATGCCTGGGACATAGTACAGCACTGGGAGTTATTTTGCCTCATTTATCTCAACCAGGCATGTTAGTAAGCAACATGAACTAAAACTCAAGGTGTTTATTATTAGAATTACAAATTGTAACATGCATATTTGATATTACCACATAGCTAATTGTGTCTAGTCTAGTTAATGGCTTTTTTTTAAAAAAATTAAAAACACTTTTGAGCTTCAAATTTATTTGCCCCAATTTTCATGCTACGGTAATTTCTTAGTCAAAAGCAATGTAATTGAGACAACTAAAAAACCTGATCAGGATCTTAATACACTGAATGGATCAGTAAAGCTAATATCAAATTCTAATTTGGAAGCTTTTTTTTTTTAAATTAAAACAAACATGTAAAATTTTAAACTCAATATTTCAACTAATTTAAAGCAGTTATAAGAATAGGAAACTCTACTTCTAGTTTAATTTTAAAATGGTCTAAGAGATGATACTGATGGAAAAAATGTCCATTATTTTTATCAAGCTTTGTCTGCAAGTGCTGAGCACTGTAGCCATGATCCAGCCAAGTACTTAGGCACTTGATTAATTTTAAGCACACAGGTGGTCCCATGGAGTGAAATCTTAGTGTCACTGAAGTGAACGGGAATTTTTCCATTAATCCATTAATTAACGGAGTCACGATTTTACCCAATAATTTCAGAGTAGCGATTAATTCATTTTTCATGTGATTTGATATCTATAGAAAAAAGTGCTAGGTAAAAACTAGGTATTATTTATTATTATTAAAGCTAATTGCAAGCTTAAGTGGTTGGCTGGATTAGGGCCAGATTGCTCAGCATCCTGCAGATTAAAGTCCATACAATTTACAAAAAGCAAACGATGTTTTAGGTATCACCTATTTATCAATCAACAGCAGTTAACTGAAAGTGGGAAAGCTGTGGTAAAACAATAAATGATGCACACACAAACAGAATAACCTGCAGACTGAATTTACTGTTTTATTGGTAGTTTAACCAAAAATAGCCCTGTTATTTTGGTTCTATTCAAAAGGCCAGGGAAAAATGCTCAACAAAGAAAAAAAAAACAGGGATGCCAATCTCGCAACTGGATCTGCAGAGGTGAATGCCTACATCCCTGGGGTAAGTCAATGGAGCTGTGCACGAATGCAAAAGTTTACCCATTTGGGTGAAACTGTTGAATCGAAGCCTAAACTGGAAGGAGGGGAACAGATTTCTGACTTTCTAAAATGAAAGAGAACAAAGGGAGTACATATAAAATAAAATTGCAATTTCCTTTTAATAGTAATCTTAGATCCCTTGGATAAACACTAAGCAAATTATATGATGGGTGTGGATGTTTGTGGAAAAAAATCAACTGAATCATTTTTCAATTTTAAAAATTACTCTGTTTTCTTTTATAATAAAATGTTATAAAATCTATTTGCTCAAAAAATGAATCATTATCAAAACCTGAACTCCTCTTAAAGGTTTAACATATGAATAGTTCATTTTCTTTATATTAATAGAATAAATTAAATCTAATTTCCAAGATCCAACTGTGAGGTACTTTTCTCCATGAAACTGATTGGCTTTAGTTTTTATAAGACAAGTTTTAAACCATGTGTAGTAGTGTCTCTTGTATGTAAAAAGCAAATATTGTATTAAATGCTTTCAAATACATTAACAGTTAAATGAAAGGAAAATGCCAAAAGTCATAGGGGGAAGAAAAAAATAGTCTTTAGATCTCTACTGACCGGAAAACTATTAAGAAGGCCACAACTATTCAATAAAAATATAAATTTACAGACTTGTTAAAGAAAATGCATTAGTACAGTATAAAGCTAAAAATCTCTTAGTCATTGTTATCCTTTAAAAAGCATATTTAAAGGAAACTAGATATTTTAGCAATTTCTCTTAATAGCTGTCTTTTAGATTTTTACTGATACCTCTACTGGAAGACTTACACCTAAACAAACTTAAAATGAATTTCTTTTTAATTAGTCTTTCTTAATACAAAACTTTGTTTACATACAGATGTGTCTTTTCCTTCAGATAAAGAGAAAAAGATCAGGATGAATTATTATATATTGATTCTTACCTTTGTCTTCAGCTTTTGAATCTCAGCCTCTGTAACTGCATGTTTGATTTGCAACTAAAATTGAAAGCATAAAAGAAACAAGTGAACTAAGAGACTGTGTGTTCCAATATTTTTAAAGCCTGTGCTGCCAGTTGAATACCTTATTACACAGCAGAAGGCCTAGAGGAGTGCTGCAGTGCAGTACATTGTAAATTAAAATGTCTAGCTTGCAAAATGACTCAGTCTGTGCAGCCTAATTAAAGATAGGGTTCTGTCTAACCACTCATAATTTCAGATTAAGACACCCAATCTGTCTGTCAAGAACAAACATTTTGCACTTAAAAAACGAGAGCGAGAGAGATGAAGATAGCTTTTATCTTGCTTGGTTTTGCTCTCCTCTGATTTGAACGTGATGTCCCAGCACACGCTGGCGTTCTTAGAAAGTCCCACTGATTGGATTAAGCAGGCACGTCACAGAAAGCAAATACAGAAACAGATAATTTAACGGCTCCAAATGATAGAGAGGCTTGCAGGGAGGACTCCATACACATGGCTAGTGCATACAATGGGAAAGGGAAAAATGATGATTTTCTCATAGGGCTTGTCTGCACTGTAACAGTTAGCTCGAGTTATTTCACTCGAGCTTGACAAATTTGAATGAGGGCAGTCACACTGCAGTACCACACTAGAGCTCACAGAGTGATTGGATTAGCATCTGATGAGCCATGCTAATCAGAGCTACTGTCTGCAGCTGAGTTTTCAATGCATTCATTACTTGCTTCAACCTGTATCTGATGGACCCTCTAGCTTTAGTTTAAAGGACTACTTCTCTCAGACTACAGATTTTTGCCTGGGGACTGGATTCAGGTTAGGCTTAGAACCAGAGTTAGACTTCAAGATAACAGCGCAATGAAGACAAGCTCTGTCTGTAGTTTATGTACACTGCTGTCTCACTGGACCATCTGTTGCTGTGTGATTCCTGTGAGGGAGGGATTGTTTTTATTTTAATATATACATATTTAGATTTATTCAAGAATGCCTGTATTTACCCAAATGCAACTTTATCCTGAGGAATATTCACCTTTATTATAGGTTATGAAGGCCGAATAGTAGCGACACCATAGTTAAAGTTGGGATATGGGTTGTACTTGAAGCAGCCGGCCTTTTTCTTTCATATGAAAAACAGAATGTATTTCCTCTGTGTGTGCAATGCATAAACTCTGCATAATGGTTACATTTTCTGAGGCTTTTCAAGTACGTTTGTCAATTAATTTCCAAATCACACAAGGTTCAAAAGTTTTTACATAGAGAGGGTTTGGAGGTCTGTCTAGGGTTATGTAATTATTTTATTAACAAAAATGTTATTCAACATAACTGAAACCTTATACGTCATGGTTAGCCATTAGAGAGTATGATTTACATTAGCCACTTCCATTTTCTCATGAGGCATGATGGAGTCTTTTTGAATAGTTTAGAAGAGCTCAACACTGCCTTTCTGTCACATGCAGTAATGTTCCCTGCAACTGAAACTGGAGACTAACACATGGTATGGGCACTGGATTTTCCTAGGTCCAGGCCATTTGTGCTAAATTGGAGAAGATAATTTCTGGCAAAAGGAATGGCTACTTTCTTGGAGATCAGGATGTCTGTAAAACAGTTTAGTCATTCAGAGTCAGAACTCTTGAGCTGGCTGAGTACATTTAAAAAAAGAGGGTCTGTAGCAAAAGCAACGGCTAACCACAGTCAAGTCCAGCATCTTCGTGAAAGTACCTGGCTGCTCCAGAAGCTCCGCTTTCACAACAAGGCACTTGCATGAAAATACTTTTCTTCATAAAAACAGTAACTGCTGCTTTGTTACAGAGCTAACTCTACAAATGCTGCCAGACTATAAACCCACCTTCGTATCACCCACGTTAGGCTTTAGCTTTGCCACATTACTGGGAACAAGTGACACTAGACACTGGGAAGCCTTTCCAGAACGGAGCAGAAAGGACAGTGGAAAGCAAATACGGTCCGTAGGTGGTGATGCGGAGCGAGGTGCACCAGATGCTGGTAGACAGGCTTCTCTACTGGGGCAGAGGTGATGTTGTGGTATATATGGAGGTTGTGTTAGTGTCAGGTTGTTTTTCTTCTAATGTAAGAAGGCATGAACAGTTAGATGCCTAATTTTTATGGGTTTGTGTTAAGTATATTCTTTATCGATCAACCTTAACTGGCATACAGTGTAGTGTATTTGCAAATGACTACAGATACTTCCTCCAATAAGAATTCCTACTTTTTACTAGGCTGGGGAGGAAAGTTTATGGGCCAAATCCTTGGCTTACCTAAATCAAGATACCAGTTATACAGATTAACACCAGTTGAGGATTTGGATCTATATTTTTTAAAAAGAGTTAGTGACTTAAAACTTTCCCACAGAATTGGATGACTCACCTTTATTTTATGATTAAAAAGAGAGAAAAAAAAATCTAAAGGAAGCTCTCCTGAGGGTAAAATACTTACACAATTGAGTTACAAGAAGCCAATACAGATGAGAGGAATACATTACATTACATCAGACTGTAAATTATGTGCTGTCACCTGCCATTCCTGACTAGGTAGGACTAGCAGAGAGATCAGAATTTCTTTGTGTGAATATTGGCCCAGATTCTGCAAAAATAGAAGTTTCTTGCATAGAGGGCTGTAGGATCGGTCCTAGTATATAGAAGGAGGAAGCTGCGCTCTCACCAATAGTACAGATCTTTAATGTTCTTAGATATTTTCCAATCTATGTCTTTGGGGCACTGAAGAAGTCAACATCCTGGGAAAGAGAGGATGACTATCGGTAGCAAAGAGAATCCTTTTGTGTGTACCATGATTTTTTCCATTTTTTCTTTCACACAATTATGAAGATTGGGAAGGAGTCAGATAAAACAGAAACAAAGTGCCTTCCTAGACAGAACTGTAGCATTCAGCTTGATTCACTTAATTCATTTCACCAGCATAAAACCCAGCTAGTAGGACATTATATAGATGAAATGCAGGAAGATGGGCTAGGGAGGCAAACTCCATCTGTTAACTCTAGGTGGGGGTGCACAACCGTCATGCAGGTGCCAATGGCTGAACTTGTAGTCCCAGCTGCTTCCAGACACTGGCACCAGTCCACATACAGTCCTTCACCAGCAAGCTTCACAGCAAGTGTCTCCACAGAGCTTAAGTGGACCTTCCATCCTTCAAGCACTAGATGTGGCAATATGGGAACTATGTCAGAAAAGGGGGGGTTTCTGGATTCTTCCTTTTCTAGCCCGATGGAAGTGGAGGATTTTAAAGGAAATTGCCATGTTTATGTTTATTTTTACTATCTGCAAGAAGGATCCATGCGTCAGTCTTCTCAACTCCTTCATACCTGGGTCCCTGCACTAACAGGCCTTGATGAGGCCCGTGATTGTGAATAACTAGAAAAACAATTTCTCCTGAGGGTGGAGGAGAAACAGTGAAAATTAAAAGAGAGCCATTTTAGAAATAAGGTGTTTGTGAAGACACCAAACCTTTACTTAGATCAGTTATCTCACTACCTTGGTGAGATGAAGAGGAACATGTCTGTAGTAGACAATGTCCTTTCAGAGGTGATGATGTAAGGGAAAGTTCATGAGTCAATGCCTTGCTCTATCTGCTTGAAGCCCCTATCTATCCCTCCTATAAAAGCTCACAAGCAAGCAAACTATATTTTAACTATTACTAGCTTCTTATATCTTCCAATCAATCAATCAAACAAACTGTTGCATAAATTACAATCTGCTCAGGTACAGATGGTTTTATCTGTTATTTTTATGCTTTCTCTTATTAAGTAAAAAATGAAATACAGATCACTCAGCCAGGTAATTGAATCAGCACGGTACAGCAGATCCCACTGAGGTAGAAAGAGAGGCAGAGAGAGACCTTTCTCACAAACACACCAATGTTTAGACTGCACATATGGAATGTTTTTGTTTGGACAAAAGGAATTATGTTTTTCAATACAGAGAGCAAATATATGTTTCTCTTGACTGAAGGCAGAGACCATGAACATTTTAGTTCAATTCTGTTTTAGAATTAAATAAGAAGCTAGCTAAATGGTTTGGCAAGCAAATCTGGATTTTAGATTTAAACTTATATATGTTCCTTGGGTGAATGAGATGTGCATGCTTCTGTCTATATTTATACATTACCATGTACATTCTTGGTTCACAAACATTATTTCATATTTTTATATATAGCACCATGCGTTTGTCTAACAGGATCATTAGCAATGATACTTTATATAGCATATTTCATCCTCAAAAGTGCTTTACCAACATTAACTAATTTATTCTCACAAAAATGTAAACAGTACTGTCAACATTTTATCAAGAGAAAACAGGATTTAAATTGATTTGCCTAAGACCATAGAGAGTCTGGGTACGTCCACAGTTACATTTTTGTATTGCAATCGGAAAGAAACTCTAAAAAGTCTGTCTCAAAGTTCATCCAATATTTCAAAGGCGTTTGGCTATTCAACTATGTTTTATTTTTGCTTACAAATATGCACAGATTACATTTAAAAAATCAAGAAAATATATGCATGTATTCCAGATTCCTTACTAAAGGAAAAATGTGTCCAAAAGCATAAGGTTCCTAAATAAGAGAGTTTTCAAAGTTATGGGAGCATTTTTCATTTGCACTGTTATGTCTGAAGATTATGTCCAATCCACTATTATTTAATATTGTCATACTCTTTCAAGACAAGAATAAGCAAAAATAGCTACTCTAAATAGAGCCTTAGCAAACACAAGAGTGGGCTTGAACAGCACCAGGAGCACCTATAATGTTGAATGAATTCAAAGCAAATACCATAAAAAACCCCCATATCAATTAACTCTTAAGTCAACAAAATTTAGCCATATTCTGTTAAACACAGTCTGTGAACAAACAATAAAGTTGTATTCATATTTTGACTATAACCATGTGGGTTAGCAATCAAACATTCAGCTCTAACATAAGTAGGGCCAATGTGGTGACATTTCTTTCTCAAGCTCTCTTAGAGCCACTTGGAATTGCAGCTCCCCATCTCCCTCATTCTGATATCATCTACACTGGGCTTTTGAGTGTGTTACGTAAACCAGTTCCACAAACAGTTTAAAGCCAGTTTGGGCATAGTCAAACACAGCATAGCCTAATCCACAACGGCTGACCTAACAGTTTAACAGAGTTAATGGGAACGATGTTCAAGCACAGATTTAAGGGTAATTCAAGTAAAGGCCCCCAGCTTGCCCACCACTGCTTTGACTTTGAACAGCCTTTTACACAGCAAGAACAAAACGGATGTAAACATCACCAGATCAGAAAGGAAGTATTTTAGAAGCACTATGCACTTATTTGAAACAGGTATACATCACTACACAGGACGCAAGTTAGTTGGGCATCACACCACCAGTGTGGACAGAATTTAACACAGCAGCTCACCATTGTCAATAGTCTGGGATGTTAAAAACCGCCATCATGATGAGGAGAGTCAACATCAAAATGTGCTGAAAACATCCTTCCAAAGAGAAACACTTACGAACAATAATCATCTAAAGGCTGAAAAACATACTAGCTGAGGCGATGTCTACACTGCTAGTAGCAAATTCGCCACTGTCAGATCAATTTATCTAGTTCGACAGAGCAGAAATGAAGACCGCCCCCCCCCCCAATCGACCTGGAAGTCGATTTAATAAAACCACCTTTGGAAAAAGAGTAACGCTGTGTTGACAGGTATGCTTTTCCCATCAGTGCAGTGGAGTGGAGATGGCGTGCAGACCAGAATTTAGGAAGTCGACAGAAATTGCGCAAGCTACTCTATGTAGCTGGCTTAACTCCCGTTGACTGCCGCCGAATCTGCCGGTAAGTATAGACCAGGCCTGAGAGATGAATGACTCAGTGACTGGTTACCCTCTATGTCTGACTCCCAATGCCAATCATATATATTTACAGATAATAAAAGAACTGGCTTTGGGAGGCTAGGGCAGACTGCTACTTTTAAATCTCCACCCTGATCCATGAGGGTTCTGCCGCTCACCTCCCCCATGAGGCTCCGACTGCTCTCACCCCTTCCAGCTTCACCCTATTTGAAAAAGAAAATATTTATTGTCATGGTTCTTGGCCCAACACTCTAGTCACTTGGGGAACACTAAATGCAACCATACAACTCATGTCCCCATTGACGTCACATTTTGTAGAAGATGAGGCACAAACCATACCAAGAGCTCAGAACCTAAAGTACAGTGGCACTATAGCGGATATGTCTGTCCGGTTTTGCAAGTGATTTGCTGACCCACGCCAGACTCAGTACGAGCAGGCGCCGTGTAAGCCTCCTCCCCACATAACTCCATCAAAGCACCTCAACCCCAACCTGCAATGTGCTTGCTTCTCCAAAAAAGAAACCTTTCTTGAACCAACTGTCAGACGTGTCGCACTGCAGCACACTTAAGAGTGGTTTTGTGATGGGGGTAGAGGAAATTAAGAGAATCAGACGCATTCCTGTTCACGCAAGTTTAGCCCATTTGTTAATACACTACGGGTTCAAACCTTAAGATAAACCTTTGTTTGGAAAGACAATCAATCAGCCCGTAATGAAACTCACAGGTTCTTCTCCTTGATGGAAAATGGCAAATGAAGTGCTGAGAGAGAAAAGGAATGTTTTGCTGAAAATTCATCAAACTCTAAATTATTCTGAGTTCTAATAAGGCGCACTATTAAGGATTCATGCTTTGTGGAGCCTTTGTCAACAGAACAGTTATCTAGCAACATATGTTAATAACTGAGTAAATGGGTCTCACTTATTCCAAGAATGACTGCTTGAGCCATTTACAACTATTTGCTACACAAATAATTTTGCAATCAATTCTCTTATTCAAAGGGAAATCCAAAGCATTGAAGAATGAGATTATAGAACCAGTGCTGTCTCAGAAAACTCACCCAACTATCCAGCTTACCTCTTTGAATTTGTGAGCAAGCTTGGTGGTATCCACCTTGGTTGGAGACAACATGTCATCATTTTCAGGAAGATCAAACACTTCAATTGCCATGTCACCTCCTGGAAGGACAGGTCCCATGTCTTCATCCTCTTCATCTGTGGCATACTCCCCTGTCTTAATATTATGGAATTAAAATATTTTAGTTAGTCTCTTATTAGACATGGCTTGTTTCACTGTAATTAAAAAGCTAAATCTGTAGCACCTGAAAACTTCCATGTGGCCACTGAAATTAGTAAGCATGCACAAACAGGATTCTGCATACAACAAAGGTTATAGTCTCTCAGATCTGGCACAAGCATTTCAGAGTCTCAGTGGTAAAAGAACAGCTCAATCATGTTTCAGTGCATTAGGTTACAGAAAAACAAAAATAAAGGTACTGCAGAAAAAGTCAGTCTGCCTTTATAAAGCTGTAGTTTAGTGGTTCTCAATCTTTTCAGCAGCAAGACCCTTCTTCCTTTTAACCAAGGTGTAGCCGGAAACCATTTGCATTTTGCACTTTGGAAAGAACAGGGCTATGCTGATCTCTGGCATTTGTTTATAAACCCACTACAAAAATGGGAATAATCTTACTTACCCCACAAAGGTGTTATGAGGTTTAATTAACATCTGTAAAGTGCTCTCAAATCCTCAGATGAAAGTGTATGATATTATTATAAAAAAGTCTATTCCCATTCAGCTCAAAATTCTATAACTGCTAGTGCCTTTTCTTTTAATTAAAACATATTTTAAAATCCTGGATGAGATTTTCATAGGAGCAAATGGCATTTAAATGCCTAAGTCTTATTGCTTTTCGATGGGACTTAGGTACCTACCTGCCATTTGTGCCTTTGCCAATCAATGCCATTATTTAAACAGTTACTAGTAGGTTCTAGGTAGTAGGTTCCCACTAGGTAGTTACTAGGTGGTTCACACGTAAGTACGAACAATATTATTTAATATATAATAAACATCACCTAAATAGTACACCCCATAGGAAAGTTTAAGATTCACAGAAAAAGAAACATTTTTTTCCAATTTAAGACGACTATAGAGAAGGGCAGAAAGAAAGAAAGCATTTGCTAGCATCCTTTCAATAAAAAGGAGGCATTAAAAATAATTGATCTCCTTGTATGACAATCCACACTTCAAAAATGTTAATGTGAAATATGAACATTACTCTGATGAGGCATACTTCAATATAACACTTGTCTACGCATCTGCAATAATGTTATACATATTCTGTATACATACATACTACATATAGTATACTTCTATGTTACATAGTATATATCCTATACAATATATGTATATTTTTGTATATCCTCACTGCTGCAAAAAGACCTTCAGAAAATTCCATATTCCTTCACATTATTTTATTTTTTTTTAACTTCTTTTACTGCTTTCAGTTTTGTATCCTTCACTACAATTATTATTAGATTATTAGAGCTTAGTTCTGAAAACACTTATGTTCATCGGTAGCTTTACTCAAATTTAAGGAGACTATTCACATAAACAAAATTACTCATATTTATGTTTGCAGAATCAGGCTTATAGATAGTGGAAATGAAATTTTATTTTCCCACAAATGCTGGCCTTTGCTATGTAACGACACATTTATCGTTTTCCTGTTTCTAATGGCGCTTGAAATTACCATGGATTTATTGGTTTACTTTCTTGTTAATGCACCAGTGTTACCAATGACATGAGTACAACAAAGGAAACACGTGGCACTTGCTCCAACTCCCAAGTCCCTGGGCAGGGCTCCAACAGAACTCTGGTTTTGTTAGTGAAATTCTGTGGCAGATGCCAGCAAAATGAGATTATACATTGTTTTGGCAAGGTCTTACTTTCAAACTTGCAATTTTAAAAATAGTATTTTTCATCTGTTGACTCTAGGATGCTGAATTTAATTTTGTTTTTACATAGACACTCAGATTGTAAAAGATATTATCAAATCAGATCATTCAAATTTTAAAGCAAATTTTTGGAACCTAAAATACCCATCAAGATCTCTTAAACCAAAGAACACTACTATCCTTAGAACTAAATATCAAAGGCATAGAGTGTTCCCACTAGGTAGCCAGATTGTCAATGTATTCTGATGTGAACTTGGCTTTCATTGAGTGGGAAAAAAGTTGGCCCTGGAGTCTTCAAATATGCTGGCACTGCAGTGTGCGTTAAGACACCATTTGAAATGAAACTTTCTGTTTCTATTCATAGTGAGCTAGATCACAAACAAATTGAAACTCTGTTATTATGAGGCACTCGTAAGACATTTTTACCCTATCCATGCCTTACAGAAAATTACATTTATTACTCCCTCTTAATTAGCTGAAGAGCATTTTGCAACCGCACACAAAAGTACTTCACTTGATTGTCAGATAGGCAACAATCAGTAAAACCCTTTTCAAAATGCTGATGAGTTAATTTCTCAATCAAATGAGTGCCTGTGTGGACCAAAAAGCCTGGCTCCACCGGTGCAACGTCAATTCTGCAGCTGTCATTCTTGGCAGCTGTCAAGCTGATCTCTTCCTCAACTGATAAACCTTCTTAGTTCACCAACTGGAAGTCTTCTCCTTGCCCCCCGACCCTGTTCCCTTTAGTGAGGCCCCTCACAGTATCCCATGCCCTTCAAAATGCTCCCCTCTACTGATCATGAATACCACCAACATCAGCTGGAGTTAACTGAAAACATCCTTCTCTCTTCCGCAGACAGCACTGCCTGGGCCTTCAGTCTCTCTTTCTGCCATTTCATATTCCAAACCCTACAGGAAGTCTGGAGGGTTAGGAGAAGAATAGGGAGCTGACAGGTAACAAGCCATAAACCACAGCGCAACTGCCATTTCCACACAGAGGGATCCTGGCTGGCGGTATATTTAAGACGATCTGTGATGGATGTGGCTAAATGGAGGCAGAAGTGGAACACTCAGCCAGAGAACTGAAACCTTGTCTATGCATAAACTTACACAAATCCTGATAAAGATTCATTTTTAAAATGATTTGCTAAACTGGCACAAAACCATGAGCAGGACAGTCTTCAATTGGTTTAAGAATACCAAGTCAGCTTCAGCTGATTTTTTAGAGACTTAATAGAAAGAAGAATGTTTACAAAGGATTTTGCACCAGTTTAACCTGGTTTTTAAAGCACTTTAAGTGAAATTGGGGCCATGATCTATTGTAGATAGGCTGCAGGAGATTTGTCAGATGAGGGTGATGTCAAAACTGACTTCCTTCCGTTCTAAAAAAAATAGGCGCAAGGCAGCATTTGTGTGGACACTAGGGAAAATGCTAACTCCAACTGAGAGCAGCCCGTGTGCTCCAACATAGTAATTTCTCCTTCAGCTGATGCAAAACAATTATTTGAAGCAGAAACACCTGAGTCCTCTAGCATCGACAAGGCTACAGACTAGTATATGAACACAGTATAAAAGCTGACAATGGCATAGCAATATCATTAATGACAATGGGCCCATTAACGCCTCCGCTGAAATAGGTTAGAATTTTGCTAATACCTTCAAAAAAGGCAGGACTGGACCCTTATAATTAACTAACTAAATAATGCAAAAATTGTGACTAAGTACAAACATAGTGATTTAAGGGAATACCTACTGTATATTTCAATAATTGTACATAAACTGATTAATAAAGTCGGCTGCCTGTTATGTCATTCAAAACTATTATTAGGTTGTTCCGACCCTGTGTCAAGTTAATAAACCATACATGAAAATGTAATTAGCGGACGAGAAGTAGCAAAGCGCAGACAAAAGTTATTTTTATTGTTATTGCAGTTGCCTGAGGCTCCTTGAAATTCATTCTCAGCTTTCTTGACAACAAAAAAAATAAAAAAAAGAAGCCTTCTGTACAGTAGCCGAATGAGAAGCTCTGTTATGAATTCTGACAGGAGAGGAAAAAATTCCTTCCCAATTCCCTAAGATAGGAGTGTCCAGCGCAGGCCTTCACTGTATCCTGACCAAACCTGATAATCCGCCACTTTCAAGGATCAGAGGATGGGTGCTACTACATGTGGTACAGGGAAAAGAGGGCTTCTCCCACCAGCTTGCAAATATATAAAATCTCCCCTCTCTTCCTGTCACTTCGAAGATAAGTCAGCATCCCCATGCTGACCTGCTCTGCATCTGCAGCAACATTCATGTCTCTCTGCCCTTATTCATTCCCAGTATGTCAGACACCACACCCCATCCCACCTGTTTAAGGTGCTGTATGGTCACTGTCTTCACTGGTTTCTGACAAAATGCAATAGGTGGATGGAATAAAACAGGCTTGGAAGAATTAGATTTTTTATCAGTAAGTGTTAGTAAATGTCAATTTCACCATACACATGGAAATGGGGAACAAATATTTCCATTGACACTAACAGAAATCTACAGAATGTCAAAGTAAGAAAAATAGTGCTTAAAAACTTATTAGAGTTTGATTTAAGTATATCAACTCAAGTACATCTTGACTTCTGCTGTAGACAATTTTTGTTTAAAGGGTTATAAAGATTTAATTTTTTAATCTTAATATTTACTGTCATTAAATAATTACTGTCTGATCTGCCCCATGATTTCCTGCAACTGTGAAAATTTAAATCTATAAAAATAGAAAAGCTTAAAACACAAAATTCTGCATGTGTGAAAATGTAAATGGATTAAAATAGAAAAATGTTTAGAAATAAACAACATTATCAACTGAAATTATAATAAAATAAAAATCTAATTCTGCCAAGCCTAAAAAAAAAAAAAAAAAATGGGAGGAGGGAAAGACCAGTGAAAAAACAAGAGTGAGATGAGCAAATTTTGCAGCAGGTCCTACCTGAAACAACCCAGTATCTTACACCATTCTATGGGCATTGGTTCAGAACTAACTCAAAGGAAACAGTGTCATCTACTCAATACAACACATCAGCTGTGGCCCAGGAACTCTCAGTGATAACTGGCTGAGAGCATAGGTGGGTATCAAAGGGCTACATGGTTCCACTGGGTCCAGTATCTACACACTAATTCACTAAAGGGTCATGAAAGGTCTCTACAGAAAGCCTGTGTCACACTGGTCCTCATAAGCACTGTGAAATGTCTACATAAATAATATGTAAAAAGTTAGGTGTATACACTGAAAATGATGTTTTCAAGGTCTGTGGGTTGAGGCAGATCACTAAAAGGTGTGAGAAACAGATTTCTTTCAGGTAACAGATGTATCGTAGACTCACAGAAGTGTAAGACTGGAAGGGACCTAGCAGGTCATCTAGGCCACTCCCCTGCATCAGGACTAAGTAAAAACTAGACCTGAGAAGTATTAGTTTAACCTGTTTTTAAAAATCTCCAATGATGGAGATTCTACAACCTCTCTAGGCAATTTGTTTCAGTGCTTAACTACCATCACAATTAGGAAGTTTTTCCTAATGTCCAACCTAAACCTCCTTTGCTGCAATTTAAACCCATTGTTCTTGTCCTATCCTCAGAGGAAGGGAGAGAGGAATTTTAAGGGAATTGTATAGCTAAAGCCTACTGGTTTCAGAATGATATGTGTACATTGTGGGTGTTGGGGGATGTAAAATGAGACTCTGAACATGCATGTCAGTAAAGGCGGTACATGGCCTGGCTTAATCTGCATTCTAACTCCTGGGGGTCTATCATATCTCCCAAAAGGAAAAAAAAATAGATTAGATGGACGTTTCAAAACAACACTTATTAGTGTATTTACAAGAGACTCAGGACAATAAAAACCAATTGCCTTAAAGCGTCTCTCTGCAGATATCCCAAAACATGAATTAAAGGAAGATAAAAAAAAAAATCATTTTCCCAGAGAGAGAATAATGCTTCAGCGTATTAGCAAACCAACTCCCTTCCCTTTATATAGACACAGCAGACACCTCCACAAAAGAGCAATGCTTACAGAAGTGTCAATCAAATTGATGTTCACTCTCCTGGAACAAAAGGATTATTTTAAATACATACTGAAAAACTTAGTAAGTGACTTTGCTCCTGAAGAAGGGCCCATGGTAAAATCTGTAAAGAAGCAATTAGAGGTGGTGGAGGGATAGACAGCAGACCCAAGTGTCTTTTTACTGACTATATAGAGGCCACATCTTGCACTGTGTTTCTAGGCTGTGCTAAGAGTGGAGGGCATTCAGGGGGCCTTTTCTCTCCTATGGAGCAGCAAGACAAGGCTCCTACCAGGTGTTCAAGAGATTCATAGTCATATGTAGCAGATATTGTGCTGGCTAGTGCATTACAGGCCCAAGCTGAAGAAGTCTTAATGATCTATATTGATTAAAAAACTTATGTTCTTTATTATGGACATGGTTACATCTTGGAACAGCACAGAAATATATGTATTAGAAAAGGACAGGTGTATATTTCTACAGGCATGGGAGAATAGTCTTAGCTTTCATATAACACTGGTTCCACTCACAATTACCTCAAAGAACATGAGAAAGAATTATGTGGAAATCGAAGTAATGAAGAGGAGGAATGCTAACAAGTATATTACCTCATCATCATCTGCATCATATTGTGCATAGTGCTGTTCCAGGAGTTCCCTCTGGCGACGCTCTTGTTCTAGGGTCTGACTAATCAGCTGAGCAACCTCACTTACTTGTCCTGGCTTTTCTCGTCCAATTACAAACCTGCATAAAACATCATTGAACAAGATTATTCCTCAGTCCTTTCTCAAGCTCCATTTAATATGTGGTTAGAGCCATATGTACATTAACTGTGCACAAGTTCTGGTCTGGCTGTGACCATATGCAAAGCCCACGATGTAGACTATTCTTTCCAGAAAAGAAGTAATATACAGCAGACATGGAGTGATCAGGCCATGATAGGACTGCGTTCAAAACAAAACCCACATAATGCCCTGAAATCCATATTTCAAATTCCCCCTCCACAGTGTGTGAATTACATGGATTTAGACCCAGAGCAGGGCACATTTCTTAAATATATACATCACTTCCAACACAATAACGGCAGCACATTTCCTCCCACAAGCCTCACCAGACACACAGTAGCAGCACAGAGAGATTTCTGTGGGCTTATGGAGAGAGGAGAGCATTCCATGATGAGATGACAGGCTCTGTGGATGTGGGGAAAGCGACAGACGTGATATACTTTGATTTTATCAAACCTTTTGATGCACTCTCCCACAATATTCTTATCAGCAAGTTAATAAAGTATGGGTTGGATGAATGGACTATAAGATGGATAGAAAGCTGGCTAGATCATCAGCTCAATGGGTAGTGATCAATGGCTCAATGTCTACTTGGTAGCTGGAAACAGGCCGCATGCCCCAGAGGGGTAGGGCCAGTTTTGTTCAACATCTTCATTACTGATCTGGAGGATGCGGTGAATTGCACCTTCAGCAAGTTTGCAGATGACACTAAACTGGGGGGGACTAGTAGATACAATGGAGGATAGGGAAAGGATACAGAGTGACATAGAAGAATGGGAGGATTGAACCAGTCCTACACACTTAGGATGGAAGAATCCCAGACACTGCTCAACACACCGAGGATTGACTGGCTAGGCAGAAGTTCTGCAGGAAAGGACCTGCGGGTTACAATGGACAAGAAGCTGGATATGAGTCAACTGTGTGCCCTTATTGCCAAGAAAGCTAACAGCATACTAGGCTGCATGAGTAGGAGCATTGTCAGCAAATCAAGGGGAAGTGACTGTTCTGCTCTATTCAGCACTGGTGAGACCCCATTTAGCGTACTGTGTCCAGTTTTGGGCCCCCTACAGAAAGTATGTGAACAAATTGGAGAGAGTCCAGTGGAGGGCAACAAATATGATTAGGAGGCTGGAGCAGATGACGTACAAGGAGAGGCTGAGAGAACTAAACTTGTTCAGTCTGCAGAAGAGAAGAACAGGGGGATTTGATAGCAACTACTTAAACTACTTGAAAGGGGGTTCCAGGGAGGATGGAACTAGGCTGTTCTCAGTGGCTGCATCTACACTTGTAAATTAAGTCGACTTAAGCTAGCTTAAGATGACTTAATTTACCCTGTGTCTACACTACAGTTTGCTTAAGTCGACTTAAGCAGATTGCTTAAGTTGACTTAATGAAAATTAAGTTGACTTTATAAAACCTAGAATTACTTTGATTTAAGGCTTAATTCGACTTTTTAAAGTCGAATTAAGCCAGTGTAGATGTGGGGTAGCCCTAGGTCAACTTAGGGCTACCCCAGGACTACACCAATGCCCTCCCTGCAGGGGAGCGGGGAGGCACAGGGGAAGCCTGGCATGCCCCCCCACAGGGCAGGGCTTTGCCCTGCCCACCCTGCCCCTATGCCCTGCCAGGGTCCCTTTTCACCCTTTGCCCCATTGTACCTATATCCCCCTGGACCTGCCCTCGGTCCCCCTAAGCATCTAGAAGTCGACCTAGGCGTCCAGTGTGGACACTGTAGGTCGACTTTGTACGTTCCCCCCAAAGTCAACTTAAAATTTAAGTGTAGGCTCACTAATTCGGTTTAACTAAGTCGACTTAAAGTCGACTTAAATTTCCAAGTGTAGACATAGCCCGTGGTAGTAGATGACAGAACTGGTCTCAAGCTGCAGTGGAGAGTCTTAGGTTGGAGATTAGGAAAAACCTTTTCACTAGGAGGGTGGTGGAGCACTGGAATGGGTTACCTAGGGAGTGATGGAATCTCCATCCTTAGAGGTTTTTAAGGTGCAGCTTGACAAAGCCCTGGCTGGGATGATTTAGCTGGAGTTGGCTCTGCTTTGAACAGGGTGTTGGATGACCCCTGAGGTTCCTTCCAACCCTATCTTCTGTGATTCTATGAGTGTACTATAGAGCCACTGTTCTGTCCTCCCTTGTCTGTAGGGCATCTCCAGCTTGTTATACACACTTTTGCAGTCCATCCCTACACCCACTGTAGGTAAGAACAGGGGTTCCCAACCCCTGGCCCATGGGGCTTTTTAAAGTGGCCCGCGCTGCCTGGCCGCTGGCTGGAAATTGGGCAGCAAATGCTGGGTCCCAGTGCGCAGCTGGGAGCTTGGCTGTGGCTGTCTACCTCCTCTCCAGCCTCTGCCAGGGCTGGATTAAGGCTTGGGGGCAGGGTCAAGAGCTCCAGAGGCTGTGGGGGGAGGGCGTGGGAGCTACAGCTGTGGGGAGTGCTGGGGAGGCTGCGGGCTGCAGCTGCGGGGTGCGTTGGGGGACTGCGGGCTGGCAGGGGTGCGGGGACCCGTGGACTGTGGAGGGGTTTGGACAGGGGTCCTGGGCTGGCATGGCGCTGCTGCTGGGGCCACACACCTGCTCACAAGCTGGCCCAATTCATGGGCACCTAGGCCTCCCCTTTTTCCCCCCAAATTTTAAAATCTTTTTGGCTCAAGGGCCACAAATATAATTTTTACAACCCTGAAGGGCAACCAATCTATTTAATTAAAATTAATGTAATTGTAAGTAATTGAATTTAATTAATTAGTTAATTATAATTACAATTTAATTTGAACGGGATTAAATAATTTTTAATTTAATTTTAATTGCATAGATTGGTGGCCCTTCAGGGTTGTAAAAATTATATTTGTGGACCTTGAGCCAAAAAGGTTGGGACCCACTGGGTTAGAATCTGTCTTTATGTCCAATCAGCTTGGCTTTTGATTTTCACCTTTTCCCATCAATACATCTGTAGAGGATACTAATGATATTTTCCCAATTTTAAACTACATTTATGTTTTCTTGTTATTCCATGAAATTCTGTCACTATACTATTCTCCCAATGTTTGTTATTGATGCAGGATATAAACTTACTCTCTATTATTTCTTTCGCTGAAACCCACTGCTTTCAAATTTAGTTTTCATCAGTTACATCTCAGGATCAGGTTTGGTTGAAACACAGATTTTTTTCCAGTACATTGGATGTAGTATAGTTAGATGCTCTGTGTATTACAGCAGTAAGGACAGACAATCATACTATAATACCAATGTTATCAACTAGTGAGATATACTTAGCAGTTTAAATGAGTCAAAGTTAGAAGAGTATTTTCTTAACATACTAGAAAGAGGATTAGCTGCTTGCAGATGAAAAACATTATGCAGAGCTGTAAAGCAAAATCAAGCCACTGAGACATTCCACATGGTGAATTAGTTTTTTCTGAACATTTGTACCACATGGATGAATATATATGACATTAGAGCATGTACTATATTCTATGTAAAAGGAAAAATTTGATTTGTATTAGATGGCACTGTACATTCTTGAAAGTCATTTGGGATTTGGCATCTGTATAAAACAAGTTCTCTGAGCCTATTCCCTATGGCAAGTAATCTGTCAGACCACGGTGGATAAAAATAATTGATTTTAAAAAACCCAATTTTTTAAAATTTAAATTGGAGTTTTATATTTAAATTAAATTCAGCATTTAAAAAAATTATTTAAAATTAGTTAAAAATTGACACCCTACGTTAAGTCCTACACTTATTATATCAAAATAATTTAAATTAAATTAATCAAATAATATTAAGCAGTACATATTTGAATCCAAGTTTTAAAAGAAATCTACCCACTGAACTGATGGAAGTCATGGACTCAGAGTTTGTTGAAGTGCTAAACTAGCTTTTGACAGGTTCAGAACATTTTTTTTCTTCATTTCAGTTTATTCACCTAGTTTAATTCAATGATTAGTCCAGCCAAAGTTCAAAGACCAATTAGGAATTGAAAAAGCAGGAAAGCTTGTTTTCCTCTTCTAATCCATGAATCCATACTAGGTGTGAGAGGGCAAGATCGGCTGATTCTAAAATCTTAAATGACATGATGATCAGAAACAATTAGTTGATTTCATTAACTGCAAGTCATACTTCTCTTCGTTAAGAGCACAATATTTTTTTGAAAAGCTTTTCTGATGTATCCAACACTTTTAAAATACCTTTATTTTAAAATGTTTTGTACATTTTAATCAAATTTGAATTTTCATCCGAACAGACTTTGACAAAAATCACAAGTAAAAACTCAATCAACATCTAGTAAACAATGCATCAGGGACCCATTTTAATACATTAAAATGTAACTATTAGGAATCTGAACAAATGTAAATTAAGATATATAACTCCTTAAATAAATATGTATAATACAGTATATCGCCAGGGTTAGCTAAAAAAGCACCAAAGTTAGTGTAAAGCCTATATCAAGTTGCAATCAATATGTTTTAATGGTTACCGACTGATGAGACTCAATCTTTATTTAGAAAATAACTAAAAAGTACAACTGCAATACAGAATTAAATTGAGGTTTCTTGGGTGCTGATTTAAATCATCCTTAAAATAGGCAATTTAAATCACTTTGATTTAAACCACTCTATTGTGTGTCAGACTACCCAGGAAGTAATAGACTAAAAGAAAGAAATACAATTTGGTCATACACTGCACACCACAGAAGCAAAGTAGCACACAATGACTTCCAAAGGGGAAAGAAAGGTGACTCAGGTGATCCCATATTAAATGAGGAGGCCAAGAGTCCAAGCTGGAGAATAAAACAAGCTATTCACAAAGAACAGAGTTAGCTTGCTTAATGTCAACAAAAAACATAGGGGTAACCAGAATACAAATCATAATTTTAACGTCCATCAATCCAGCTTTCAAAATGGCACTCCCATCCTGCTGTCATTAAATCTGGCATTGTGATTTGACCATGACAGAGGGGGGGAAAAAATCAACTCTTTGTGGTCACTCTGCCCCACCCCTTCCACATACTAGCACAGCGTTATGTACAGCCTGGTTCTGTCTCTTCTTATCTATAGTTTTAGGGTTTATTACTACTCCAAATGTTTAAAATGGCCAAACTCCCAGTCTTCAATAGAAGTAGCTGTGTCCTTAACATGGCTGTTGTAAGTGAAGATGGAGACCATTCATGTTTGTCACGCATTAGTTGGTCCTATGAAGCAACAAATGAAAGGGCAATATACCAAAAATTAATTCTAGTTTAACTACCTTAACCAAGTTTTTATTAGATGGATATCACTAAGATATCTATGATATGTATACATGTGATGGTAATACTGATATGATAAATTGTGGACCCATGCAATACACAGCATTTATCATGCATCTCACTGCTCTCTGCTCAGTAATCACCTTCCTTTGGGACATAAAACCCCGTAACAGCTTTACACATTCATTATGTACATTGTCCGAAAGCCTAGTATGTGCAATATGCAGTCCTGCACCAGCAACATGTTTAAAGTCTGCTATCTCAGGTCTTCTTGGGGCTAAATATTAAAGATTTTCACCACTGAAAAGAGGAGAACTTTAGGTTTCTAACCAGAAAGCCCTTGCTTCCAGACTAGGATGGGTCCCGTAACATTGGATTTGAATATCTTGAGAAAGGCAGGCTATTTTAGATTATTACTAGAGATTTTTAAATATATTTTTCCTCCCCTTCCAAATGCACTCATGGTTGATTGTATATTATTTTCAGGATTTGAAACAGACACCAAAATGAAGTCTGATCATAAAGGTCTTTGAGTCTATACATAAATAAAATCCTCAAACAATAACATCAAAGCATCTACCAGGAGTTTTCAAAACAGGGATACTCTACACTCCTCCAATTTAAACAGGGGTTTAAGTGAGTTATCTGCTACCACAGATAGACTGACAATGTTAGAAAATAAATATTTAGCAGTTAAATGTTTTTTTCTTGAAACAATATTGTAAAATACATGTTCAGTTTTAAATGATTATAGTTTTCACAGCACAAACTAAATCAACTAAGGATATTTTATACCAGTTGCCTTTCTGCAATAAAATGAAGACATTTCTATAACCAGTAAAACAAATGAGGTCACAGAAAGAGAATGAATATCACTCACTCATGAAATGTTCAGATGTACAAAGCTTTAATGATCAATAAATGCTTCTATGAAGAGAGTTTTAAAAACATTTAATTAAATTTTCAAACCTAGTCCAGTTCTAAATATGAAGACAGACAATTTCATAACCAGGAGTATTTAAATGTGAACAAAAGAGGCAGAAGGTTGTGAATCATTGCCTGAAAATTAGTCATTGAAGCATAATGTGCATACTTAAATAAAAGTGACTAATTATATAATTTCCATCACTGGTTTGCTAGAATTAGGCCCATGTATTTTACAACTGACAAGTTAGTCTTAAGGGTTAAACGTGTAATTAAACAGAAGAAAAATGTTAAGTCTACCTGCCACAATATCTTTAAGAAGCTATTTATACAGTAGCCCTGTTTCTGGATGTAAGATAAATCAGAGTTTAAGCTTTTCTGAAACTTCATTATGATAATTCTGTCAAATATAAAAATAGAAATTATATTTTATGTTACTATAAAATATAATAAAACACAGCAGCAATATGAAGTATTACTACAGATCATTGCTATTTACTAAACATCTGGGCCATTTTCAAATGTGGGTACTTTTGTTGTTGTAAATTGTTTCTGACGTTCACAAAGAGCCAGAACAGAACAAGCAGCATTACATCTGCCAAATGCACAGCATAAATTGACTTCGATATTAACAGTGACCCATCTTACTCAATGGCTAGACGTGAAATACTCTTTTAAAAGGTGTTGATAAAATAAACTGGTCTGGAGCTAGAAAGGTAATTAGTATTTTTTTTACTCTATTCTTGGAAATAGAGAATATGGGAGGAATTAAAAATCCCTAAAGGCAAATATTGAGGGTAAAATGAAAGGCTTTCAGGAGATAGAGCCAAAACATTCTACTCTATCTCCTACTGGGAAGACTCAGTGTGCAAAGTTAAGTATATGCACAAGTCATTTCAGGATCAGGGGTTTTGTTTGTAAAGCAGGGTGAAATAAAGAGTCCATTTTATTTAAAACTACTCAGTTAGCTACATTTAATTTACTGAACAGCTCATTAGTGATCTCAGATTTATTTTGAGTTATTTTAATTTTTAAAAAACCCTCAAAAAAACTCCAGCAGATTTTTACAAAAATCCTGCAGAACCATGGGGTGAGGGTGTTAAGGATTTAACTGAATCTGACAATAATTCGGCAAATTAACTTCACCCCCAATGAAACTTTTGACCATACTTAATACCTTACTTTTCTGAACCGTTTTCAACTTGAAGTAAAAAGGTAATGCAGTAATCTGTACATTGAAATAAAATGGACAAAACCAGCTGATTTCAGTGAAGTTGTGTGGGTATAAGACAGCAGAATTCAGCCCTCTGTTTCAGTCTGCCTCTCTGCAGACCTCGAAAGACAGAATTGCTTCAGAACATATTTAAAATATTTTTTCCTATCCATGGGTGCTGAAGACTTCATTTTTTAAAAGCAAGTGCCCAACACGTTTAGAGACACACTAAAAATTCATGCTACAGTGTGGATTTCTGATGCCCCTAATTATCCTTTGTGAACTACACCTCGTCAAACATGCCAAAGGCATTTGTCCTAAGTTAAGACTAACTGTATAAGCTGAAGTCTTTAAACCCACCTGGTTTAAACAGGAGACAAAAAATGCCCCAGCATTATTTTAAAAGAGGAAAGCACAGTGTTTACAGTTACTTGACTCAAAAATAGCACAAAGATTTCTTTTTTAATTTTCCAAAATAATTCACCTTTGGGCTTTGAACAAGAATGACAAATTTTATCTCAAATACCACTCCATGGGGACGGGAACCCTACATGATCCTTTTTTTTTTAGTGCCACAATAAACCTTAGCAGTCCGGGAGTCAAATTAGCAATCAGCATTACCCAAAAGGGCCACAGTAATGTGAATTCACTGTTTCATTTGTTATATATATTACTATGTCAAAATGACTGACCAAGTACTATTATTTTTATCAACTATAATTGGTTAATAACATAGTAAAAGCACCCTACTTGGTTAATAACTTAGATTGGTTAATAATTAAATCACACTGTGTTTTAATATCATGTGCCACAAAGAGCAGAAGGAGACACATTAAAGAGCCACTTGTGACTCCTGAGTCTCAGTCTAGGGGTATGTCTTCACTGCTGTGGGAGCAGGCATTGATGCAGCAGCATCGATTGAGCAGGTCTGGGTATACCCCTCTGTAGACCCACTCAGTCGATTGGAGAGCACCCCATCAACTAAAATAATCTACCTCACCCCAAAGGAATAAGGCTGTGCTGATGGGGAGGGCATCTCCCATCGATGTAGCACCATGAGGATGCCTCAGTACATCAACATTAATATGCTGACGGGAGACACAAAAGCTATGTTACGTAGCTTACGTATCTCCTGTCGACCACTGCCACCAGTGTAGACCAGCCCTGAGTAGCACTAATTTAGTGGTAACAACATAGACTAGATATTTTGACAGTTTTCCATGAATAAGACCAAGCTCGTTTAGAAACGTGAACTTCGAAGTACAGCTGTCATGAAATTTTAGATTCTGTCTATGAAATGAGCAGATTGCAATAGTCTATGCTGTTCTAGTCCATATATTTTCACACAGAAAAAAATCTGAAAATGAAACAGTCACAAAGACCTAAAACAATCATATTACAAAATAACAACCTTAAATTGATTTTTAAATTGGCCTGTGAGGAAGCCAACTAAAAACAGGGTAAATATGATATTAATTCACTTAGATCAGTTATTCTCATTCTAAGAGTGTCCACTAGGGTGGAGCCTGCGTTGTGGTAAGCTATGTGTTTAAACATGCTACAGAAGCAGCTGTTAGGTTAGCCTAGAAAATGCAACATTTTAAACTGAAACCCTGGTTTATTCTTTGCTTCTGTGCTGGTGGTGAAGGCTCTTCCCTCTCACCATACACATCAGTATCCCAACATAATGCTGACACTAGCGTTCCATGAATACCCAGGATGCTGATGACCAAAGCTCTCTGCAGTACTCCTCAATTCTAAGGGAAAACATGGCCACATCTGCATCTGAAAGCAGGAGATCTGAGTCTGAGTCCACTTCCCTCCTCCCTACTACATTCAGCTGAACATAAACACTCTATGGAGATAAATACATTGCAAAATAATAGCTGAGAGAGGTGAACTGCTGCATTCATGTTTCTCTGTGTTCCCATGCCCCCTCACCAGTGTGGGAGAATCTCTGATACGCATCAAGCATGCCTATTCTTAACTCCTCCCCTTTGTCTCAGCAATGCGTTCTTCTTGCATGCTCCCAGTATACCTTTTCTAAGCTCCACACCCAGAGGAGCAGGGGTTTCAAACCTTGGTGAAGGGACAAGACCTGTCCCCCCAGATCAAATGGGTGGAAGGAGTAGGGTAAGGTGCAAAGATGCCTCCCCCCCCCCTCCCACACACACACAGAGGAGGTGGGATGAGGGGCTCAGATGTCCCTAGATGAGCAACTCCCCCATACCCTGCCTCACATGTCCACTAGCATGGAACCTGAGTGGCGGGTCAGCTATGTGTTAAATATGCTACAGAAGCAGCTGTTAGGTTAGGCCTTGGAAATGCAATAGCCCAAGATAAACAATATCTTAAACTGAAACCCTGGTTTATCCTTTACTTCTGTGCTGGTGGGGAAGGCAGGTGTAAGGAAGACACAGATGGCGAATGTGATGCCGGCAAGCCAGCTCATGCCAAGGCCCCTAGACCTTACTGAACACTGACAGTCTGGAAAGCAGCTCACCTGTATGTCAGCACTGCTAAAATAGATGTTAATTTTATAAGAATGTGTTTTGTGCTTGGACTTTATGAAATACTTGTGAGTTGCCGGATACACTAATCTCACTTATAACATCTGTATCCCATATCATAAGGTAATAGTTAAGTGTTTGCTTTGTAACTATAAAAGTGTTTGCTATGAAACTGTAAAACCTCCCCCAGTCAGGAGAGAAGCATGACCCCATGTGAAAGATTAGTTTACCACAAGAGCTGTCATCTCCTGCCTGGCAAAAGAAGGCCTGTAGACACCAGATGAACCATTGTTGAACATCAGTGGACAAAAGACTTTGTTGATTGCCTCCCCCCATACCTGCGAAGAGGAGACACACACAAACCCTTATCCCATCACAGTTTGGAAATACAAATATCTGACCAGAAAGAACTATATCTCCAGACTGCTTGGAATTTGAAGACAGCAATATTTCTAAGCATATGCATGAGATCCTCAATCTGCTTAGTTTGGGATAGTCCTAATGGACACACAGAGCTTCCATATTACAGTAGCTTCTATTCCTTTTTGAAACTTAAAGACTGTAACTCATCTGTGTGTGTATGGTTACCTGCTTTAACTTTGTAAATAACTCATTTCTGTTTGCTAAGTAATAAATCTTTAGCTAGTTTATTATAGGAGTGGCTATAAGCTATAAGCTTTGTCTTTGGTGACAGATCTCCGGTACAACTGACCTGGGTAAGTGACTGGTGGGCTGGAACTCGGAGGAGCCTGAATACCTTGTGATTTTTGGCGTCAGGGACTATCTATCAAAAAGGTAGGCTAATCTGGGTGGCAAGGGAGATTGGAGTGCCTAAGGGGACTGTCTGTGACTGCATGATAAGACTGTTTTAGTACTTGAGGAGTTCACACTTAATACCAGGTTCGTGAAATCCGAACACACAACCATTTTGGAGTTTATGCACTGGTTTGAAACAATCTTCCCTAACACCACTCCAGACCACCTGACAGAAATTAGCACTCACATGAAGGTAGGGAAAGAGTCTCAGACCCCTTAAGACAGGCAGCCTCACCCTGATCCAGGCACACACAAGGAAGGGATATGTGGGGTGACAGATGTCTCTGCCATTATTCTCCCTCAGTCCTCCATAACTCAACTCCAGAAACTCCTTCCTAGTTATTCCACCCCTCCTCTCCCATTCCTCCTAATTCCCACAATCTCCTTCTCCAAAGACCCCCTCAACCTTCACCTACTTACCGTTCCCCATTTATCTCCTCACTATGATTAGGCCTCCCCTCACTGCAGCCCCAAACCCTTCCACCCCAATTACCCTCCCCTTCCAGCAAGCATTTGCATGTGTAATTTACTGTCATTTAAAACATACTGTCATTTAAGTACCTTCTGAATATTCTTTTGTGGTCAGATTACATTCCTCCATAACGAACAAAATGTTTTGACAGAGGGTATTTGCCCAGGCCTAGATGTGAACTCACAGTGCCTGGGCAGTGCTCAAGTTTGATGCCTATAACATTCCCCTGGGGCCATTACGGTCCTGTGAGCTATAGCAGGCTTTCAACCCCCTTAATCTCTCTCTCTTAACATGCAAAACATAATCAGCATGGTGCAGGAATCTTAGAATTGATAGGTGTGTGCTTATGCAGAGAACCAAACTTCTTCAAATAACGTAATTTGATTTCCCCCAAAGGGCTAGTGGGTGGCATGGACTCAGGAGCTCAGCACTGGTTTATTTCATTATCTGTGCACAAAAAATGTTGGAAATTCATCCACCTTTAGAAAAACTGTTTTTTCCCCATGGGTTGTATTTCAAATGGCCCCAAATCTGGATCGCCATCCAAACTCCATGCCCCCATGAAGCATACCAGATTCCAAGTCAAGCTGGGTAACTGTGCAGATTTTAGAGCACTTACAAGACTCAGTCTTTTAAACAGGTAGGGATTCCCAACCTTAATAATAGTAAAGCTGGCCCTCCCCTGTACCAAATGGGGTTGATCTAGCACTTTATTCCACTCTCGGTGACACTGATGGACAATAATTATTTCAAAAAAGAATCCCTCCAGTGTAGAATCGAACTGTGAAATTCACTTATGCAGGGTACCAGTGAGATAAATAGTTCAGCAAGATTAAAGAGGACTTGACATTTACAGGAGTTGAAATAACATTGAAGTTACAAGGGCTAGCAATTCTCATTCTTTAGGTTAGAAAAGATTTTGACAGCTGGGCTTAGGAAATAATTCCCCCTCCTACCTTTCCATTAGCGGGACAGCTGAGTAAAGCCGGTAAATGTCTTTCTGTAAAGCATATAGGCCGCTGCCAGGCATAGAATCCCAAACTGGTTAACTAATGATCTCCTCTTTGATATGACAATTCCTCTGAGTAGCGTAACATTTCAAACAATAGAAAGCCCCCAGCTCCTTCAAGACTTTGTGACTGATTTTCTGCATACAGGGGGTTATACTCAACTGGAGCAGTTTAGAAGCTAGAAGCCACATCTTTGTTTTCACAATCTCTTTATTATGTCAGTTACATTTTTCTGGAAGCAACGTTGAAGAATCTATTCTAGGTCACTAACTTCCATTGTAATGACCATTCAAAAATGTTCATAAAGCTCAAAGGGGGGGAGGGGGGAAATCACTAAATAACAGCATTATACTAGTTTTTGGGGGGAGGAGGGGGAGAATAGTGACCAAATTATTGGTGAGCATTAAGGAAGTAGTTTCAATTTCACTCCTTTCATAAATGTTTTTCCACGTGATTGATCAAGTATATAACCCAATGCAAGGACTAAAATGCATTTTGCTAAACTACTTGGAAAAAAGCAGTGTATAATAGAATCATAGGGTTGGAAGGGACCTCATGAGGTCATCTAGTCCAACCCCCTGCTAAAAAGCAGGATCACTCCCCCTAAATCATCCCAGCCAGGGTTTTGTCTAACCGAGCCTTAAAAATCTCCAAAGATGGAGAATCCACCACCTCCCTAGATAGCCCATTCCAATGCTTCACCACCCTCCTAGTGAGAAAGTTTTTCCTAATATCCAACCTTGACCTCCCCAGCTGTAATTTGAAACCATTGCTCCTTGTTCTGTCCTTTGTTACCCTCGAGAACAGCCTAGCTCCCTCCTCTTTGGAGCAACCCTTCAAGTAGTTGAAGGTTGCTATCAAATCTCCCCTCAGTCTTCTCTTTTGTAGACTAAATAAGCCTAGTTCCTTCAGTCTCTCCTCATAAGTCATGTGCCCCAGCCCCCTAATCATTTTTGTTGCCCTCCGCTGGACTCTTTCTAATTTGACCACATCCTTTCTGTAGTGGGGAGCCCAAAACTGGACACAGTATTCCAGATGCGGCCTGACCAGTGTCGAATAGAGGGGAATTATCACATCCCTCGATCTGCTGGCAATACTCCTACTGATGCAGCCTAATATGCCATTGGCCTTTTTGGCAACAAGGGCACACTGCTGGCTCATACTCATCTTCCCATCCACCATAACCCCCAGGTCCTTTTCTACAGCGCTGCTACTTAGCCAATCGGTCCCCAGCCTGTAGCAGTGCATGGGATTTTTCCGTCCTAAGTGCAGGACTTTGCACTTGTCTTTGTTCAACCTCATGAGGTTTCTTTCGGCCCAGTGTTCCAATTTGTCCAAGTCTCCCTGGATCCTGTCCCTGCCCTCCAGAGTGTCTACCGTTCCCCCCAACTTGGTGTCATCCACAAACTTACTAAGCACGTAGTCTATTCCATCATCAAGATCATTAATGAAGATGTTGAATAGAACTGGCCCCAGGACCGACCCCTGGGACACTCCACTCGTTACTGGTTGCCAACCAGACATCGAGCCATTGATTCCTACCCGCTGAGCCCGTTGATCTAACCAGTTTTCGATCCATCTTACGGTCCACTCGTCCAACCCATACTTCCTTAACTTGCTGACGAGAATACTGTGGGAAACCGTATCAAAAGCCTTGCTAAAGTCAAGGTATACCACGTCAACAGCTCTTCTCGCATCCACAAATCCAGTCATCTCATCATAGAAGGAAATCAGGTTGGTCAGGCACGATTTGCCCTTGGTGAATCCATGTTGACTGTTCCTGATCACTCTATTTTCCTCCTACCGTGAGTTGCAAGAGAAAGGACTGCTGGAGAGGCACACAGATCTCTGTGTGCACAGCACTCCAGGGAGAACCTGTGTATATGCAGTATGCGCTATAGTACAGAAGTGAAAAGCGAGCTGTGCTCATTACAGGTCAGATTGATTAAATCATATGCTGTCGCTTGGACAGTGTAGAGGCAAAAAAGTGCTTGTTACAGCAATTATGTAAAATTAATTTAGTCAATGCTGCAACATACACAGTAATTAAAGCAGAACTTTAATTCCTTTAAATGGTACATGTGAGCTCTCCTGCCAGAGGTTGGAATGTACAGTGGCTACAGAGACATATTTAATAGACAGCATGAGAATCCTAGCTCCACATCTTCTCACCAATCTGTCTCTAATTTGCAAGAGTTTTGTGCAGCTTCCTATCTCATTCCTTCCTGAAAAGGAGGGGGTTGTAGATCACTTGCACAGTGCATGGGCCACTTGTGATCCCTGGCAGCATGAGAGGCAGAAGGTAGGAATCAGAAATGGTACTTATGCTTTTTACCTCCATGCCAGTCTCAAGCACTCAACCTTTCCCACTCCCCCCACACAGTGATATGACTCGCTAATGGCGTGATGATGCTCAAAGTATAGTGAGATGAACCCTCTCTATACTTACAGCAGGGAGGCAGAAGTAGCTGGGAAAAGGAGACGGATCCTGCCCCAGAGGATCCTCTTAAGTTTTCCTAAGGCTGTGGAGAGCGCGTGGTACAGAGTGAAAGGGTGTCCATGAAAGAGAGTGGGGAAGAGAGATTGTTTTCACCCTCACTGGTGTGTCATAGCAGCTGTAACAGGAGACAGGCTCTGCTATGAAATAGAAATTTTTCCCACTACAACACAGCCAGGGCCTAATCAGCACTTGGGTGTGATGTCTATGGCACAGACTACATGATGGAACTTGGCAAATTTTCTCAGATTCCTGATTCCCAACAGCCTGGCCAATTATAGTTCACATATTTCTGGTCTTCCGTGTGAGATGGACCATGAAGTGTTGGACACACAGATGGTTTTCCTAAATGAAGCAGCACCAAGGAGGGAATTGTACCAAATTCTACCCCCATCTCTTCCCCTCGGCAGATATCTGCATTGGTAGGAAGGGGTGTTAATGGCATAAGCATATGTATATTATTGTTTAAAATCCTCTTTATCCAATTGTGACATTGATGTGTTTGATCCATCTTTCTGTGGAAACTTAGTATCTTAAGTTTATAAATAGCAACCATTCAAAAACCTCAAATCTCTCCCTGCTAAATGAGACCTGTAAGGTGCCAACAATCCTTGTGTATCAGATGTACACTACATTTCACAAGGTGAGTAGAACAAGAAAGAAATATCCATACAGTACATTATTTTATGACAAACAGGTTTGTATGGCAACCTGCCACATAATTTAATCCATGGACCTAGGGAAAGCTCTATCAGGATTCCCTTGTGTTTTCTCCTTCCTATATAACCTTTAGTTGCCCATGGAAGTGGGCAATCTGGCCCACAGTACACTGAATAATAATTCAGTACTACGGACACTATTTCATGTACTTTAACTTGCTTATCATGCATTTTATTTAGCTCTACTTTCATTTTTGTATAAACCATTAAGTGCCACAACAGCTATAACATACAGCTTATTATATTAAAAACAAACAGAGTCCTATGGCACTTTTAAAGACTAACAGATATCTTTAAAAGTGCCACAGGACTCTGTTTGTTTTTCTGCAGTAGACTAACATGGCTACCCCTTTGGAGCTTATTATATTATTATTCATTGTGGCGGCATGCCCAGAAGCCCCATTACAGTAGGAACACCAAGAAGACAATACTCCTCAAAAGCAGAGAGTTTAACACCTTGATCCTGCCAAGTGTTAAGACAGTGGTTAAATGTCCAGCGAAATCAACACGACTACTCGCAGATGTATGTATGACAGAATCAAGAAACTGTTTCTGAAGCAGCAATAAATATGCTCTGCCACTGTAGCCTCCTTTCTGGATGTTCCCAGCAAGTATACAAGCATGCACTGAAAGTCTGAGTCTTGAGCAGTCCTGCCTCCGCAACTTTGACTCCAGCAGCCTTCTTGTTACATCACAGCTCCATTCTGGTCCTTACCAGCCTTAGTTACTCCTTGCATGATGACCCAATAAACCCCAAGTCCTAAATTTCCCCTGAATCATCTGTCCTGGAATGTCCAGCCCTCTCCTGGAACACTCAGAGAATTAATAAAGTAAAAACCACAGCTTAGCACTTCAACTGGAGTTAACAATCCTTTCGATTCAAACACAGCTTTAAGTTGGATTATAGTAAAAATCAAACAAGTTTATTGACTGAAGTAACTACATTAAGTGACACCAAGTAGAGGGGACAAAGACAAAATGTTTATGAGCAAATAAAAGTAAAATACTCTTTCTAGTGGCTAAGACTTAACTTAACAAGCTACAGCCTTGGTTTCTGGATAAGTTTCTTAGCAATCTTCTTTTCCCCAGCCACACAGACTCTATCTCAGTCAGAACCCTCCACAAAAGTAGAAGGGCCTGGTTTTCTCTGTCCTCGTGATTCAAAGATCTCATCCATATTCAGTTCTCTGAGTCTTCAACCTCCTTGGTTGAAGACCTTCTTTTGCAGCTTGGAAGAGCTTGGACACCTTTGCTATGTCTACACTAGAAAAGTTAAGTCGACCTTATTAAGTCAACTTAACAAAAGTCGCCTTAACTTTTCTAGTGTAGACATAGCCCCTTTTCGACCTTATTAAGTCGACTTAACACTTTAACTCGACTTAATAAGGTTGATTTAGGCACTAATCCCCATCCACACTGGCTTAAGTCGACCTAAAACGCGGTGTTATTAAGTCAACTTAACTTTTGCTTAAGTCGACTTAAGGAAAGCCCAGTGTGGACACAGAGTAGTTTAGGTCAACTTAAGCCTCCTTATGTCGACCTAACAGGTAAGTATAGACGCACCCCTTGTGTCTGTCCACTGATGGAAACTGCTAGCGACAGGCAACACTGGAGGGCTGTGCTTTGCTAGGGAGTCAAAGAGGATGAAGGGAGGTTGAGAGCAAGAAAAGTAAAGAGAGTGAAGAAGAAACTGCAATAGTCCCCAAGTACTAGTAGTGCATCGGCTTCATCCTCTGGCCCCAAGCCTTACACCTGCCCTACTTGTGGGAAGAAATGTTGCTACAAAATTGGACGGCTGTAGCACAACGCGCAGTAACAGAACTGCTTTGGCTCTTCACAGGTGTCTTTGGAAACAGATGATTGATTGCCACCAACTCCCAGTTCCTAAAGTTATATCTGTGGGGAGGTCTTTGCAGGATCGGGATCCAATTAATGTAATGATAATTGCATTGTTATACAGAAAACTAATACTCTCTTGAAACTACATTTTTACAGTATTTATAACTCATTAAATATAAATTGTAACAAAAAACACATAGTATACAGAGTTTGCACAGTCTACATTGTCAATGTCAAAGCTAACATCTTCCTCAAATGTTATTTTAGGATCAGTTGGAAAAGTGTCACTGTCATATGAATATAGCTGGCACCCAACTTTGCAATTGAAAAGGGCTGACCTTGTTTCCACTGAAATTTATATTTCTGTCATTGAGTTCAATAAGAATATGGACAGGCCCCAATCATATAAATTAGAGATTAGGACTATCCTCTCTGCAGCAAATTTTTGGGAACTGCAATTAGCCAAAGGCAGTTACAGATCGGGTATTAATTTACAATACACCATTTTTGTTTGTTTATTGATTTGCCAAAGTTGAATACTTACTGAAATTAACAGTTATCTTAACAGAATACACGAGGTACATATTCCCTTTCTAAAACTGGTAGAACAGTTTAATGGTTAGAGAATTTACATTATTATATTATGATTATTACAAGCATTTTACATTCTTGCATTATGAATTTACATCTTGTATTAAGAATTTTACTCAGTGAATTTTACAATATTTTCTAGGATGTTCACTATTTTACCGACACTTGCAACAATCCTTTTTAACTAACAGGAGATGATCAAATGAATAACATGTTTTATAACAAGGAAGTAGACCAACTATTAAATATGGAGATAGAGTAAATATGGTGGATGGGGTGGCTCAGTGAATTAGTATTGGGATAGTATTGGTAATGATTCTTCTTGAGATTACCAGCTGACTGACACCTATTTCCTGGCTTGTGTGAACGTTGGACTGGAGCCTGGTTTAAATCAATCAAGTTTTACTAAATTACACAAAATTCGGATCTGACTCTATCTGTGGCTTTAGTCCAAATCTTAATGATCAGGTAGTCACATCACAAAAATATTAATACCATCATCTACACCAGGGGCCGGCAACCTTTGCCGACTCCTGTGCCAGCCCCTCCTCTTCGACCCTCAGCTGGTGCCAACGGCCCACTCGTGGAAAGAAGCCACCTGGAGGGGCTCCTCTCAGCAGTGTACCTGGGGGCCCCTATCCCCAGGGACGCCATGGAAAGAAGTTACCTGGAGTCACTCCTTTTGGCAGTGGCACACAACAGAGAGGAGCCGCTCTGGGTGGCTTCTTTACATGGTATGCCTGGAGCATGGACATGGCAGGGACCTCTGCACTGCAGCCGCCCCCAAAAGAAGCCACTTGGAGTGTCTTTTGGTGGCAGGAGTGGCAATTTCTGTGGCGCCACAGAGGATGCCGAGTGCCGCTCCAAATGGGCTTGTGTGCCACTATTGGCACGCGTGCTGGGGGTTGCCTACCCCTGATCTACACCATTGTTGGAAGTCCCTCCCAGCAGATGTGTCACAGCTTCAAAGGCTATGGAGCCCTCTCCCTTTCCATTTTCTTCCATTGCCTCATCTCATAGACACTCATGATGGAAGCAACTATATCATTTGAAATGGTTAGTCATCAGCGTGTTCTTTCTCAAAAATAGTTACTCACCTGACATTTCCTTTGGTATTTCTGAGAACTGTTGCAGCAAAATTCTGTGTAACACCAACCAGACTGATTCCATCCACTTCTACAATTTGGTCATTTACCTGGATGCTTTCAGAAAAACAAACAAAACGCCTAAATTATTCATCAAAACATAAAAGGAAGCAATAACTGTAGCCTTTTAAAAAGTGTTTGGCATTTTACCAACATAAAACAAACTGAGGTAAATACCACACATACATTATGCAGCATATTTGGTCTGTCAGACAGACCCCAGTTCTGGAAAAGACTAACTTTAGTGGGACATAAACACATGCTTAAATGCAGTCCTGAAATGAGGCAAGGAATGTTTTTCTATTTAGTATTGCTGAGTACTGAAAGCAACAGCAAGGAAAAAAATGTCATTAATTGTGTGCAGATACCTCATAATTACAACTTTATTAAGACAATTTTAGTATTATGATTAATCACATTCCTCTATCCTCCATGTCAGTACTACTGCATGTAATCATGGGGGGGGGGGGGGGGCAAAGACTGCTGAGTCTGGAACTTTACAAAAGTAAACTCCGATCTGGTCTAGACTTAAAATGCCCTAGCGACATCATTCAGGGCTGTGTGCCATAGTTAGGTCAACCTAGCCCAGAGTGTAGACACAGCTTAGGTGATGAATGAATTAGTTTGTCATCCTTGCTACCAACCCTCAGAGAGGTGGAATAACTATTGATGGAAAAATCCCTTCCATTGATGTATGGAGTGTCTACGCTATGGTGCTACAGAAGCAAAGCTGAAGCTCTGGCTCTATGCTGCTGTACTGTAAACATACCTTGCAATATCTGAATAATTTACACATTGTCCATTTTTAAACAATCACAAAGAACAACATAAACAGCTGTTCTAGTATTTCATGCTATGTGAAAACTGAACACTCTTTACAGCAACAACATATTTCAGTGATTTAATCATGTTCCTAAGGGGCAACTGCATGGTAGATTATGCTGAAATTTCAGATAGGATAGATTAGGCTTTAAATTTATCCTTTATAGTGTCTGCTCTTGCATTCCCTGCATACCAGGAATTCTCAATGGACTTTGAAGGGACTCTTGGGTGTACAAGGAATGAAGAATAAAGCCTTACATTGTTTTACAAGAGAACGAATCTCCTAGATTTTAAACATCTATTTATACCACACTCTGTTGCTACATGTGGCAAAATTTAAAAAAAAAGAAAAAGAAAGAAATGTTTTTTTGTTCTGCAGTACAAACAGCTGTAACCCTGCTAGAACAGGCATCATCGTTGATTAAAGGTATGTGGAGGGAAAGGAGCCGTGTCAAATTCAGCTCTGATAAAAGCATACAAATTTCTACAGTTTCCAAATGAAAAAGGATATAAAAATAGTAAAGGAAAGACATTTACAAATAACAAAGATTGAAAAGGAATCAACAAAAATGAAGCAGATGAAAATGTCCCTGTTTTAAGTCAAGGTATTTACAAATGGCACTTTTTCCTCAGCATAAATACCTAACAAAGGAAAGTTCCAAAGGGGTAGTCGTGTTAGTCTACTGCAGAAAAGTGCCACAGGACTCTGTTGTTTTTCTAACAAAGGAAGTTTTCCACAGAACCACATGCTCTGGGAATGCAAATTAGAAACTACATTTTGATAAGGAGTACTAAAAATAATCTCACTCTCAGCTTTGGCATAATACCTCATGTTTCTACATGCATTTCAAATAACATCTTCCAACTTTTTGGACTCTCCTGCTGAGCGTACATGGCTCCTTAGAGCTACTGGGCAGCTTCAAAGCTCATGTTGTCCCTGTGGACTAGTATGGACCAATGGATTATTTCCATTCTGAATATGGCAAATTTTGAAAAAATTGCTCTTTTGAGAATCTACAACCTGCATCTTTGCAACTGCACCAGGCATCCCCTTTTCAGAACTGTACACCACTTGGAAATGAAATATTTTTATACATGTAACTGTTGGTTATACACTGAGAACACCTCAATAATATAAAAAGACTGACACATTTTATGAATCCATTAGACTGCTTTGATTATCACTTCCTCTCTGTATTTCTCTTCTTTGCTCCTTATTTCCACCTCTTATTTCAGTCTTCTGGTCCTCCAAACATACAATATGTGCCATCCAAAAGGGCATTTCTTATATTATGCTAAGTATCTATTCCTGTCTATATGTAAGATTAATCGCATTTATTTTCCAGTCACGTCTTTTTCTATGTTTTGAAAGAATCCTAGACTCTGAAGACACTACCAGAATAAGCAATAATAATAAATAATGTTTTCTATGTAATTGAAAACTGATTTTCAGTAAATGGAATTCTTTGCTCTCTCTATCCACCTGGAATTTTGAAGATGTAAATGCCAAGATGATTTTATCAAGTCAGTATTGGATGGTGCACAAAGATCATTGTCTTTACAAAATCAGCATAAAGTGAAAAAGGAGCAGGAAGAAAAATTCAGTCCTAAAATCTTTTCTGAAGTAATAGAATCAACAGAATTCTTCTTTCTAAATATTAAAAGAATGTTTATAATACTCTATATATGAAGATGAAGGATATTTATTCATTTATAAACTATTATACAATTTACAATTAGTTTCCAGGAAGTTATTTTCAACCTTTTTTCCCCATTTGCCTCTTCCTCACTTCTGTTCCCGACTCATTCTTAGAGATGTGTTGAATGTTTTGCCACAAATCTGAACATGTTATCTCTCACTATATATATATATATATATATATATATAAACAAATTGAGTTTCAAATGGGAGAAGGTTTATATGTGACAAAGACAGCACTTAATTATTAATTAAATTGATGGTTTCTCTGACAATTACTTTCTAAAGGGCAGTCCTTCAAGTCTTTGGCCTTGTCTAGACAGAAAAAACGGCATCAATCCTTACAGATCAACGCAGCGGGATCGATTGAGCTGGCAGCGTAGACTCGTTCAGTCGATCCTGGAAGCACTCTCCAGTTGACACAATAACTCCACCCCTTCAAGTGGAGTAAGACTGCGTTGACTGGAGGGCGCTTCAAGTCGACGGAGCTTAGTGAAGATGCCATGGTGAGTAGGAGTATTTAAGTCAGAGGGAGATACGCAATCTGAGACCTTCCTTAGAGAGAACACCAATTATTCACCTATATAGACTAATTTAAGTTGCTGTTAAAACTTGCATAATTGCTACTCAATAACAGAAAGGATTGCAGAATTATGTCCTAAAAATGTGAATTAAAATTTTGCTGAGATAGAATTCAGTATGTTTCAAGTTGTGAACTATTGCACATTCCTCAGCAGTAGTGCTCAGGTAAATTTATTATTTGAAACCTATTTTGAAATGACCCATTATTCACCATACGTGCCTTGTCTTTAAACTAGGAGATTATCTATACGAAGTAGATAGCTACTCTATCACATATGATAGGAATATTGATATTTCATATTCTGTTTGTTCACTGATTCTTTCACTTTTTATTATCCTTACTGGTCAATGATCCTACTCTTAATTTGGACCAGATCTTACTGCCACCTCCCTGGTTAAATTGGCCAATGATAATATCACAGAATTCCCTTCGTATGGCAAATACCCAACATCTGCTATGTCTGGAGCAGCATGAATCAAGGCAGTGGTGTTCAGTCACTCTGAATTCCCTCACTACAAGTTTCCCATCTTTCCTGAGGGCAAGTACTGCACAGAATAATTGGCTGACTTTTGCAGAAAGACATGGAAAATTTACTGCAGCTACTGAAGTACTATTCCTAGCTGAAAATTAAGGTAACAGAAATCCCACCTCAGTCTCATTCAATTATTCTAGGATATTTGAGTCATCCCTCAAAATATATTCATATTTATTGCTAAAAGACAGTCTTTTGGTTATCATTGTTACTGACTTACTGATTACCACCCACATAAGGATGAGGTTGAAAGAACCATCCACAGCTGATGCATCATAGATGTTCCACATGCAGGGACAGGCTGCTCCTTATTCAGAAGGTTGTTTATACCTGTCTTAAATGAATGAAGTGTTTTGGAAAGAACATAAGAGATTCTTTCTCAGATGCTTGAGCATTAGTCAATTGCAGACAAATATTAAAGGGGCCAAAACAAAAATTGAACATGACCTCCTTGGCTGACAGGTTCTTTCTAGAGGTCAACCAGAAAAATGAAGGAAGAGACCTGTGCTCTGAATATTAACCTCTTATGTCCAGTCAAAAATGTAAGTAAAGTAAAGAGTAGAGAGAGGAATGCAGAGAAGGATGAGACCACAGGTGGAACTATGGTGATTAGCTAGCCTGATCTTTGCATAACACATGACTTAGAACTTCACCCAATAATTCCAGCATCAAGCCCAATAACTTATACATGAGCTACAGTATATCCTTAAAAAGACATCCAGTTTTGATTCAAAGAGGTAGAAGATCCACCAACACATGAGACATAAACTTCTTCTCTTCCTTAATAACATTTTTTTAAGCCTGGTCGGTCAGAGCTGAGATCTGAAATTCACGTTTCCTCCCCAAAAGCTGTAGTGGGACCTGCAGGTTCAAACTGGGAGACAGATTATTTTAATAAACAACACTTGCCAATCTCCATAAGATCTTCTGAAAAATTCTGAAAATTGTTGTTACGGAAATTGAGATATTAGTTTGTCTGGGTCTTCTGCAGAAGACCAGTCGTTAGCCTGGTTTGGTTACAGCACAATAGAACCAGCATCCACAGCCTTCTGAAGCTTGTGCAGCCTGGAATGTCACAGATATTTGTGTTCAATAAGATGCATAACATTAAAATAGATTTTTGGACAAGAGATGATAGTTTTATCAAATTTTAAAATATCTACTACGCTATTATTATTAAGTCCCTCTGTATGTTTTGCCTGATGGGTTTGATCTTTGTGTAGCAAATCAAACATGGTTTGTTTTTATCAGACTAAACTTTTGAAATTTGGTCAGTGCGTCAAATTTGCAATTTGCTTTGTGTGGAGGAGCCAACCATGGGCCTGAGAGATCAAATCTGAGTGCAACAGGAGAAAGACTGGAGTTGCCAAGGAGAGGCTCCGATGGAATTCTCAGGACCGCCTCCACTAGCAGAAACTTTAATCTGGTGTCAAAAGGCTTCAAGTCAGTGCTGCCCAATATGTCCAACTGAGTGTGGGTTGCTCATGGGCAAAGCCTTAGTGAAGGACATGCTTGAAGCCCAGTGACCATGGCATCCTTCAGCACCAGGAATCAACCGAGGCGCTAAGAAGGGGTAAAAACCTAACACACTCACTAAGCACTAATAACCTTAATAACACTAACCCATCTACAGTAAAATACAAGAGAACACAGTCCAATGACAATACTTGCCAAAGCAAGAAGAGCGGTTCCAGTGACCATCCTAAGTGGTAAAATGGAATTGAGGGGCTTGGGATTAGCCAAGCTCTTTATACCAGCATCAGTGGTGTGCGGCAGCAGAGAGCACTGAAGCTGCCCTGATGAGCACCACTTAGTAAAAGATTTCCAGCGACTATGCACGGGGCACTTGCATACCACGCGCAGAATGCCCGTGTGCAATCACTCTAAGAAGAATTTATAATACCGAAGATCACTCTGCGTTAATGATTTTCAAAAAGTGCATGTGAAGTGAGAAATTAGAAACTCAAGGGCCCAACACACAGGAAAAATTAGAAAAATATTGCTGAGGAGCTTATTTTCAAAGATACTGACCATCCAAAATTCTCTTTGAAGCCAATGGGATCTGAAGGCATTCACCACCTTTCAAAGACAAAGACAGCACGTCTGATTTGGGGGTTTGTCTGCACTGGGGGTGGGACTGTAATTCGATTTTAGGCTGTTGCTTAAAGTCTCGCGTCCCACTGCTCACATTGCCTCTTGAAATGCATTGCGCCGTGAGTAGTAGTCACGGGAGTTTGTGGGGAGGCAGTCATTCTCTGCTCATTTCCCTCCCCTCTTCTCTAAAGAAAAAATAAAAGAGGAAAAGCTTTCCTTGCTGTTGTAGGCACAACAGAGAGACACAGTGCTGCATGCAAAGAGAGGAATTAATTGAAAACTTTCCGGGGCTGCAGGCAGGGGAGGAGCTATATTGCTATGACAAAGCCGACAGGAAAAAATGGAAAAACTGCTCTCTGGCTACAGGGACCTAAATTCAGATAGTAGATTTCGACCTCAGTGCCATGCCACTTGCAGGGTTGGTGTTAGCAGGTTGAATAACAGCTCCATTTTTTTCTCATGTACTGGTCTGACCGTGGAGACACAGGCTGCAGAAGGTTGACATAAGAAGCACTTTATTGTCAGTGTAGACTAGGGCTTGGATGCCCAACTTGAGAAATGCTAAAGAAGATTGGTTTTCAGGAACTTGTGAGCAACCACTACCTGCAAATCTGGCCTCTTTAAAGCACCCCCAATGAGATCACCAAAATCATTATCTTCTGAAAGTTCAGGTTGCTACTTTTATTTAGATGCCTCTCTTTAGGTACCCAGATTAGAACATCTGGGCCTTAACACTAACTCAAATCTCTAGCTGTAAAACTACACAAACTTTTTGCCACATGCATACAACCAAAAGTTATTTTCTACAAAAATCAAAATTCATAATAACTATTGTTGAAGACGTTTCCAAACACTGAATCTAGTTTACCTGCCGTCTCTTTCAGCTGCCCCACCTTCTGTTACTGTTTTTACAAATATTCCTAGTTTTTCAAGGCCTGCATCTGCTCCAACTCCCATTCCAATAATACTGATGCCCAGTCCATCTTCATCTGTGGAGAAGACAAGTAAAAGCAGAAATATATATATTTGATTTTTAAAGTAATGTGGCATTTAAAGAAGTACATTTGTGCTCTGGCTCATTTTCTTTTGATTCTTTTTCATGTGAGTAAACTCATTTTTAGTTATTTCATTGGTGGAGACCCTTAATTTTCTGCCATTTTAGTAACACCACCACACATAGATAATATTGCATTTCCCATTTTGAAAATATTTCTAGAGTTAAGCAAGATGGCTAATGTTCAAGAGGAGAATGAAAAGTTAACATGAAAGATCACGTCAATTAATGTGTAAGCTGAACTACAGAAAACAATACTCTTACAGAAATACAGAACTGTGTGTTCTTGAACTGGTTCTTTAAATAATATTATTGAATATTTTTCAGTCTGAAGGGCCAAGATATTTGCAATGGTTCCATGTGAATTAAAGTTATGCCCTCAAGGTAAGTGCAGCAATCTCTTTATAGATTTACATGTCAGGTTAGAGAAATTGCACATAGTGCACAGAATGTATACCTTTTTCTAGTTCCACTGGAAAAAGCTCCAGTTTTTCCACACGCTTTTCAAGTTCATATTCAGCTGATGCAGCCACTGGGTCAACTTCATCATTTCTCCGGTCATAATCTTCATTGGAGTATGTGTTGAAAACCTTTGAAAATATGACAATATTGATAAACTATCCACTCCAGAAAATACTATTGGCTTAAGAAAATAGCTTCTTGTATCAATGTTTATGACTTTTTCTGTTACATTGGTTGAAATGGATTTTTAATGCAATGTCCCCCTCCTCTCCTCTAAATTCAGGTTTTTAAATTAGTGCTTTTTTTATTCATCAAACTACTTGCCAAGGACTGAAAACCAATTCTAAATATAACTAATTCACTTTTACCATATGTGCTTATAAATGCAGTACCTGTTCTAGAATGATTGTACCATTTTATTCCTTTCAATAATTAAACACACATATGGTTCCAATCAAACACTGCTCCATCTAGATGGTAAAGATCTATAAATACTTGTAAAGTGAAATGCATAGAAGCCACTGTGTAACTTGTATGTAACCTCATTTCCAATGTTTCCTCTTAATCATGGTCCTATCTGCACACACAAAACAAAACTAAATCTATTACTAATTTGAAAAACCATCTACATATAAAATTAAAGATTATCCTGTACCTGTAAGTCTTAAGATTACAATATAGCTTTATTATTGCACAATTAAGACAAACAGATTTAACATTTAAACTCTATTATATATATACTATATATCTATATCTATATTATATTATATTTATTTACCATCCATGTGTATGTGTACAAACACACACTTTTCAAACGCTATCATAAATGTAGTAAGTTTGTTGACTTTAACTTTCAGTCAATTTAAACTTGGATGTCTTAAGAATTACTGAGGCATTCAATAAAAATCTCTGACCCAGGCCTCGAACAGCTATAGAGTCAGAAAGATGGAAAGAGCTGTTCAGATTTTTGATCCTACACTTTATTTACATAACCTCATTGTTCACTTAGTTGCCTCAACATGGCAGTAGAGAAGGAATATACGGTGCTAGAGATAAAATACTGTAACTAAATTTTTCTGTCCTACATCTACTGTTGCATTTCTTTCTTTAAACAAAGAAAACAGCACACCTGGCCCCCACCAGCATCACACCACGCACACAATTTCACTCTCTCCCCTCTTTTCTGTCTTTACAGGTGCTCCACACAAGGGAAAGCAGAATTATGTAGCAAAAGAATATTTATGAATAATGTCAAATGTGTGTGCCAGATCAATACATACATTCACGCACCAAAACAGAAGGGTCACAAAGAATGGTTATTGACTTTTGTTAATTGTTGTTCTTTAAGATGTGTTGTTCATGTCCATTCTATATTAAGTGTGTGTGCACCACATACACCAGTACTGGAGATTTTTCCGCTAGTGATGGCTATATAACTGGCTCTAGCACCCCCCGGGGTTGAGAGCATATATGCTGGTATATAGAACAGGGCTGCTGCCCATCCCTAGCCCCTAGTTCCTTCTTGCCAGAACTCTGACAAAGTGGAAGGAGTGTGAGTTGTGTAATGTACGTGAACATCACATTTTCAAACAACAGTTATGAAGGTCAGTAACGATTTTTTCTCTTCGAGTGCTTGCTATGTCCATTCTGTATTAGGAGACTTACCAGCAGTCTCTCTAGAGGTGGGCTAGGAGTTCATGAACGTGCTGCTAGCAAGACCACTCTGCCAGAGCCTGCGTTATCTCAGGCCTGTTGAGTGATGGTGTAATAGGCTGTGAAGATGTAGGCCAAAGTCCAAGTCGCAGCTTTACTGATGCCTGTATCAGAACCTGAGCCAGGAAGGTCACTGCTGCTTGGGCTCCTGTAGAGTGGGCTGTCAGTGAAGTTGGAGGTGTGAACCCTGCCTGCTTCTAGGAGGCTCAGATGCAGGCAGTGATCCAGGATGACATCCTCTGAGATAACTAGTGGACCCCTTATCAATTCATCAATTGCAATCAAAAGCTGTGTGGATCTGCAGAACGGCTTAGTCCTGTCAATGAAGAAAGCTACAACTAGCCTGATATTAAGCATATTGAGACAACTTTCTTCACTGAAGTTGTGGGCTTCTGAAAGAAGACAGGCAAGAAAATAGCCTGGTTGATGGTAAGAATGCTGGTTACGGGTGCAGGTGAACCAAGCAGTTCATGAGGGGAGTTGGTGGGAAGGTGTACATCAAGTCACCTGATCATACTAGGAGAAAGGCATTAGAAAGTGAGCCACTGTCAATCCCTTATAGGGAACAGAAGTGAAGGCACTTCCTGTTCCATCTTGTAGCGAAGAGGTCCATTTGTACCCACCTTTGGAAGATGGAGTTGGCAATCTCTAGGTGTAAGGACCACTACTGATGAGAAGAAAAAGACATGCTGAGATGATCTGCCAATGTGTCCTGTCTCCCAGGCAGTGTGCAACCTTTAGTTGGATGGAATGGCCCATGCAGAAGTCCCATAGATAGAGGGCCTCTTAGCAAAGGGCTGGTGACCAAGATCCCCCTTGTTTGTTGATGTAGTATATAAAGACTGTATTGCCTGTCAATATTTGTACCAACTTGCTGAACTACAAGTGAAGAATCATCTCGTAGGCCTGTCAAATTGCTCTGAGCTCCCTGACGTTTATGTTACATCAGCTCCTTCTTAGACCAAAGAATTTGGGTCCTGAGGGTTCCAAGGTGGATCCCCCACCCTAGATTCGAAGCACCTGGCACCAGCAACAATGCACCCCCTTTGACATGTGATGCAATTTTGATTATCATGGCAGGGAGGTGAATATTGGTGAAAGGATCTTGAAGACCATGTTCACATAGTGTCTGATCACATCTACAGAGGCCTGATGTGTAATCTTGCATGTTGAACCACATAGGGGCAGGACGTCATGTGTCCCAACAGCTTCTTGCATACCCTCTTTGTGGTGTAGGGATGTGTTGATAAGCAGGCAGCAAGTTCTGATCTGGCAAGGAACCTGGCCTCTGATAGGAGCACTCTTGGTTAGATGGAGTCAAGGACCGCTACAATAAACTCTATTCTCTGAACTGGTACCAGTATTGACTTTTGTTTATTTATTAACAGGATATACACTTGACAGGTGGCTTGGATGACCCCAATGCTGTGTTGGACTTGCGCTTCTGAATGGCCTTAATGAGACAATCATCAAGACAGAGGAAGAACAGTATACCCTGCCATCTGAGGTAGGCTGAGACTACTGACATGCATTTCTTGAATATGAGTGACGCTGTTGATAGGCCAAAAGGAAGCACCATGAACTGATAGTGCTGCTTTCCAGCCACAAACCCTGGGAATCTTCCGTGGCCCAGAAAGATAGAGACATGGAAGTACATGTCCTTTTCAGTGCACCAATCTCCAGGATCCAGAGAGGAAATGATGGATGGCAAAGAGACCATATGGAACTTCAACTTCTTTAAATACTTGTTGAGGCCATGCAGATCCAGGATGGGCTGCAAGCCCTCCTTGGCTTTTGGGATCAAAAAGTAGCAGGTGTAGAATTCCCTCCTACAACATTTTCAGTGAACTTCCTCTGGATTGCCCCCAAACCACTGTGGCTGTTGGGGCTTGAAGTGCCTCCTGGCAGCTGATGGGATGTACAGATCCAAAGAGTGTTCAGTGGCTTTGGAGTCCTTTAAGTCGTTCAGTCTTGAGTCCCATTGATCTGTAAATAGAGCTGTACTGTCAAATGTGAGGTCTTGAATGGATTGTTCAACCTACGAAGACAGACTGGATGACTGAGGCCATGATGCTTGTCTCTTTGACACAGTCAATGTCTTTGTCTTGGCCGCTGAATCAGCCATATCAGAGGCTGCTTGGAGAGAGGTCCTGGCCACCAACTTCCCCTCCTACAGTATAACCTCAAATTTCTGTTTGGAGTCCTGACGCAGAGAGTTGGTGAACTTAGTGAAGGAGTGCCAGATATTAAAATCACCTCTTCCCAAAAGGCCTTGTTGGTTTGATATGAGTAGCTGCAGGCTTGCTGTTGAATAAACCTTTCTTCTGAAAAGGTCTAACTTTTTTGCTTCTTTATTCTTTGGGGTGGAACTTGTGTGCCTGTCCCTTTCGTTGGCCGCTGTTATGACCAATGACCCTGGAGAGTAGTGGCTTGTACAGATACTCAAATTCCTTCTGGGTACATAGTATTTCCTTTCTGCCCACTTAGATGTAGGAGGCAGAGAGGTTGGGATCTGCCACAGGGCCTTTGCTAGCTTACTCCCCCTTCGTGGACCAGGAGAGCCAACTTGGATGGAGCTGCTGCTGCCAGGATATCAAAAAACTCACCAGGTGGCTCCTTCAATTCCTCCACCTATAGGCCCAGGTTCCACACTACTCACTTGAGCAGCTCTTGGTGAGCTCTGAAGTCATCACGCAGGATAGTGGTGAAGGGTCCTGCTACAGCCTCATCTGATAAGAAGAACCAACAACACTGGCAAGGGTGGAGGGTTGAGCAATGCCCCCCGGCTGGGGTGGCCCCTTTTGGGGCTAAGGTGGAGGCCTAGGTCTGACTTCATATCCAAGTGAGGGGCTGGGCGAGTGACTGATGATGGTCTCCTTTCTCAAGGCCTGGAGAATGACTGTCCTTGTGATCCCCAGGCAAGGGGAAACACCCCTGGATTCCAAAACTGCTACAATATGGGCCACTGTCCCCATGGGCAACCCCGACAGGAGGGTCCCATGGGTAAGCCTGTGGCCAAGGAGATAGATGTCTGCCCCATGCACAGGGTTGCATCCTCCCCTTTCGAGTCCGAGAAGATGTTCTCCGGTGCAGCCAATGTTGCCTCTCCTGACCGTGTTTGAGAATGGCGTTGTTGGAGCTTGGGTGTCACATGTCTAGTGACCAGCTCTAACCCTTCAGCTTTCTGTACTGGCTCATACTGATCAGTATCAGGACTCTGGGAATTTGGGGACCAGTGCTGGGATTCTGGGGACCAGTGGCAGTGATCTGGAGACTGGTGCTGTGACTCCAAGGACTAGTGTTGTGGGTCCAGAGGCTGGAGTCATGAGCCCAACTACCTATGGTGCAGCTCCAGAGATCAGCTCCCATGGGTCAAGTCTGGTGACTGTTGGCAGAGTGTCAAGAGCCCGTGCCTGGAACCTACATGTTGGGGATTGCTGCAGGGCCTCATAGTGGGCTTGCCTCTGGATGGCTCTACAGTTGATGGTACTGGTACTCTGTCATGGTACGGGGCCCTCTCAGGGATTGGAGGTACAGGTATTGTCAGGAAGTCCTTCACTTCTTGGAATGCCTCTGGAGTGGTTGGTACCATAAGATGCCAGGGGTTTACTGCTCCTAGGAGTCAGCAGTGGGTCCAGGGTTGAGCCTGAGACCCGAATGAGTGAGGCTGATGCCACCCCAAACCCCGGTAGGGACAGGTGGCCTGCCATAGATCTCATCTGGTCACCTGTGCTCTTCCTGTCTCTCCTCAGGACCAGTAAGCTCCCCCCATTTGGTATGTGTCTTCTTGGATTTCTTCTTTGGAACCAAGGACGGTAATATGTGCTGGGAAGAAGTCAGTGCTAGGTGGAGGGGTGTGCTCCACACGGAAGCCAATGTATTCAGGGTTGAGTGTCAGAGGGCCGGTCTAAGGGCCAACTCTTTTAGGAGTGCTCTCATTCTGATATCTCAATCTTTATTGGTGCCTGAGCCCTTTACAGATTCTGCACTTATCTCACATGTGAGCCTCTCCCAGGCAGTTTAGGCATCTTGGTGACAGTCATTAACTGCCATAAGCTTCTTATATAAAGCACATGGCTTGAAGCCTAGGAACCGGGGCATAGCCAGTCCCTGGGCTGCATTTGTCAGCCGACCATATGTCTAAGGAAACGAAATGCTTAGTAAACTATATATACTAATGTAATTAAGGAAAACCTCTGGGTTGTAAGAGCTGGCCACAGCAAGAGAAAGTTCAAGCACTGTCCCAGGCAGTAAGGAAGAACTGAGAGGGAGAGGGGCTGGCAGTGCCCTATATACCAGCACACACATGACCTCAAAGGGCATCGGAGCCTTTGGCCATCCTGGGGTGGGGAGTGCGAGTGGGGTGATCACCCTGAGCCCCATGGTTACATGGGGCCTGCACTGCTGCCCACCCCCTGCCACACTGCCCACCCCACTGCCTTTGGCAGCAAGCAGCAAGCAAAGGGCAGGACAGGAGCGTGAAGCTCGGCCTCTGAACTAGCCCACCCCAGAGCAGCTGGCCCAGGGGGTGGTGGGGAAGAGCAGAGCTCAGCTTGAAGGCAGGGCCCCCCATAGGCTGATTGGCCCTGCGCCCTTGCCCCGGGACAGCCCCACAGAGCCTATCCTATGAATACCACTAGGGGAAATATCTCAGGCACTGGGGTACCTGGTGCACACCCCCCTAATATGGAATGGATATGAGCAAACACTCAAAGAAGAAGCCTTCCCTGACTGCATCTCCAGCCAAAGCTAATCAGCTCAATGAAAGTCAGAGAGATCATATTTAAGATCCTCATTAGATGTGGTGGTAGAGTGATCTTTTATGTACTAAACCAAATTTGGGGAAAAAAATGTTTGTGACCATAAAGAGCTCTAAGTTAAAATGACTATAACTGCTTTAAAAATGTCACTGAGTGGCACAACTTTTAAAGTTTAGCTCCTGAAGAACATATAAAAGAAAAGGATTTTTACTTAAATAGTACTGTTACTGGAATCTGTGTTGTTCCCACCTAGCAAATTGTCAGCTGAGAGAACAATATAATTGACTCCATTTCTGTCTAAAACTAGTTACACTCCATGCTTATTTTTTTAATTACACAAACTGAACAAAAACAAATCCCTTCTGCCCCCTGCCACCATTTAATATATCTTTTTAAAAAAAATGTCTTTGGCATATATTCCTCAATTCAACTGTGTAACATTTTTGAAATCTTTGGAAATACACTAACTGAAAAGAAGTACTGTAATAATAATAATAAGCCTGTAACAATTCAATCCAGTCTAGAATGCCTTCTTTGAGTAACAAATCTCCTCATCACGTCAGAGATGGCTTTCCAGCTTGTAGGCACATTGAGATTTAGATGGTGTCTTGGCACATGTTTGCTCTGGATTTAAGCCCAGAATTCACATGCTTCCTTAGTGAAGCTAAACTCATCACAAGCTTTCTTGGCAGAACTCTCCATCACCTTCATATTAGTAGGACTGTCAAGGAAACCTTACAATACCATTGGGAACATGAAGAAAGCAGTCATTGCTCAAAGTATTGATGCTACTGTCCAAGATAATGAAATCTTCTCTGAAGCACTGTGGAAGCAACTTTATCAGCACCATATTAATTCCCCTAAAATAGTAGCTATATTAAAATTATTGTAAAGAAATCAGTACTATAATGCTATATTGCTATTAATACAAAGAAATTGTGATAAGTTTTTCATGAGCTCAAGAACATGAATGCCTATGTCAGGGCAAACTTTCAGAAAAGGGGCAGACACCCTGGTAGTGTGTTTTATAATTAGATTTCACCAAGCCAATAACAAATGTGAACTCCTTGATCACTGTAACAGTCTTACCATGGAGTCACAGAGAGACCCTTCAAACTCTCCTATCTGTCTTGCCACCCAGACACCTTGGCCTTTGTGATAAAACGTCATTTATACCAAAAATCACAACACATCAGGTTGCTCCCAGTCCCAGGAGACTAGTGACTTACCCATGTAAAGGGTACTTTAGATCTTACACCAATTCTATAGTAAATTAACTAAAGAATTATTAGCCAGCTAAAAAGAATTAGAGTTATTGAGAAGTTAAAGCAGGTTAAATATATGCACAGGGGAATCACAGTATTTAATTCTAAATAGTGGCAGTGAAGTAATAAACTGCCAGTTTCCAAAAAGTCTTTCAGGGTACCCAGATTGTTTATGAGGACAGCTCCCTTGCATCTGGCACACTTCCCTTAAAGAGTCCAAACAGTCCAATCCATTTTGGTAGCTTCTTCTCACAGAAAACAAGTTGACAGTGTCACTACCCATGTGAATTTTTCCTTTGATGACAGAGAATGAGGAATGCATTTAGAGTCTTTGACTTCTGATCATCACATACAATGACCACTTGCTTTGAAATGAGCACTTTTCTGTTAAAGATCTTCATTTGTATTTTACAAGGCTTCTTTCTCCTTTGGTGAGTTATTTAATTACAGGTGTATCCACACGCAAATATTTTCTATTACATTATAATGCATGTAAACATCCTGTTAGTTTTCATGAAGTTTAAATACCAAATACATTCTTATACATTTATCAGTTATTTGATTTATACTAATACACAAATGAATTTGACCTGGGGCTTTGGCATGAACTTGCACCTGCTCAGTCAGCATCACAAAGGTTACCATAAAGCAACTGCAAAAAGCTTCTATATAGAAAGGTTACCGAATACAGAAGATACTGTCCCAATGGCTGGGCTAGGAAAATTCAGACTGGAAATAAAGTGTAAATCAGGGGTCTCAAACTCAAATCACCATGAGGGCCACATGAGGACCAGGATATTAGCCCAAGAGCCGTATCACTGAAACCTTTTCATACAACAGTTTTTAAAACCCTGAAGGGCCACCGGTTTATTTAATTAAAAATAAATTAAAATTAATTAATTATTTGAATTCAAAGTGATTATAAATAAAAATAACTCATTGGGTTTAATTAATTGAATTTGAATGAATTTCTAATTGAAATTTAATTTTTAAAAAGATTTTTTAATTAAAATTAAATTTTTAAAAGTTTTTTTTTAAAAACAGAGAAGAAAGAGAAAGAAAGAAAGAAAGAAAGAAAGAAAGAAAGAAAGAAAGATGGCAGGAAGAGAAAGAAAGAAAAAAAAGAGAGAAGGAAGGAAAGAGAGAAGGGAGGAAGAGAAAGAAATCAAAAAGAAAGCAGGCCCAGGGGCAGGGCGACGGGCTCCCGGCGGCGGCATGGCCTCGTCCGGGGCCGGCTCCCGGCGGCGGCCTCAGTCCCCAGCCAGGGCTAGCTCCTAGTCCCCGGGGGGCAACTGGGGGCCTTGGGGGCTGGCCTGCCATGCTCCCCTCCAGTATGGGGAGGTGGGGGCCCTGCCTAGACCAATTGGCCCTGGACCCCGCCCCCTCCCCAAGAGAGAGCCCTGCAGAGCTCTGCCTGCAGCGTGACTCCCAGAGGGTGGTAGGCTCCACCTCCTCCCCAGCTGCCCGGCAGTGGCTGCCGAGCCAGGCCCCTGTGGGAGGGGAGGGAAGGGCAATACGGCTCGGAGGCACTGCCTACAGCACCAAACTCAGTTTGGTCAGTGGGAGGACCCCAGGTGGGAAGCAGGTGGCTGCAGCCCAGCTGCCGGATCCCAGCCTGCGGGGGCATGGGCCATTTGAAAAGACGGCCAGGGGTTCAGAACCCCTGAATTCTGGCTCTTGTCGCAGGCTGCAGGAGGGAACTCCGTGGGCCGCATGCAGCCCACAGATCGCATGTTTGAGACCCCGAGTGTAAATTTTTAACAGAGAGAGTAACTAATCATTGGAACAATTTCCCAATCGTCATGATGCATTCCCCATCACTGACAATTTTTATATCAAGATTGGAAATTTTTCTAAAAATATATGCTCTAGGACAAGGGTCAGCAACCCCCGGCATGCGTGCCACAACACGGCTCCAGGACCCTACTCGCTGCGCTTCTCCGCTGGGGAGCGCGGCCAGAAGGGAAAAGCTGCAGCGTGGGGTTCCTGGCCCCTGCTGGGCAGGGCTCCTGGAGGGGTGTGGGGTGGGTCAGCCCACCCGGAGCTGCCGCTACCGGCGGGAGCCAAACCCCGGCCCCAGGGCCAGGAACCGGAGACCACCCGCTGGCAGGAGCTGGCCCCAGCCGGGAACCAGAGGCCTGGCCCCGCTCCTTTTTGGCACCATCCCCGGCACCTGCTGAGGGTGTGCTGAGGGGGCTGGCATGGGGGCCAGCCAAGGTTGCTAACCCCTGCTCTAGGACTTATTTTGGGGAAGTTTTATGGCCTGTGTTATAGAGGAAGTCAGACTAGATGATCACAATTGGTCCCACTAGGCCTTGGAATCTATGAGTTTTGTATTCTGTAGGGTTCACAACTATGTGAACTATAGGGTTAAGTTGGCTCTCTCTAGTAGATGGAGTTAATAATTATACAAGAATGCCTCAAAAACACACATCCCTCTCTCTTTTTGACATGGCATCCAGCAGAACAGATAGAAAAAACCCTTCATTTCTTTGGACAAAGAGCATGTTTAATAAAAAAATCTAAAGAAACCATCACAATTGTACCTGAAATGTGGGGTAAACAAACAATGAGGTTTATTAATGCATATATTAAGTGTGTATGTTTGAGGTCAAGGGAAATAAGCTGCTGTGGAAACTAACACAAAGAAAAGACAAGAACTCCTTAGTCTGTCATAGCTTTCATTGCCTCATCTTAAAAAAAACAAAAGCATAGAACATGTGTGTGAAATTGTGTATCCAATTTGTACACACATTCCTATGACTGAACACAGAAGTTGGGTAACTTGACAATAAATTGTTCAGCACAGGTCATCCTTTTTTTTTTTTTTTAAACTGTTTCTGGTACTTGACAGGGCCGTCAACAGGCTTCCCCCTTCCCACCCTCCCTTATATGAATGTTAATACCAGACACATGGAACCCTGAAACCCTAATTCCCCAGATTCCTTAAGGGATGCTTTCCTCTAAATCCCCTTCCAATCTATTTTATCCAATAACTGTATCCCATCCATAATGAGTATCTGCACTGGACATCTACCATAAGGAGTCAGCCTCAATTATTCTGACTAAAGAGGGACTCTATGGAACTCTCTGGGGATAAATACTCCCCCTCCTCCCCTAGAAGTGCAGTGCCTCCCCCCACACCCCAGTCCAGTCACTTGCTGATCCTCCCTACTCCATTCAGTACATTTTCCACTTCTTCCTCCTTTGCCACCAACTACAGAGGCAGCATACTACAAGGGCTGCCAACCAGATAAGGACCCACCACACACAGTTTTCTTTTAAATGGTCATAAATAATCTATTAATTTATCATACTGAAGTAGGTCCAAAGAATGAAATTTCTAGATACAATACGAAGTAAACAGTAGGTTTCTATTTTTACATTAAACTATTTTAGGCTATGACAGCTTGGCTTGCAAGTGCTGAAAAAAAGATTAATTTTCTCAGAAAAAAACCTTTTGCCTAGAGTATCCTCAGAAACTAGTAGATTTTGTAAAGGTTTTTTAAAGCCGAGAAATGCCTCTTGGATCTGGAGAGGTCTTTAAAAAGGTGTTCCTTAACTGTAGTAATAATCTCTCTGTCTCATCAACGCTGTCCAAAGAATGATCAGCTATCAGGAGCTTTCTCTCTATCTGCCCTCCTGCAGCCCCTAGGAATTCAGTCCTTCCCCTTGGGCTTGCTGCAGCAGCTAACTGCCTCTGGCACATCTTTTTGTATGGCCTGCTTGGTCCTGACTGGCTGCTTCTCGTAACCTCTCTTGCACTGACTGTTCAAATTACTGAAGAGAAGGTTGAGAGGTGACTTGATTGCTTTGTATAAGTACTTACACATGAAAAAGATACCTGAAAAGGGCTCGTGGCTGGCTGTCGGGACTTACAGGCCTGAGAAGAGGGCGAAGATGATGTTGGGACCATGGGGAAGTGACGTAGGAAATTTAAAGCAGCACTGGGCAGACATTAAGAAAAGGCAACAAGGCTGCTAGCTACAAAGTCCCTGGGGGGAACCAGAGTAGTGGGTAGGCCCACGTCCATCTAACACCACTGGGGAAGTGACTAGACTCTAGAACGGATATATCCACCACCTCCTGGACGGGGGAATATAGACAGGAGCATTCAAATGGTCGCCCATGCTCTTTAAGGTGGTAGAGGTCATCGGCTGCAAATGCCTATGAACTTCCCCATGAGAATCATCTTTGACTATGGCCCAATGAAGGCAAAATGGAAAAGACTCCCAGGAGACATAAAATACAATGGCTAGACAGTATCAACAGAAACCTGTCTCTCACAGATATTCCACCCTACAATATGCCAGTTTTGGCTCAGGACTGAATATTATGGGAGGCACATAATGTGTTTAGTGCCCTTTATGCAACCAACATCATGAGCACTAACCTAGACTAAGGCTTAAATTAGCCCTTTTAGCCACTGCACTGTACCAAGAGCTCATGTGGAGGCAGTTATCTACTAGGACCTCTAAGTCCTTTACTGAGTCACTCTGGTTTCCAAGTGTACGTCTACACTGGAGACTCTGTTAAGTTGACTTAACAAGGTCGGTTTTCAGTCGACTTAAAGTCGACCTTGTTAAATCGACTTAGAGAGTTGACACTGAAAACTCCAGTCGACTGCCAGCATCCACACTGGCAGATGCTAGGTTGACGGAGGAGTGGTGCATTGTGGGTAGCTATCACACATTGCAGGGCCTGGAGGCCAATTAGGTCGACTTAAGGGCACTCCCTGTCTGCACTGGCTTAAGTCAACTTAATAAGGTCGATTTAAGCATTAAATTGACCTTCAGAGGTGGTGTTATTAAGTCAACTTAAGGAAACGCTTAAGTAGACTTAATAAGCACCCAATGTGGACGCAGCGGTCTGTAGGTCGACTTACCCGTCCTTAAGTCGACCTAAGGCTCCAGTGTAGACATACCCCAAGACAGTTTCCCATTCCATAGCACAGATATAGCTTGTACTCTTTGATTCCAGATGTAGTGCCTTGAATCTAACTGTATTAAAATGCATTTTGTTGTATACTGACCGTTTAACAAGATGATTCAGATCACCCTAAGAGTAACCTGACCTCCACATTATTTGTTACCTCACCAATCTTTGTCTCTCTACTTTACCAGTCGAGATTTTATACCCTCATCTAGATTGTTGACAAAAATATTAAATAGTATTGGCTCAAAAACTGATTCCTGGGAGATCCTGATACAAAAAATCCCATTCACTGGCGCCTCCCCATTAACAAGCACATTTTGAATCTGAGAGTCAGTTTTTAATCCGGGGGCTACACCGGGGGCTTGTCTAAAACGTCAGTTTGTGAACAGCGTGCAGGGGTGTAAATCTACAGCACTCCAGCACACAACATAGTAAGTGTCCATGTGCAGCCCCTGCTGCTGTGCACTAAATATTCTCTATTGTACGTGGTCATACAGCAGTACAGCTAGTGTGCAACATGCTGGAGCATGGTAGGTCTACACCTCAGCTTGTGGCACATTATCTGATCATTTAGACAAGACCAAGGTTAACTCCTGAATAAATGAGATCAGAATCAAAGTTAGTTTTGGTGCTGTTGAAGGTGATCTACTCGACACAAATAAAAATAAAATAGCACACTGCCATTACTGAGCCCTTACTGAGATGTTAAGAAACAAGAACAAATCCATACATGGTCATGATTTGTTTTAAAGCTCATACAAACAAGGAGTCCGGTGGCACTTTTAAAGACTAACAAATTTATTTATCGCATGAGCTTTCTGGGTCAAAGAAGAAGATACTGAAGTAGATACTAGAACACAGAAACTAAAATTTCCAGAGACCTAAATGCATCACATATTTCAGCAGCACTTGTGAACAGCATATTGGAGCTCAAAGGAAAAAATTTTGAAGGAAATTGCTCAGTTCATAACCTTACTGTACAAACAGTAAATAGAAGGCATATGATATTGAAGGCAACAAAGCAGAGCACAAATAGAAGCATGAACAGCAGTTATCTATAGAGAATTCGTTAGCATAGTATTAAGCATCCCTAGAAGTGGAATAAAACTGTGATCACATACATAAAACTGAAACTGGTTTTAAAATAGGGATTTAATGATTCCTAGTCAGAGGCGGTGATTATTTTATAACTATTTTAAAGACCTTGTATGTCCTACAAGGTTAAAAAAGCTTGAACTACATGGCAAAGGTGGGTCTTGCGAAAACTAAACACTAAGAAACTCAAGTTACTTAAACCACAAGATTATCCTTCCATTCCAAGAAAAATCTTCTAACCCTTTCCCTAAACAAAGAGTACTAGATGCAGAAATTCTTTGATTCTTTCAAAGCAAAGTCTATGGTACTTATAATTTTAATTGGCAGGCATATTACTTCCAGACTCTGCTCTATCACTGTTTTCTGGAAAAGCAAGCCATCTGCTACAAATGCATGTGTTATCTAGGTGTGCTGCCCAGTATGCTACCAGACAGTACTCTGCTCTTTGATCTTTATAGTGTGACATTATTTTGGCACTGAATCACTCACTGAGGGACCTATTTTTCTTTTGTCTTATGGTAATGACAAAAACAAACTGTGTGTGGTGAACGTAGACTCACAGACTCTAAGGTCAGAAGGGACCAGTATGACCATCTAGTCTGACTTTCTGCACCATGCAGGCCACAAAACCTCATCCACCCACTCCTGCAATGGGTGGGAGGGAGAGAGGGGCTCTCTCTGCTGGCTTTTACTTGATTAAATTAAATGCGCATTGAGCAGCACTTTGCATTAGTCTATGAGGTTTCTCAATCAGTCATTAATCTGACTAATACAGTCTGATACTACCAGGAAGAGGCTGTGTAAATTCAGGGAGAGACTGGGAATAATTAATTCTCAAAATACAATGCAAGATGAACAGTGCAGCTGTTTTGCCAGCAGCTGTATAGGAACGGTAACAACAACGGCAGGAGACAGTAACAATGGAACGAGGTTGAGTCATGCTGCGACACTGCCCATGGCCGCTCAAACTTAAAAGACAAAAGAAACACCGTGAGCATGGAAGAGCATGTTGCCGTGAGTTACTTGGTTCATATTTTGTTTGGGTTTTTTTAAACACACAAGTTTCTCTTTGGCATCAATTTGGCTTTCAACAGTAACTGTATTTTTCATATGCCTTTGCAATTGGATTCTCTTTTGAGGTGCCATTCTGAAAAATATCAAACAAAAAAATCCATCATCAACTATTTGTTAGGATGTTTGGAGATATACCATTACAGATTGGGAAAATGTATCATGCTTACCTGAAAATTTCCTTTCTTTGACTAATAAGGCCCACAGAACCACTACATACAACAGGTACTTCAGCCTGCTTGCTGGTAAGGAGAAGAACCAGATTCATCAATCCTGGCAGCAACCTGAAGTTCCCTCAAGCTAAGATAACTTACATAGCCAATTTCCAGAGGGGGAGCCGTGTTAGTCTGTCGTACAGCAAAAAACAACGAGAGTCCCCTGGCATCTTATAGACTAACAGATTTTCTTCAGCATAAGCTTTCGTGGACTATAACCCATTTCGTCGGGTGCAAGATACATAGCCAACATACTTCAAAGCTATTTTCCTAAATTATAGATTGTGCTATTGGGGGGGGGGAGGGGCGAACCACATCATTTCTCCTACCACAGGTAATTTCCACCTAATGACAATATATCCAAATCCTTCAATGTTAATTTCCATCTCTATTCTGGATGATCCATCTGTCTCCTGGGAGACTGGATCTGTGGACATTGCTACTGGAAGAAAGGAAATTTTCAAGGAAGCAAGCAAGCATAAATTTTCCTATTCTTTGTATTCAAGTTCACAGATCCGTTACACTGGGATTTTTATAGACTCATGAAGGCACTCAGAAGATGAGCACAAAGTAAGAAACCGCACGGGATAGAATGAATGGCGATGTGCCTTCAAGTGGAAAGCATCAGCATCTTTTAAACAGGCACATCCAAAATGAAATAGGTAATTTTCTCCTTCATCTTCACCTGGGCACTATGGAATGAAGAAAACTTCCACAGAAAGAAAGGGAAAGGCATTGGCTAAGACCAGTGTGCAGAACACGGTGAACTAAGGGCCATCTAGCAGATCTCAGTAAGGCAGACGACGACACTACTTTGAGACTGCCAGTGCTTCTAAGAATTAGACTGTGACAACTGACAGAAAGAGGAGTATTTCTGGAATTACCTTAAGCAGTGAATGCTAGGACAGTTGTGAGGACCACCTGTCTGCACTAAAAGGACAATACTGAGCCTTAGCAAACAAAGCTTCCAACTTCAAAAAAGAAACCCATCTGGTGGAGACAGCAGCAGCCTATTCATCATGACATCTCCTGCAATGTATTTAATCTGGGTAGTGCTATAAGGAGCAAAATTAGATCTCAAACTCATATTCTATGACCTTGCAGAGTTGGAAACCTACTCATTGTGTTGACTGTCCAGACCAGAAGAAGCCTGTTATCCAGGAAAGAAGTGTTCTGAGATCTCACTGAATCACTACATTCCAGCTGGTGAAGCCTGTGCTCTCTCTTTTTCTGGCACCCATAGGCTGAATTGGATCAGGAAAATCCCCTAAAAAATCTGATTGTCTTTATTTATCAATTGTAGGAGGAGCCAATGGATGAGATAGGGTGAGATGTTGCAAGAAACCTAGAATTACTGCACAGATATCATGTAAACTCTGGACCACTGAAACACGTCTCTCTATGAGAGATCAGAATTCCGAACAGACTCTAAAGAGAACTGCATTTTTGTTTCTGTGACTCCACTTCTCTCTTCCTTCCCCACCCCTCCAGATATGGCCATTTTCATCTGCCATTAACATTCTTCTCAGATGAGACCCTGTACCTGATGTTATTCATCCTCATTCCAGGCTTGTGACAGGTACCATGTATCTGTGGGTGTCCTGAATCCATGGTACTCTAGGAATTGTATCATTATGTGTTTGCTTCAACTTTCTCTCTGTACAGAACTGTGACCAGAAAAACTGTCCAATAAGAGATATGTTGAATTTCCTTCTTCCCTAAGGCCAATATTATTGCTACAATGATCCTGGATTGAAACTCTGGATAAACAGGACAATCACCTGGCAAAATCAAATGCAACCCTGGAGCATGGCTGGAAATTAGAGACAAACATACTAGTAAGCCAAAAGTTTTCCTGAAAAGAAAATTTGGAGTTTCCCTCAGAAAAGCTCTGCTGCAGGGAGGTCTGTTTGAGCCTGCCTGCCACTATGGATGCAGAAAACACTGAGAGAACTTCAGGAAACCTTAAGGGACTCTCAACCCAAGACTTAAGGATCTAATTCAGGCCCTTCCTGGCTTGTGAAAGAAAGTAATGAGCAACTGGTCCCACTCCTGATTGAAACAGACAATACTTCATTCTGAGATGGAATCTTTCTCCCTTCATCAAGCCTGCAATAGTCTGACCAACAGTGAAGAGACCTACCCTGTCAACACTGGTTCCAACCAATTACCACCATTACTGAACAAGTTCATCAAGAAGATAATCAAAGGCCAACTTCAGGCTCACATAATTTAAGATCATATTCTAGGCCCAGCTCAATTTGGATTCAGGAGAGGACATGGAACTGAAACTGCTTCAGTAGCACTGATGGATGATCTCTTGCTCTCAGTGGATAGAAGACAGAGAACCATTCTCATCCTCCTGCAGCATTTGACACTGATAATCTTAAGATACTGCAACCTTGCCTCACCTGAGATTGGTAGCAGGTATCCAGGATGATGCCCTAAAAGGCTTGAGTCCTTCCCGGAAGAACACAGTCAGTGAGTAGTGATGGGACACTTCACTTCTATGCTACACCCTTCATTTGTGGAGTCCTTTCAGGATCAATTGTCTCTTCAGTCCTGTTCAACATCTACATGTGGCCAATAAGTGGACCGGTCAGATGACACAGACTCCAAGCATCACTAATATGCAGATGATAGGCAGCTCTATTGATTTTTTCCACATACAGCCATACCACAACCATCAAAGCAGTGCAGTGATTGATAAGATCAACTCATGGATGAAGACGAATTAGCAGAAGCTGAATTTAAGCAAAACAGTAGTTATATGATGGATAGAGAAAAACATTTCAAAGAATTTTCAGTCACTGAGCAATCTCCTTTAGCTGATGGGGCATATACACAATTAGCCAATTAAATCCAGAGCCTAGGAGAGCTCCTGGAGTCCTCACTAACACTAATCTCTCACAAAGCAGCGTCCATGTTTAACATTTCTACCATCTCTGGCTCACCTCACTAGGGCTATGTCTACACTGGCAACTTAGTTCGAATTAAGGAAACTTAATTCTAACTAACTTAAGCCTTGGCTACACTAGGCTTTCATTAGTTCAGATTAAGGGCTTCCTTAATTCGAACTAATAAATTTGCTTATACTTTTCGAGGTAAGAATTAATTTGAACTAGTTAGTTCGAATTAACTCAATGTGGCCATGTTAGTTTGAACTAAGCGCTTGCTCGAACTAACCGGCACTTTGAGCTCAATGCAATTGACTAATTTGAACTAAGCGAGTGCCATGCATGGCACTTGCTTAGTTCGAACTAAAATTTGCTAGTTCGAATTAAGTTAATTCGAACTAACTAAAATTAGTTCGAATTAACTAATTCGAACTAACTTTGGTAAGTGTAGACGTAGCCTAGGAGACCTTGTCCCATTCTGAACCACTGGCGTCAGTTACGCATGCCTTTGTTTCCTCTCTGTCAGGCACTGCCTCCAATAATCAAGACTAGCAGTCGGAGCGTGTCTTATACCTATGCCAAGCGTGTTCCTGGAGTCAGGATCCAGGAACAGGCTGGAGTGAAACAAAAATGAGAGTCTGCAGACAAATCAGGGTCAGAACTGTAGCCAGGTGCAGGTGCAGGCCAGCAGTCAAAGCCGGGCGGTAAGAGGGTGGATCAGGAGGCCGTGACAGGGCAGGAGTGGGTTGGTGATCAGGCTGAAATGAGGGACAGGACTCTGGTAAGGCCGAGGCAGGAGCATGCTGAGCAACAGGAGCAGGAAGCAAGCTGACAGTGGCTGGAGCCTGGTGCACTGTGAGGCAGCAGGAAGGTTCCTGGCTGGGTAGCACTATTGCTCAGATTGACGTGTAGGCTAGCTCTGCTGGAGCTGTGGAATATCTGAGACAGGGGTCATCTGACCTAGGCTCTACTCAGTGATAGGCTGCTGCAGCATGCCTGAGGGCTGACTCACCGCTGGCTCTGTTGAGGGCTGACTCATCACAGCAACTGAGCGAGCAGATCTAGTTATGGCTGTGAGTTTGCTTCGCACTCTCAGCTGGACTACAGCAATGCAATAAACTGGAGTGTGATGTCTCAGCACTTAGGAAACTCCAGCTGATGCACAAAATTCTGGTGTATCTGTGATCCAAAGAGCACCCCAGTTCCAGTCAGGGTGCTGTTGTTACCAAAACGGTGGCATGTAATGTAACACTGGAAAACTCATAACTCACTGATTATTATTATTATTGGAGGGAGAGGGTAACAGATGCAAAATTACAACAGTGCTGAAATTACGTTCTCAAAATGTGTGCCAGGCAAGACATAGAATAGTCTTCTCTGACGGCAGCAAATTTGCCACTGTCAGATTGATTTATCCAGACTGATTGAGCTGAAGTGAAGACCAGCTCAATCAATCCAGAAGTCGATTGAATAAAACCACCTCCAGAAACAGTGTACCTCTGCATCAACGAGTACACATTTCCCATCAGTGTAGCATAGTGGAGATGGCACGCAGAAGAGGATTTAGGAAGTCAACTTGAGTTATTTGTGTAATTCCTGTCGACTGCTGCTGAATTTCCTGGTAAGTATAGAACAGGACATAAGGTACTATCCCATCCTAAGCATAGGAATGTGGTTCCACCAGTTTGAATGTGTCACCAGGGTAAATTAAGAGGCACTGGAAATGTATTTCCATAAAAGATAAACGAGGTCATCAAGCTCACAAGGGAAGAAGATAATGGCTCAGCTATCAGCAGTGGAAGAGAAACTAGCAGGAAGTCTACAAGGGTGCGTCTACACTTACAAATTAAGTTGACTTAAGGAGGCTTAAGTCGACTTAAACTATTCCACGTCCACACTGGGCTTTCCTTAAGTCGACTTAATTATTTCCTTACGTTGACTTAAGGAAAAGTTAAGTCGACTTAATAACACCTTGATTTAGGTCGACTTAACGCTTAAATCAACCTTATTAGGTCGAATTAAGCCAGTGTGGATGGGGATTAGTGCCTAAATCCACTTTATTCAGTCGACTTAAAGTGTTAAGTTGACTTAATAAGGTCAAAAAGTGACTATGTCAACCCTAGAAAAGTTAAGTCAACTTTTGTTAAGTCAACTTAACAAGGTCAACTTTAAGTCAACTTAAAGTCGACCTTATTAAGTCGATTTAATAAAGTCGACTTAACTTTTCAAGTGCAGACATAGCCCAACAGACTGCATAGCACCTCTTCCCAGCAGGACTCTGTCTGAGAATACAATTTAAAGGTTTACTGACCTATAAAAAAAATTGGGCGTGACCTCCTAAGTTATCCTGCACACGAGTAGAGAAAGAAACAGAGCCCATTGAAGTCTCCGACAAGTCCTGCCCAGAGCTTCTGGTCAGCCATACTGGAAAAGACTTTTTGAGAAACACTTCTTCAGACAAGAAATTGATATCAGAGTTTAGTCTTAGAGGTGTATTTTTTCTTGAAACCCTTTCTATTTTTATCCCTTATACTTGGTATCATTTAAACTTATGACTTTTGTTTAATAAACTTGGTTTACTATAAACCAATTCATGCTGTGATTCAAATAAGAATATCTGTCAAACCCCAGTTGAGTTAATGAGCTGCTATTTATCGTCCCTTTAAAAGAGTAACAAATTTAATAACTTCTGTGAGCTCTCCAGGATTGGGCAAGACACCACAGGGCAGACAATTATGGGGAAATTCAGGAATGGAATCACCCTGCAAAAAGTAACTCGATGGTGGAAGCCAGTATGTAACATGCATGCTTGTATGCTGGCTGTTGACGTCTGGGCTGTAGCATATGATTTGTAGTCGGTCCCCAAAGTTGCAGGACAGGAGAGGACACAACCTCTTACTAGTCTGGGTTGAACCCCAAATTAACACAGTCTCCTTAGCAACAATGGTTACTACAAACACATCATACAAATGTAGGGATGGAACAGACCTCAAGAGGTTATCCAGTCCAGTGATTCTCAACCTTTCCAGACACTGTACCCCAGGCCTTGACAAATGCATGTTTCTGGTTGCCATGGTGACCAGTGTTAGTAGCCTGTCACCTAGCTCCACTGAAGAAACGTAATGGAGGCGCACCCTCTGGCAACCAAAAGTAAAATTGCTGGCACCTATCTGTGAGACAATTTTGCCCACCCCTGCTGTACCGTTTCAGGAATCTGAGTTGCCGTGTGTATCCAAAGTTTCACCTCATTTAAAAACCCTCCACCTGCTCAGCTCTGAAGGCAGCACTGCCATCAGCAGCAGTGTAGAAGTAAGAGTAGCAATAGCTCCACAGGGATTGATGGTGTGTACCATGGGGCAAATTCCTGGAGGGCCCTGACACAATGAAATGCCCAACAACAGAGCTGGTCTGTACATGAGATGGGGCTTTCTTGGGAGCAAAGACGATGGAGAATGAACTTCGCACAGGAACTAAGGACCATCATAAATCTCAGCACCTTCCCCTGTGAATTCAATGCCCATTTCTTTGACCTGGACTTATCTAACAAACACATGGCATGATTTGTATAGAGACACATTTAAAAAAATTCCAGAACAAAAAACATTACTCTGCACAAACTTCTTCCCAGGGAGGGAAGATAAGAAGACAAACATGTCACAGATACTAATCGCATTGCTTAATGCACCGCTGGGAGGCACACATATACTAACTAGAGTGATATGCACAGTCTAAGAACCTAAGGAGGAAAGAAAGAAGGGAGAAAAAAAGGGGGCGGGGAAGAGAAGATGGGGCATTCTTTTCCTGCTAGTGACCATTCAGTCTAGTTCTGCCCCCAACCTGCAAACAGGCTGGTGTACCTATTGTAACACAGCTTTGAAACTTAGCACAAAGAATTCATTTCTCTGATATTAATGAAACTGCATCCAACAAAGTCTGTTTCCTTTTTTCCCTGAAGGTGTTTTACAAATTTTAAATTATGTATACATTAAAAGTTCATAATTGTCAAAAGAAGCCTTAGGTGAAATCCATTATAAACCATGCATCTCTACCAAACACATGAATTAAATTCATTTTGTCACTATTACTACAAACACATTTTTGTTTCACCTCAAAACAAGTGGAAATCTCTCCACAGAATTGAACCGAAGCAAAGAAAAATGTATAACATTTACTATTCTGTAATGTTAAAGTATTTGCCACTCTCATTAGAAGTAATAAAATTACAGGACTGATCTAAATTAGAAGACACATTTCTTGGGTCAGTTTGTAGTTATTACATAATTCATTCCTCTGAAAGCTTATTATATTACCTAATTCACAAAGGAAAACTTCCAAGCCCACTTCCAAAAATTCTCTTTCCCTTGGCATGAATGTTTCCAGTGCTCTCTTGCCAGTTTCAGCCATTTAAACTGATCTCCAATATCAGTTAATGGGGACAATTAAGGTGCCAGCAATTTTCTCAGTCTCGCATCCTTTCTTGACAAAATCCTCTAACATCTCTTGATGTAGATCAATGTTCAGTAGAGATGACAAAGTTTGGGTCTTAAATGAAAACATGTCTGTACCTTCCACTTCAACAGAAAAGCTAATCATCTTTATTCTTGGATTGCGGTACTTTTCTTGGAGGTTTCAATTCTGCTCTCTTTGTTCCATAATAGACATTTTTAATCACATCTTTGATGAAGCTTCATATGCTCTTAGTGTATATGTTTTTTAATGTGTATTTTTATTAAGTACTTTTAGTAGAATAGACAGGGTTGGTTCCCTGACATTCAAGTGGAAGCCACTCAGTCTTTATTACTGTACTTCTATTGCTACAGAAGCAGAATTTGTGTAATGATTTTTCCATATAGCCCTCTCCTGTCAGAGGCACATATACATCATTTCTGGTGGGCTTTATAACACCAGAAAACTGCTGGAGACTTGAGTTAGCAGCTATTCATCATGAAGAACAACAAGAGGAGAGACACATTTTCATTATTTTCTGTTCTTCTACTCCTAGTACTTGGCATGAGATATTTACTTGCAGCTACATCTGGGTAGAGGGCACCATACCCACCAGATTTAGCTCGCACCAGCTGAAGTAGTCACTTCTGGTGGGTACAAGCTACATAACTGCTGAAAGCTTCAGAATTTGATGGCAATTAAAGGGATGGCAGGTATAGGTGCTAGCCATGGCCATTTGCAGTGACTTAGGAGAGTTTGTCTTCTCTCATGCAGGGATGAAGACTAGTTTGGCGTGGGATTGATTTTGGGATAAGGAGCATGTGCTGAAGGATCTGGCCCACTCTCGTGCTCTCTTTTTGTAGTTCTAGCGTATTTCTCCTGTTCCCATCTCTGCTGCCAGTAGCCTGAGCTGGACCGGGGCCAAGATCATGGGCTCGTGGAAGCACAAGAGATGACAAAAGAATGGCTTCACAGTATTTATCCATAGCAATTTGTCCAAGGAAAATTGTGGATGTTGGAACGTCTTTGGTAGAATCAGGAAGAACTGCCAGGTGACAGTGCTCTGAATGAAGGGGTGGACACATTGTTGGTGTGCTCTGCTTAGCTGGCTGGGGTTCTTCTGTTCCTTCAAAGGCCCCCATTTTAAAGTGTCCATGTGGGAGTGCAGGAATTCTCCACACTTAGGTGCTTTAAACAGATGGTTGTATGATAATTTCATATTCTATTTATACAAGCCAGATTGTGTTCCCACCCTGCGTGCTTGTACACAGGAGTAAACGGGTGTACTCCCCAGTAATGGCTATTCACGTCCTGGGCAGTGTGAGAAGTCCCTGTAGAAATACTACTCCCCTGCAACACAAACTCATTGGTGGATGGAGTGAAGGCTATACCCTCCCCTCCCAAACATGTCAAGGAACATATGCTCTGACAAGTAGAGGAGTGAGGCATCTTTGTTACACATGGAATTTGTGTATGTAAAGGAATCCATGTTATGTTCAATGTTAATCTTAAAATCAAGATGGAGTCTGTGTCAGCATGTTTGGCTGACAGCAGCTCCATAAAAGTTTGGTGTACTGGCAAACATTGTTGCAATTGTAAATTTGCCCAGAGACACCACATAGTTGCGGGTGGTGTGCAAAAGCCAAGAGCCGGGTGCAAAGAAGCTGCTGTGTTGTGTGCCTAGCAGCAGGGAAATCCAGGACTCTGATTGGACTGAGAACTCTTTAAAAGCACCCTGCGCCCTAGGCTCTGCTCGGTTGTTCGGTTGTGTGCTGCTTTCTTCTTCGGTTGCTGTTCGTTCGGTTCGAAGGATCCAGGTTGTCAAGAGTGCTCGGGACTGGACTTTGCTGAAGAAATCACTGAACTTTGCTGATAATCACTCTGAGCTGAAATCACTCTTCGGACCAGGAAGAGAAGCAGACGGGGCGTCGCGGGACTGCGGACGTGGACCCAGAAGCAGACGGGGTGATCCCGGCGGGGAAGCCGGACCTCGACCCAGACGGACGGGGCAAGCTCGGAGGACAGCGGACCAGGACCCAGAAGCAGACGTAACTGTGGGAGGCCACAGACCTAGAGGATCAGACGATTCAAGTCTGGAGGGACGCCGGACCAGGACCAAGAAGCAGACGGTTGCTCTCGCCTGAGCTAGAGACTTGACCGCTTACCCATCTGTGTTCCAGCAGACGATCGGGTAATCAACCCCCTGAAGGGTGAAGGCAAACAGTAAAGTTTGGGCCCTTTGGGTGAGGGGCGGTCAGGGAGTGTTGGTGTATACTGTTGTGTTGTACCTTGGGTTTTTAATCCTAAGGCTCAGTCCTAAGGTTTTCCTGAGGTGTGTGTTTAACTGGTTTTGTCTTCCTTGTTGTTAAATAAAGGTTACTGTTTTCACTTAAGCAAGACTGTCTTATCTGTTCCTCATAACTCTGTTAGGGTTGATAGATGCCCAATCAAGACTCGAAGGGCCCAAGTACATTTTGTGTACATCTTCACAAGACCATGGGGAAGCTAAGAGGCTGAATGCTTCCCAAACTGTTCTTGAGGCAATGCAACGATGTCCTGCCGTGTATAAAGGAGTTTACCATTTAGCCTTTACTCCAAAGGGAACAGAATTGTTTACAGGCAGCCATGCTGAGAGTAAAGAGAGTGATACAAAAAGATGTGACTCCGTGAATTACTCCTGAAAAATAATTTCACTTGTTCATTGTTTTGTTGATTTGATAATATTAAAGACTCATAAACCCCAACATTATTTTCTAACCTAATTATCTTCAGAAGTAATGGCCAAAAAAAAATTCTCTATGAACAGCGACTAAAATCCCTTGTAAGTACTAAATTTTAATATTAATACTATACCCAACCTTGTCCCGACACTAGAAATAAACCTTTTAAAGTAATAGGAATTTTTGGAAAAGTACTGAAGGACATTTTTCTGTTGGAGGTATCCAATAATAATTTTTATTACACAATGTAAGGGGGATAATGCAATGATAAGAGATTTGGAGTTTTCTTCATCCATTTTATCTTGGACTCTTTTCCCACCTGCTCTGGAAGCATTCAAAGTTTTTTAAAAGCACACTCAATAGTTCAGTGTCTTGAATAAAAACAAATAGACCCAGTAACTGTCTTTCTCTAAAGTCAGTTCTTCACTGATTTGGTGAATCAGCCAGCGCAGACTATGTATATATTACTGAGGACTCCAAGGGAAGAAGAGCAGCTCACCTTTAATTTTACCTTTAATTTATACATAGTGCAGTATCCCCTGGTGCAGTGAATATTTTGAACCCAATTCTATTTCCTTCATGACAGCTAGACCGAACTAACAGTCCCTTTGAAATGGAAACTTTCCAGCTGCAATTATACATAACAATCTGCTAGCTACACCCACAATTACTTCCAGGCAACACTCCTCTTTCACATTGTCAGGAACTTTAAGTTCTCTGCAAAGAGCATCAGAGTAAAATTTTTAGTACAGAGTTCCACAGACTAAAACCAACTGAGGTGGAATTAGCAATTTCATTGTCAATATCAGCCCTTAAAAAAAAATCAAACCAAAGAAACAGAGTCCTACAGCTATACCATGAGTTACACACAATCTCACTGAAGGCAAACACGGATGAAAAAGGGTTTCTTGTATACTCTGTGTATTTTTTTTAATTGAAAAAGACTGCAGAGATGGAATGTAGAGCAGGGGTTCTCAAACATTTTTGCTAGGAGCCTCTTTGAAAATATTTCAGACTGTGAGGACCTTCTCCCCCCCCCCCAAAGTGACAATCCCCTCACTTATTCCATTCCACCCATCCCACCCCATGCCACCCTTACTTCTAAACTGCTGCTGGGGGTGGTGGTGCCTTCAGAGCACCCACTCAGCAACTGCTTCTCTCTGGCCACCCAGCTCTGAAGGTCTCTGGCTGCCAGCCATGCTTGGAGCTGCCAGCCACAGCCATGGCATGTGTGGGGGCTGACAGCTCGCAACCCCCACAATAAGAACCTCACAACCCCTTGAGGAACCCTGACTCCCAGTTTGAGAACCCTTGGTGTAGATAGAGCTTTCTTTAGTACATCATCCATTCAAGGCCCTGATCCAAAATTCACTGAAATAATTGGGAATGTTTAAATTTGTGATGAAGTCCTACAATCCTGGCCAGGTCAGCAGAAACCAGATAAACGCTTATAGAAAGATACTTCACGGTGTATGTGAAAAGATTTTGGTTGTTTCAACAGAGTTCAAAGAAAAGCAGTATCTCTCCTTCATCATCCTTTTTAGTGATTTCAGTCTAGTTTGGGAACTTAATGCACAAAGAGGACTAAGCGAGCCTTTCTTCTGGCAGTGGGCCTTCGAAGCCACGCTCTGACCATGTTTGACAGAGGAAGCTTGCCTAGATGTTGCCTAACCTGTGCATAGACAGAGGACTTTAGGGTCCAGGGATGTCAACCAGCACCTTTCTTAAGCAATTCCATTTACATAAAACATTGTTCTCTTTTCTGCATAAATCGCAAACCAAGACATCTAAGAATGCTGATCGTGACAAATCTGGCTCTAAAACTCAATATAAGAGAAACTGGAGGACATTTTCTTGTGGCAATCTGAAAAGAAACAGAAACACTACATTTAGATGCTAAATGTTTTGCTACTTGAGCAAAGGAAATTTAATGCTGTTTCTCTAATATATCTATCCATCATCCTTACTTCTAGGGAACACATTCCTGCAGTTTCTAAGCCCTGCATTTATTCATGTTGGAAGGTAAGCAAAATAACTGTGTTAGCAATTCTTCCATAAAACTACTTAATCTGAGCACATGGCAAAATGAGAAACTTTATCCCTTTTTAAAATAAACTTGTTTTGGAAGTCAAATTCCAAAGGGGTAGCCGTGTTAATCTATTGTAGAAAGATGCGATAAATAAATCTGTTAGTCTTTAAAAGTGCCACAGGACTCTGTTGTTTTGGAAGGTTCATCTTGGCTCAGAGTTAAAACACTCTTCTGATACTCAAATAATGCTCATTTAGGAGTTAGAGTTTTCACAGTTATTAAAACTACTGAGTTTGTGGGTTTTAGTCTTAGGAACTGAAGAAAACAGCATAATATGATGAAACTTAGACTTGGCAAAGAGACCACCCTTCTCAATGCCTTCAGAAATCTACAAGTGAGCTGTTGAACAATATAACTACTTTAATTAATCCCAGATTTCCATATTGTTCCACAAAAAGCAAAATTATAGTTAATGTATTACAGAAATGGAAAAGCCATTCCAGTTGCTCAACTACCAGACAGTCCCCATGTCTCTGTTACACACATTCCGTATTAAAACTCTGTAGTATTATAGCACTATTGTAAACTTACGACTTGACTTGTGTTGAGAACACCCAGCTCTCACTGGAGGGATAACAACCACCTTGGCATTGGGACTAAACTTTTGGATAATCACATATACATGCTTAAACATTTTCCTGCAGCTACTCATCAATGACAGCTGTGCGGAGGAGGGGGTCTTGTTCTTATTTTCTTTAGTTTTCTTTTTTTATTTTAAAGGCACTACTATTGAAAAACAATACAATGCTTTGACTGGATGTTTATGATAAAAATATATGTAGAAATATACACATTTCATTGCGTATATTGGAAATTCTGATCACATAGTATCATCATCATTCAAAATATTTCTTTTTATATTAATGGTTCATACTGAATCATTTCCACCACCAATTTTGAAGAGGTGTTTTCAATTATATCTATTTCAAACCCTACAGTCCCTCTGTCCGACGCTGACCTAGTTTTAAGCCTATCTTTCATTAGTGCAAACTACTGACTACAATTCTGATAAGACTTTTACCACCTATTTTTGGTTTATATTCCAAACTTTGGGCCTTTGTTCAGTGTTTATTCAAAGAAGATTTCATCTATTTTGGTCATGGAACATCGAGATCTATGTGTGAAACATCCAGAAAAACAAGTCACTATAGGTATGTTTACAGTGCAATTGGATGCACAATCTAGCTAGCACCAGCGTGCCTTCTAGACCTGTGGTGACACCTTCACTGCAGCATTGCCATACCCAATATGACATCTTCATCATCTGGACCCATGGTAAAGATGCCCTTGAAGATTTCCATAGAGATTTCAACAATTTCCACAACACAATCAAACTTAGCCTGGAACACTCCACACAAGAGATCCACTTTCTGGACACTACAGTGCAAATTAGCGATGGACACATAAAGACCTCCCTATACCGCAAACCTACTGATCGGTATAGTTACCTACGTCCCTCAAGCTTCCATCCTCGACACACCACATGATCCATTGTGTACAGTCAAGCCCTAAGATATAACCGCATTTGCTCTGACCCTTTAGACAGAGACAGACACCTTCAGGATCTCTACCAGGCATTCTTAAAACTACAGTACAAACCCACAGAAGTGAAGAAACAAATTGACAGAGCCAGACGGGTACCCAGAAGTCAACTACTGCAGGAGAAGCCCATGAAAAACAACAACAGAACGCCACTGGTCATCACCTACAACCCCCAAGCCAGACCTCTTCAACACATCATCAAAAATCTACAGCCTATTTTACAAGATGATCCCTCACTCTCTCAAGCCTTGGGAGACAGACCTCTCCTTGCTTTCAGACAGCCCCCTAATCTTAAAAGGATACTTACCAGCAACTACAGATCACAGAGCAGAAACACTAAAGCAGGAACACAGCCCTGCAGCAGACCACGCTGCCAACTTTGCCCTCATATCTACACTGATGACACCATCACAGGGCCTAATCATGCCACCTACTCCATCAAGGGTTCGTTCACCTGCTCATCCACCAATGTGATTTATGCCATCATGTGCCGGAAATGCCCCTCTGCCTTATATATTGGACAGACAGGACAGTCTCTGCGCCAAAGAATCAATGGACACAAATCTGACATCAGAAATTGCAACACTGCAAAACCTGTAGGGGAACACTTCAATCTCCCTGCCCACTCCCTTAACGATTTGTTAATAGCTGTGTTGAAACAGATGAATAACAAATCACAGCTTCCAAGAGAGTCTGCAGAACTCGAACTTATATGCAAATTTGACTCAGTTGTCTTGGGGTTAAACAGGGACTATGGATTTTTCTCGCATTACATCAAGTGATTTGACCTCCCCCTCCTCTATGTGCTGTTCCCCAGTGTTTTGAATCCTAACACCTATTTTGATTTGCTGTTACAGCCTGACCTGACGCTATGTCATACACTCCCCTGCATTTAATTTCCTCCCACTCTGTAACTTTCCTATCTTCAAAGCGTCTGACGAAGTGGGATTTTCTCCCACGAAAGCTCATGCGATTAATAAATCTGTTAGTCTTTAAAAGTGCCACAAGACTCTGTTGTCTTTCTACAATAGACTAACACGGCTACCCCTTTGGAATTTGAATACCCAATATGTTACATTTCAAACAAATAACTGCACATAAACTAAAAAACCAACTGATTGTTCAAAACAACAGCCCCCAAAAAAGAAAGGTATAAAATGTACTGTTCTTCAGCAAGCCTGTAGCAGTGACAAACATGCCAGTCTTTTTTCTAAATCCAATATTTCCTTTAGGCTCCCAGAACATGGAGACTAAGAAGATGTATTCTACCACCTACTCCATGAACTGCAAGCACAGAATAGCTTTCCTCCCATTACTGACATTATCAGATACTGAATCGGATATTAAACTGATATGTTACTCAGTCTTAATCAAAAGGCCAATCACCAAAGAAATCCACGCATAAAAAGTAAGTAAATGCAACAAATACAAGCAAACAGTCATGTGATTTTATTCTTTCAAAACCGTACTTATTAATTTATAGACATTTCAGGATTCTATATGATGACATTCCTTATAATTCACAAATGACTACAAATATCTTTCATTTTAGGTGATATGGTTTTGTTTTAATACATGCTGCACTGGTAACATTTATAAATGTCTCAGAATATATTTTCTGTTTATTCTTACAATAGTAGAATGCACTATAGCCTCCTTTAATAGTTCAAATGCATCAGATGCTGAAAAAAACCCTCTGCAAAATAATAGCTGTTTCTTGTCAAAATTATAAAGATTCATATAATTTATACATATCTTTGAATACATTAAGTAATAAAGGATCTCACATATTAGATTTTATTTGCATTAGATCTTCAAAATTCATGGCTGACTCTGTGAATATATTTTTTCTGAGGCAGAAAGCACTTCTGTAGAAATATCAAAATTCATACCATACATGAAGCTCTTAGGTAACACTTAAAATATGTAATAATGTATAGAAATAAATATGAATATCAAGTACAGCTTCAAAATTAATATCAAGTTCAGCTGTAAAATGCCTTTATCACAGTTTCAGCAAGGCTTGCTGTTGTCAAGGTAACAGACTAGTATGCTGGCGTGTTTATTTTTATACTAAGAAAACACCAAAGTAACCCTACAGTGGGAAAAACACATTTTGTAATAAACTGATTTGACAAATCAATTAAAATAGAAAACAGCATTAACTGGATTGTCCTACATCTAGAATTTTACCACCTGAACAACTTTGAACAGATGGGATGGTTGCAAGGCAAAATATCTAATTTCTTTAACTAATCTCATGTTTCTGAAACTTCTGCAATATTTTCCCCACATCCTCACATCATTTACAATTGCCATCATAACTCATGCTATCTTCCTTTTGCCTAGAAAAGTGAGACATATGGTTTATCCAAAACCGATTATAAATGCTTCCCTATGCACAAACTAGCATAGAGCACCAGAAATCAATTCTCTCCCCATGCTTCTATATATCAAACGTGACATCTCAGCATATAGTTCAAAACAGAATTAAACTTCACAGGCCATCTCAATATTTTGTTTCTATAAAAGCTGTATCACTATTATTATCCCTCTTCTAGGCCAAATGTGAAATTAAATTGAAAATGAATTAGTTTTTATTGTGCATGCATCACTTTAGTCTTTGCCGCCTTTGACTATTCCAGCAGATAACTTGGTTATCAGCAAAGCTCACAGAAATAATCAATGTTCAGCAAAGATCGGAGAACACTCACAGAATGAATTGTGATTTTTGTAAAATATGAGTTAATTCTACATAATTATGCTCAACTAATAAGGAAACAGACAAATTATGTGACCTATGTGTTCAATAAAAAATAAATCAAAACAACTAGAATTTCAGATACTGAATAAAAGGAACTGCTTGTGAACTATTTATATACCAAGAACTATTGAGCAAATAATTTTGAACAAAATCATTCAAGAAAACATGATCACATACAATTTATTTGAAAAAAAGCAAATTCAGCTGAAGTACTAAAGGTTATTTATCCAGTTCTCTTTTTAAAATGTGCTTCTTAAAACACATTTACAGTTCAGTCTGTTGAACAAATATTAACACCACCTCATTATTAGGGAATGCCAGCTAAGCCATTACCAAAACTCTAAAGAAGAATATAGGCCATATTTTAGAGAAATGGAAACAGTTTTATTGGGGAACTAAATGGCTTAAGGAGACCAAGCTTTTCAGATCTGTATTACTGGTTCAAACTCTGCCCGGGTGTGACAAAATGTCATTACCATTTTGTAAGATATTCTTAGCCAACTCTAATATTCAGTGGTGTCAATCCTATTGAATTTCACATTTGGTAACAATTAACATCCTTGTTGGAAGCCTTTACCTACAGGGCAAAGAAATGGGCCAAGCGGAATAATTTATTGTCCAGTGTACCAACAGGACAGGAGATGTTGGATATGATTTAATCAGGTCACAAATTTATTATTATTATTGTTCCACCTGGTCCAAGGGCTTCTCTCTCCCGGCTTGCCCAGGAGGGTTTCTGATTCTTTAAAGTTGTCAAATTTGCACTTTCTACAACCACTAAGTTCACCTGAAAATACTTTAAAGTAGAAGAAATTTAATGACAAATTTTAAAAGAACAAAAAATAGGGTTTTTTTTAAAAAATCAGAGTTATCAAGCACAGTTGGTAATACATTTTAATGATCCACAAAGACTATTCCTTTGAAATATTTTTTAAATCATCATATGTTACATTTTATTATGGAAGTGGCCAGGCTGAGTGAAATTCTTTCTCCTGCACAGGATCAGAATATGGGTTGTGTGTGTCACTTAAGACTTAATTAAACCATTAACAAAGGGTTTTAATGGGACTTAAAGGTTGGTCAGCTGTTGGGCTGGTATTCTTTGTGGGGTGAATGTCACTCTCTAGCTATATTTGACATATATTACAAAGGGTTTATCACCTGGTCTTACAAACAAGTGCATACTCTAACATCTCTCAAGCCATATAGCTATGTTTACATTAGTGTTAACATATACTGAGGTAAAAAAGGCCAGTTAACTTAGTGAACTGTTGCGTTCCATTTTCAGCAACAATCAGCCATTCAACGTTAGTATCCCTGCTTGTATATGAAAATGGACAAACAGTCAGATACTAAGAGGATTAAAAGGAAAAGCTTTTGTAGCACAGTGAAAGATCTGTTGTATTTAGTAAACATTTTTCAAATGTAAAATGTAATGAAGCATTCCCAGTGCCACTACTCACTCATTTCACAGTATAGATTTAAGTTTCCCTTAATTGCACCTGCAGGCAGAATTCAGTTTGGCTGACTGCACTTTTTCTAATGATTGTTTCACATTCTCGCTCTTTTCTTTTCAGCACATTGAATTGCATCCTAGTAAGATGTAAAGCTACCTAGAGTAAGCAAAAGAATGTTTATCCGTTAAGCATTCATGCCAAGTGTATTACATTACAGTTAATCACATCAGTGCTTCATAAATCAGACAGCTTTCTATTTCCAGAGGAGTTTACCCTTCTAATGCCTCCAAATATGGTATGCAGGGCAACAGAGATTGTGATACAAGCCAAAGGTGGGGTTTTATCTTGGTGGGCTGCATAACTATTTTGAAACACCAGCTGTAAATATAATTCAAAAAATTGTTTTGGCTGCCTAGCCAATAGAAGGTTTCAGGTGTGTGTGTACACTGTAGCTGTATGACTAGACAAAGAAAACTATTATATGGCTAAACCAGTATTAAACATAGAAATGATCAATGTGGTTTTGAACGATAATGATAATGCAGCTGGGTGGGGATTCAGGAAAATAATTTTCAAATGCCAAGAATCAACAGTTTCTTTCCATATTTTGCAACTTAATTTGTTTTCTTAGAAAGCACACTATTCCCAATGGCCTGACACTATCCCCATTGAAATCAACAGAAACACCTGCTGACTACAGTGGAAACAGGATCAGACCCATCAACAGCTTGTTTTATGACCTCCTACTGATTCACTTATACAAGGGGTAAATGTAGATGCTAAAACTAATCCTCAGTACGTTTTTGATAGCATGCAGTCCTAGCTAATACCAATTCAGTTCATATGTTGTTTTATCCACCTTTTATTTACAAGTTCTCTCCACAAAGACAACTGTGTTCCCTATACACCAACTCTTCTAGGCCAAATGTGAAACTCTGGAGAGCCAGAGGCAAAGGCATTTCCAGAACTGGGTCCCAGACTCTGAAACACCCTGCCAGAAAAAATCAAAGGGAGTCTTCATTTGACTGTAGTCCTAGCACAATGAAAAATCCAACTTTTCTCAGCAACCTATCCACAGCAATGAAAATGAGAGTAAGGCTGTGTCTACACTGGCAAATTAAGTCGACTTAAGCTTGGCTTGTCACGCACACTGCAGGAAATGTTTATATTTAAGCAAAGAATTTTCATTTAAATTTGCTTTTTAAATTAATGAAAACATTTCTCTTCATAAATTGTGTACACCTTTTCTTTAGAATGTAAATATTGGGCTAAAGTTGCAGACAATAACTTTTAAATGCCACATGTATTTTTAATTAAGGGAATTTACAAATGTAATTCCAATTGGCATCCGTGATAATTACCCATGCAAGTTCCCCTTTTATATCACTGGAATAGAACATGCTTTTTGTATTAGCCAGTTTTCATACTGATTTACAAATAATTTATTTACAAATAAAAAGTCCTTTCTCTCTCTTTTTCTAGAGGGGTAGCTCTGTTAGTTTGTATACAGCAAAAACGAGAGTCCTTTTACCTTAAAGACTAACACATTTTTTCGGGCATAAGTTTTCGGGGGCATCTGACTAAGTGGGTTGCAGCCCATGAAAGCTTATGCCCGAAGAAATGTGTTAGCCTTTAAGGTGCACAGGACTCATGTTTTCTCTCTTTTTCTAGTTTTCTTGAGAGTCTGAGTCTTTAAACAGAAAAATTACAGGTTAAAGTTTTATCATGTTGGCAGACTTTTTTGACCTCACCCAAAAATCTTAATTTTCCCATAATGAATTTCCTCTGTCTCCTCCATCTAGAACAATGAAATAATTCAAATCAGTTTACTTACTTGCAAATAGCAGCATGAGTTGTAAATTTTATGTACCAATCATTTTTCTCAAATATACTCCTACAGTGCCTGGTAGCTTTAATTTTCTCATCTCTTCAATTAACAACTCATTTGGTTAGTAAAACTAAAAGAAATTTGCAGCGGATTATTTTAGTGCTTATATGCCTTTAGTTTGATTAAGTTGTGTAAAAAAAAAAGACGGTTACTAACCTTTTTCTGTAACTGTCGTTCTTCGAGATGTGTTGCTCACGTCCACTCCAGTTAGGTGTGCGTGCGCATCGTGCACGGCTGCCGGAAAGGATTTCCCTAGCATCCCCGGAGGGTCGGCTACAGAGCCCCCTGGAGTCGCGCCTCCATAGCGCCCCTTATAAGGGCTCGCCGACCCTCCCCTCGCCAGTTCCTTCTTGCCAAGGATCCGACAGAGGGGTAGGTGGGCGGGTTTGGAGTGGACGTGAGCAATACATCTCGAAGAACGACAGTTACAGAAAAAGGTTAGTAACCGTCTTTTCTCCTTCGAGTGGTTGCTCACGTCGACTCCAGTTAGGTGATTCCCAAGCACTTACCAGAGGAGGGGTCGGAGGTCAATTTCTTACGGACTTCAGCACTGCCCTGCCGACCGCTGCGTCCTCTGCTGCTTGTTGGGTGATCGCATAATGGGCTGCGAACGTATGGATCGAGGACCAGGTCGCTGCTCTGCAGATTTCTTGAATCGGTACGCAGGCTGCAAAGGCTGTCGACGTGGCCTGGGCTCTCGTCGAGTGAGCCGTGATCTTTGGGGCTGGTTTGTTTGCTAGCCCGTAGCATGTCCTAATGCATGAAGTAATCCAGGACGAGATTGTCTGTGCAGAGACCGGGCACCCTTTCATCCTGTCTGCTATGGCCACAAATAATTGTGGGGACTTCCTGAAGGCTTTCGTTCGCTCGATATAGAAGGCGAGGGCCCTTCTTACATCGAGTGAGTGTAGGGTCCGCTCTCGGTCTGAGGCGTGAGGTCTTGGGTAGAACACGGGCAGGAAGATATCCTGGCTAGTATGAAAAGCAGAGACCACCTTGGGTAGGAAGGCTGGATGTGGTCGCAGTCGGACCTTATCCCTGAAAAATACCGTGTACGGAGGCTCTGATGTGAGGGCTCTTAGCTCCGAGACCCTCCTGGCAGATGTGATTGCCACAAGGAATGCGACTTTCCACGAAAGGTAGAGTTCGGAGCATGTCGCTAGGGGTTCGAAGGGGGCCTTAGTGAGCGCCCGAAGAACCAGGTTTAAGTCCCATTGTTGAACTGGATCCACAACCTTGGGGAACCTTTTAGCTATCCCCTTAAGGAAGCGGGCCACTATAGCGTTGGAGAAGACCGAGCCGCCCTCTATCGGTGGGTGAAGGGCTGAGATGGCTGCTAAGTGGACCTTTAATGAGGATGTGGATAGACCTTCCTGCTTAAGATGGAGAAGGAAATCAAGTATTGCTGGTAGGCTGATCTCCGTAGGAGATATTGATCGCCCCTCGCACCAGATGGAGAAGCGTTTCCATTTTGAAAGGTAAGTTGCCCTCGTAGAGGGCTTTCTGCTTTCCAGCAGGATTTCTCTCACTAGGCTCAAGCATTGCATTTCCTTTTGGCTCAGCCATGGAGCTTCCATGCCATTAGATGGAGAGACTGAAGGTCCGGGTGACGAATTACGCCCTCCTGCTGGGTAAGTAAGTCTGGCCACAGTGGGAGGTTGATGGGAGGTTGTTATCAGGAGGTCCAGGAGGGTGGGGAACCAGTGCTGGCGTGGCCAAGCTGGAGCAATCATTATAAGTGATGACCTGTCTTTCTTTATTTTTGACAGAACCAGGTGGATCAGTGGAAACGGTGGGAATGCGTAGAGGAGATCGCCGTTCCATGCAATTTGGAAGGCATCCGCCAGCGAACCCTGGCTCAGGCCCCGGAAGGAGCAGAATTTTCTGCACTTGGTGTTGTCCTTTGTGGCGAAGAGGTCTAGACGGGGAGTCCCCCAAGTCTGGAAGATAGATTGGACCACATCCTGACGTAGCGACCATTCGTGCGCCCGAATAGATCGACTCAAGGAGTCCGCCAGAGTGTTCTGGGCTCCCAGAAGATAGGAAGCTTCCAGGTGGATTCCTCGGGGAATGCAGAATCGCCAGAGGTCTAGGGCTTCTCTGCATAGGGGGGAGGAGCGGGCCCCCCCTTGTCTGTTTATGTAGAAAACAGTCGCTATATTGTCTGATTTTACCGCCACACACTGGCCCTTCAGGTAGTGTTCGAAGGCCTGACAAGCTAGGAACACTGCTCGCAGCTCTCTTACATTGATGTGGCTGGACAGGTCCTGTTGGGTCCACCGGCCCTGAGTTTTAATGCGGCCTAGGTGGGCTCCCCATCCCAAGTCCGACGCGTCCATCACCAACGTTAATGCTGGCTGTGGTTTCTGGAAGGGTAACCCCGTACATACCACGTCCTTGGCTGTCCACCACTGTAAAGATGTCAGAATGTGAGGAGGAATGGTCACCACCTTGTCCAGCAGGTCCCTGGATGGTTGATAGACTGAGGCTAGCCAAAGCTGCATGGGCCTTAGGTGCAGCCTGGCATGGGGGACGACATAGGTGCAAGCCGCAAAATGACCCAACAGCCTTAGACATGTCCGGGCTGTGGTCATAGGGTGGTGAGACAGCTCCTCTATTAGGGTACCGATGCTGTGGAACCGCTGTAGCGGGAGGGATACCGTGGAGGTAATGGAGTTCACGATTGCCCCAATAAACTCTATTTTTTGAGTTGGTATCAGATTGGACTTCTTTAAGTTTATTAATAGACCTAGATCGTCGAAGGCACGTTTGATAAGGGCTATGTGTTCTTCTACTTGCGTGCTGGAGTTCCCTTTCACCAGCCAATCATCCAGGTACGGAAACACATGCACTCTGCTTTTCCTGAGGAAGGCCGCTACCACTGCCATGCATTTTGTGAAGACCCTGGGTGCCGTGGATAGCCCGAAGGGGAGTGCTGTAAACTGGAAATGTTCGTTTCCTACCACAAATTTGAGGAATTTCCTGTGCCTCGGGATGATCGATATGTGGAAGTACGCATCCCTGAGGTCGAGGGTGGCGTACCAGTCCCCTGGATCCAGTGACGAGGTGATTGAGGGTAGGGAGATCATGCGAAATTTGATCCTTTTTATAAACCTGTTCAGGCATCTGAGGTCCAGGATCGGCCTGAGGCCTCCTTTTGCCTTTGGGATCAGAAAGTACTTTGAATAGAACCCCTTCCCCTTCAGTGCTTCTGGGACCTCTTCGACCGCTCCGAGGTCTAGGAGCTGTTGGACCTCCTCGCGGAGGAGATGTTCGTGAGAGGGGTCCCTGAAGAGGGACGGGGATTTGGGGGGGCGGGGGTGGGGGGTAGAGTGGAATTGGATAGAATATCCCTCCTCTACTGCAGGACCCATTTGTCCGTTGTAATACGGGCCCAAGCCTGGTAGAAACGGGATAAGCGGTCTCGGAATATTGGAAATGGATCCTTCTGTTCTGGTACTCCAACCTCGGGCGGTCCTTCAAAAGCCCTGTTTTGGGCCCTGAGATTTGCCCGGGGGCCCATCGTTCTTCCCAGAAGGGGGGTATGATCTTTTCCTGGTGTGACCCCCGTTGTTATTCCTGCCCCTCCTACGGCCCGAGTCCTGTCTATGATATTGTTGGTAGGGACGTGGTGGAGGCTGGGGCTTAAAGTGGCGCCTTTGGGTAGACGGGGTATGCATCCCCAGGGATTTTAAAGTTGCTCTGGAATCCTTGAGGCTATGGAGCTTTGAGTCTGTTTGCTCGGAAAAGAGCGATTGGCCCTCAAAGGGGAGGTCCTGCACTGTCTGTTGGACCTCATACGGAAGCCCCGAGGCTTGTAGCCATGAGCTTCGGCGCATGGAGATTCCCGAGGCCATCACTCGGGCGGCTGCATCCGCAGCATCCAGGGCTGACTGGAGGGAGGCCTTGGCCACCTCCTTACCCTCATTTGTTAACGCCGCGAATTCCTTTTTTGAGTCCGGTGGTAGTGCATTGGCGTATTTTTCCACCGAGGACCAGGAGTTAAAGGTGTACCTGCTCAGGATGGCTTGCTGGTTTGCCACCCGGAGTTGTAGGCCCCCCGTAGAGTACACCTTACGGCCATAGATGTCCAGCCTCTTAGCATCCTTGGCCTTTGGCGTAGGGGCCTGGGTCCCCTGCCTTTCCTTATCGTTGGCAGCCGCCACGACCAGGGACCCCGGAGTGGGGTGTGTGTACAGATACTCGTATCCCTTAGGAGGTACGAAGTATTTTCTTTCTACTCTTTTTGGGGTAGGCGATGCAGAAGAGGGGGTCTGCCAGATGGACTTCATAGTCCTATCTATGGTTTTTATTAGCGGCAGAGCTACCCTCAAGGGGACCGACGAGGTCAGAATATCTGTCATGGGATCCTCGGATTCTTCGACAACCTCCTGGGCCTGGATTCCCAGGTTGAGGGCCACCCTCCTAAGGAGGTCCTGGTGAGCTCTGCCGTCCTCCGAGGGGGAGGCTAGGGCCGAGCCCGCCACCGCCTCGTCAGGTGATGAGGAAGAGGAGCCCTTGGTGAAGGGGGGTTCCTCCTCATCAGGAATGTCCCGTGGCGTCGAGGCGTCGGCTGCGGTGCCGGTATGCTCGGCACCGGCCCCTTGCGGTGCCGTGGTGCGCGGGGGTTGCCGATCCCCCTCCGGTGCCGTGTCTGGGCGGGAAATTGTTTCGGATCTACTCCGTGGTCTGGAGAAGGTCGGTGCCGTAGAGAGGGAGCGGGATGAGTGAGCCCCTCTCGATTGGTGATAGGCCCATGGAGTCCAGAAGGGCCAATTACTGGGGTTCTGCCATGCCGGTCCCCACGGTGCCGGGAACGCGTCCCTGCGGTGCGGTGATGACGAGCGCGAACGGCTCCGTCCGGAAGCGACCGAGCCCGCCTCTGATTCCGATGGCGATTCGCTCCTCGGTGACCATGGCGGTGCCGTGGACCTTGGCGTCGGGGATCAGCGCCGGGGAGAGTGATGGGCCAGCATCGGCGTGGGCTTGCCCCTTGACTGACGGGGTTTACCCGACGCCGGAGTTGCGGTTGCGGAGCCGAGGCCGCTGTGGCGCGGTACCGTGCCCTCTATGAGGTCCCTAGCGGCCTCGAATGTCTCAGGGGTGGAGGGAGACCTTGTAATCTCTACGTCGTCCCCGAGCTCCCGTGCAGGGGAGACCTCCAGTGCCGGGCTCAATCGCCCAATGTCCCGGGGTGGAGTCGATGGCCTGGGTGTCCTTGGGGTGGCAACGACGTGGCCCAACGCGGGTCGCACTGTGTCCATACCCCTCGCACCGTCCTTAGGAGGCGGTGACCGGCCTCTATCCGGGCGGTGCTTCTTCCGCGGGACCGGCGAGGAAGATCGGTGCCGGGAGCCCGGCTTCGGTGCCAACGATACCCGGTGCCTATCTCCTTTTTCCTTGCCCTGACTCGAGGGACCCGGTGCCGGGGAGCTTTTCTGCGGCGTCGAGATCGTAGTCGGCACCGGGGCGCTGGGGGAGGGTCTAAGTGCCGCCTCCATGAGGAGTACTTTAAGTCTCTGAGATCGGTCCTTTTGCGTTCTGGGCCGGAACGATCTACAGATTTTGCACTTCTCCCCCAAGTGCTTTTCTCCCAGACACTTCAGGCAAGTGGAGTGCGGGTCGCTCCTGGGCATAGGTTTGTTGCACTCCACACACTGTTTGAAGCCTGGGGCTCGAGGCATGCCCCGGCCCCTGGGCTCAGCAACTACTGCTAAGTAGACTAAAAACAGAAAAACTAGAACCGAGAAAAAAAAAGTAAAAACTAACTAACCAACTTTTAAACTCTAGTTAAGGCAATAGAGGAGAGCTAGGGCGGATCTCTAACACGAGAGACCCGAGATCCGACTAGCCGTCACTGCGGTAAGAAGGAACTGGCGAGGGGAGGGTCGGCGAGCCCTTATAAGGGGCGCTATGGAGGCGCGACTCCAGGGGGCTCTGTAGCCGACCCTCCGGGGATGCTAGGGAAATCCTTTCCGGCAGCCGTGCACGATGCGCGCGCACACACCTAACTGGAGTCGACATGAGCAACCACTCGAAGGAGAAGCTTGAATTTTTTTCAGAGGCTTTTTTTTTCTGCTTTATAGCTAGCTGTAAAAACAGAAGCCTTACAGCCTTGACCACAACTGAAACAAGGCAATCTAACAGATACCATGTTGTAGCATGTTTGTTTTTAAGACAGTTTTCTGATCAGGAATTTTAAGAAATAGTAGTGATAGCCAAACAAATTAAATTTGCAGTAGCAAGTTTATCAAAATTGATTGGTGGCTTCCTCTATGTGGTTTCTGTGCATAGTAGACAACCCATTGCAGTTTAATTTAAGAAAGAATCACAAACCATAAGATGAACCCATAGCAGGAAGAGCAGAATAGTTTGTCTCAATGCCATATAGCAAATGGAAGCAGCAGCAAATGACAGGGAGGGATGGAATGGAAGAGATGTTTTCTCCTGTTCACTCACTTGCTCTTTCATTTACGATAACGTGATTCTTTTTTCTGTCACTGCTACGACAATAAACACTAGTTTACATCATAAATATTCAAATATAAAATTGGTGGGGGAGGTCTCTGCAAGTATATTCCTGTTACTAAATGTGTTAGCACACGGAGGCCTCAAACACTGCTGTGGCCATTATACAAACACATGGTAAGAGAGAAGCCTCCAATAAGTTCACAATCTGAAAAGAAAAGCAGCATACAAAAGATGGGAGACAGAAGTAAACATAGGTAAGTATTTAAAATCAGAAACTTAACACTGAACAGCCAATGGCCTACAAGCTCATCTTACCCAATTTTATCAAATGATGTTTCTCCCACTGTGGCCCTATATTAACAGTACAGTTTTGCTTTGGGTTATGATACGTAAGAGCTCATAAGGATTTGACAATTTTATCACAATACCTTTGCCAGTATTTTTAAACTCAAAATCATTTTGTACATGTCATGCTATTGCTTATTTAGCATGAAAGGCTAAAAAACATTTTGCCAAATCAAGTCCAAATATTATTCTGCATTATCTGATTGTGCAGGCCTCATAAAAGCTGTATTAAGGGTAATCTTACTTTACCTCTATTTAGCTTGCAAGCCTGTTCATCTTTCCTAAAGGGTAGCTATCAAAATCTGTTTCATATTTTAGCTTTCAAAATGGTGCATCTCTACTATTTTTCATGTCTTAATTTTAATCTAATTATTGTTAAATCCCTTAACATAACTCAACATACAAAGCACAATAAAATGTAAGCTGCCCTTTTCCCTTAAACAAACTAATTTCACTTCAAGGACAACCTAATAGCAAAGGGATTTATGCAAAGGCCTGAATTTTGTGTCTTTTTGTTTAAGAAAGGTTTTCTGTCTCTTTCATCCAGCAGACTTTAAAAGCTACATTTTCAAAATCAGATGCCTGCAAGATAGGTGCACAGATGAACAAACAGGTATTATTACCCTCTTCACTTAGGAATACAAAAAGTGGTCAGTACCTGTACAAATACATATTTTTGTTGCCAAATTTTGCTGTCCAAAGGCTAGATTAACTCCTGATTTATGTTGGTTTCTGCCAGTATAACCCATAATGAAGGACACCCAGCAACAGACAGTCCCTCCTTTGTGGACCTCACGTAATTGAAAGAATGGATGGAGGGGGCAAGGGCATCCAAAGAATGTTTGATTTAGGGCATCTTCAGTGCAACCTCTGCCAACAGTGCTCCTATATAGTTCACAGCTGGCATTAATATTAATATGCCCATGGTGGTTCATACAGTACAGATCTAATGGTGGAATTTTTTATTTATTTTTTTTTTTTTGTGGGCTACAGTCTGAGGTCTTCAGATGAGGAGGGGCTCTCTCCAACAGTTGGCTAATGGAAGGGCTCCAACCTCACCCATTTTCCTATATGCTCAGTGTTTCCACAACATTATTCTCTTTTTGCCATATATTACAATCAGGTCTGCACCTCTGTCAAAGAAACATTTAGTGACTCAGTAATGGGGAAATTGGAAGCACCCTACATCACTGCAGAAGCTAATTTGGGCCAGAGAGCCTGTAATAGCAACACTTACTGCAGAGCTAAGTGAAACTTCTTCCTCTAAAACAAAGCCATAACTTCAAAAGCTCTTCACTGCCCTTAGTTCAAGCACACAGACTTAAATGTGTCTCAAGAGATACTGGAAAGGTGAAAAACAACAAGAAAGTGCAGCTAAATTAATGGGGCAAGTAGAAAGCTAGTGTACACTAAGATTAAAATTTAGCCTGACAGATACTGCAGAATATTTCCCATGCTATGCCAAACATATATGCAAAATAACTGGTTCTGTACAGGTAAAATGTTTCAATGTTATTTCCAAAATAAATTAAATAGTAAGCACCACAGTGTGATCAGTTGTCCTAGACTGTCTTGGCACTCTGTTTGAGGACCAGATTTTACTCCCTGGTACATAGTATGGAAGAAGAGTTTAAGGAATCTTCCCAACAACATTACATAGAATTGCCATTATTCTAAGGATTGGCAAACAGATCCCTGTGGTCCCATCCCTGCCCTACCTCTTTCCCCCAAAGGCCCACCCCAGCTCTACCTTTGCCGCCCAAGATCCCACCCCGTTGTTCATTTCTCTGCCCCCCTTCTTCTGTCACTTGCTGGATCATCTCAAAGGAGCCTCCCTGCAGATACAAGGCAGCCCCGGCTGAGCAGAGGCTGGCGTGAGTTAAGTGCCTCCCCCTGCTCCACAGTAACCAGACTTTTGGTTGGGGTACCATTTAGGGTTGTCAGGTCTCTCAAGATCAGACACTTGGAAATCCTAAATGGCACCTGAATACAGTTGTTAAAAACCAGACTGTCCAGGTAAAAAATGGATGGGTGGCAACCCTAATCTTATGTAGCTTAGGTAAAAGGCCAGGTATTGCTGCTGTCTATATGCTCAAGGAAGCCCCATCTCATCGAGGGAGAGGTAGCATCCCCACAGGATGTGGGGAGGAGACAGGGCCATTGTCTTTGCTCCCTCCAAAGTGGCCAACAAAACAGAACTGACGTGTGGGTAGTGAGGGGGGTGGCGCCAGAGGCATTGCATGAAGGAGCATGATAGCAAATACACCACTTCCCTTGCATGTCAGTACCAGCAAGGTTTGCCTCCTGATGCCCCCTAAAGGAGTGCAGCTCAGTATTGCTCCTCCACTGGGCTGTGCCTTAAAGGTATCATGTGCCTTTTAATGCTTTTGAAAATAAAACACATTAATTTGGAACAATTATAAAACCAACTTAACCTCCGTACACATTCAGAGAAATACTGTTACATTTTAATTGGATCCTATGATCAAATAAAATCTCAACTAAAAATACTGTGACAATCGCACAATATGCAAATCACATGCTGCTTTCAAAATGTTTAAATTTCACACACTGTTATACGCATGTAACAAAAACCAAGTAATCCCTTATGTTAAAAGACAATTAGTAACTTGGAAACAAATCCCTATTGAAGGCATCGTTATGAATGATTAAAACAGTCAAGTGGGTGACACTACCCGAAAGCCCAAATTTGAAAAGTTAGATGCCTACATTTAATTCAAGTTTACAATAATCATTTTGTCTGACTGACTCATGAAGAAAAGCATCAGCACCAGAACAATCAGACGTTATAATCTAATCATGTTCAGTTGAATAAGAAACACAGGATCTTAGATGTGAACATCAATTTCTAATTTAAATAACACAATCGATTACTTTTATATTATCCAATATTTCCTAAGAATGAAATTAGGAAGGGTCCAACTTTATTACATGTTTAATGTTCCTCTATTTCAAATTGAGCTGCAATGAATAAAAGTTTGTTCTGTCTTACTATGCATTCACATTACGGATGATATCAGCACTGATCTTGGAATAGTGTTTATTAGTTTCCTTCTGCTAGAAAAACAAGTAAAGGGAACACAAAAATGCAAAATTATTTTTGCGGGTATCACCAAAATTGTGGGTTTTTAAAAAAATTGTTTTATGGCATGATGTTAGAAGGATATTTTGGGGGAGGGGAAAGGTATTTATAGCCTATTCTACCATCTGATTATAGCAACATTAAAATAAATTCATTTTCGGGGCTAAGCTACGTAATTTTTCTTATATATATCTATGAAAAGTTGGAGTGGGTAAGAACATCGTATACCTTCCACACACATTCCTTTTCCTGAAATTAAACTCAATGCCCTTAGAAGAAGACTGCAGTTGTAAAGTTATTACTTCCATTGTTTAACAGTCATTTGAGGACATTAAAAATACCCTTTTATTCTTTCTCTAACACAAAGACATCATCATGTAAATATATTCTGAAGGACTGATTAAAATATACTGATCTCAGACTACAACATGATGATTTAAGAGGCAATAAATATGCATATTAGTTAGATAGGTGCTAACCTTTTCATATGATGTTCAATGGTGGAAAAAATAGCTGATCAATACATAAAAGTGAATTCTTCCCATGACAGAGTTCTGATGGACTATCTGTGTGGATGCCACCTAGGCCCACCCACTAATTCTAAGTTTTAAAAATTATTATGAATGTTTGCTGAACATTAAACATTTTAAACTGCTAAAATAATTAAAATATTTATACAACAAGATTCCAGGATTGCCAATTTGTGTCATTTTGAGATCTATAATATCTGTTCCGTCAGACTGTGAAGCAATGGAAACAGCTATAAGCTCAATTTTTGTTCAGAATTTCACCAGGCTGAATCATCACTTGGAATTCATCATCAAATTTTTAAGTTCTCAGCCATTTTATCTTTACAAGTTATATGTGACACAGCAAGGCATGTATTCTATGCCATTCCAAGAATCCTAAACCACTGTGATCTCAGATGTAACTCATCAGATCACCATTCTTACTCTACAGCTAATTTGTTTGCAACAATATCAACTCACAGACTTTAAGGTCAGAAGGTACCATCACGATCATCTAGTCTGACCACCTGCACAGAATCTTACCCACCCACCCCTGTAATAGACCCCTTACCACTGGCTAAGTTACTGAAGTCCTCAAATCATGGTTTAAAGACTTCAAGCTACAGAGAACCAACCATTTACGCTAGTTTAAACTTGCAATTGACCTGTGCTCCATGCTGCAGAGGAAGACCCAGGGTCTCTGCTAGTCTGATCTGGGGGAAAATTCCTTCCTGACCCTAAATATGGTGATTGGTTAGACTCCAAGCATGTAGGTAGGAGAGACCTACCAGCCAGACACTTGGAAAAGAATTCTCTGTAGTAACTCAGAACCCTCCCAATCAGTGTCCTATCACCAGCCATTGAAGATATTTGCTGCTAGTGATTGCAGACTGGCTACATGCCATTGTAGACAGTCTCATCACACCATCCACTCCACAAACTTATCAAGATCAGTCTTGAAGTCAGTTAGATTTTTTGCCCCTATTGTTCCCCTAGGAAGGCTGTTCCAGAACTTGATTCCTCTGATGGTTAGAAATCTTCATCTACTTTCAAGCCCCTCATTCACCACCCACACAAAACACCACAAATCTCACAGCACAACACAGCCCACTCTCAAATCAACACAATCATTCACACGATATAACCAGCATATACAGTAACCCAAAAATATCCCTCTGAAGTCTAGAATGTCTGTTGAGTCAGCAGCGTTGGTGTAGCTATATCGGTCACAGGATATTCGAGCAACGAAGTGGGTGGGTAGTCTCTTTTAATGGACCAACTTCTCTTGGGGAGGCAGGCAAGTTTTTGAACTTACACAGAGTTCTTCTTCAGGTCTGGGAAACATATTCAGAGTGTCATAGCTAACTACAAGGTGGAACAGATTGTTTAGTATAAAAAGTTAACACATTTCAAGGAATCATTTAAGGTGACATTGTCTGTTAGCACCCCTCCAGTCATGGAAGGAAGGGAAGGCAAGTGGAGTGGAGAAGGCTGGAAGGGACTGTTTGTTGGTGGTGGTGGGTTATAGATTGTTGCAATAAGCAATAAATCCAGAGTGTAGTAATTGTCTCGTTTCACCCTTATTGGGGAATTTAGTGTACTGGTTGAGGTACACTACATGTTGTCATAAGCATGTGTAGGATCCACGAATTTTGAAAGGTGTGTTGTGGGGAGTGTTGATATTGTAGCTGTGGAGATATGTCTGTAGGTTTGGCATCTGTTGTTCTGGCAGCACCTGATGCCGCTTTGAGTTGGTGTGGCCAAATCTGTGGGAGCTTAGAAGGTTAGGAAGTTGTTTGATTGCCAAAACAGGGGGGCTGAGTCAGGGTGAATCAATGGAAACAGCTACAAGCATGGTTGAGAATATGCTTGTTTAGATTATGACCAGGTTCAGTCATCACTGGAATATGCATCTGTCACAACCCGATTTTTAAGAGCTGAGCCATTTTTGCCTCTTTATTTATTGCAGAGTTGCTGTAGGTGGGATTTGTAGGTGAACTGGACACACAACTTTATGAATTACATGTGCAACACTAAGGTCTTTCAGCTTCTACTATTTTTTTAAGACTTCTAAATACAGGCTAAATCACAGATGGAAAATGAAATAAACAGCTACATATAAATGTATCATATATAGTATGTAGCTCATTGGGCCCATGTAGCCAGCAGTCCCCAAAAGCAGATGCTCCTAAGTGCATTACAGTTTGTGCACTAATAACTATACAAGGAAGATTCATGCCAGAAACAAGTCTTTGGGTTTTCTTCTCTTTTTGTCAATTTGTGTCACAATTTAAATGTTACTTAAAGCAGAGGTGGCATTTTATATTTTTATTAAGTGGATACAGTAAAGGGTATTCACTCTTTACCATAGCCAGATTTCAAACCCACTTAGCTGAGGGCAAAACACTGAGTAAATCCAGAGAAGGGCAAATCATAAAACTCCCACACATTTGGCATGAGAGCTGTTTTTGACAGAAGGAGAAAAGATAAGTAAATACACGCGATCACACTTCCAGGATTACTTGCTCTAGTTCTGTTACTTTATTTAAAGAAGTAGTCTCATCATGGTATAACTCTCTTATAATTCAGATTAGAACAGTGTTAATGTTTCCCCCTCCTTCCCAAAACAGACATAAAACCAAAACATACTAGTAGCCAGCCTTTCTAGAACAAATCAGCATCAACTATACTCAGTTCCTGTGGGCTTCATGACTTTGAAAGCTGTGGAAAGGATGGGAGCAGAAGGGCTGTTGAGGATGGGGGAAGGAATACAGCCTACAGTCTCCTCCCTAGTTAATATAGCTTGAAGCAGAATTAATCACTTGGGATACTCTCCATGATAAAGAATTTCCCAGGAAGGCATTTATCTTGTGCTCATCTACATAGTATCAGAGTTCTAGAGGGGGGCAGCAAGGGCCAAGATGGTTTCTGCTAGTGGGGCTCTAACTGACCCATGCTGCCTTCAAGCCAGAAGGTTGTTGGAGAGCGCCAGAAAAAAAACACAGGAGCTCAGTGTGGTTTGCTCTGATATTCTACAGATCCCAGTCGACTGTGGGCTTGGGGGAGAAAAGAGGTGGAATAGAGTATTAGCTAATTTCAGGAGAGAGAGAACAATGGAATGATACAAGAAAATCATCACACTATCCCAGCAATATTGTGTTTGGGTTCACATTGTCACAATTCAGGGTAAACGAACCTGTATTCACCCATCATGACCCACCAAGGGCACCCACTCTCTCCTCCTGGCTCTTCAGTCATCACCTTCCTTGGCAAGAGACCTGTATCTTTTTCCCTCCTGACCAGAGGTTTCCCATGCTGCACAGTTCCCAGCTTACCTGATGATACACCCAACATGCCAGACTGCTTAGAAGCCCAGCACCTTAGATTTTTTTCTCTTTCTCAAAAGGCTGTGAACAGCATAATGGCCGTCGGTTATAAATTACCACACAGCTCTTGATAAGAGAGCAGCTTTATTCTTAAGGTGAAAGCATTACAGAGCAAATATTAAAAATAATGTATAAAAACCCATGCACATCAAAAAGCTTTCCACAAGTCACTGTAATTCCAACTTCGGGCTCTGGTAGGTGTCACTCCTTCAAAACCCATATCTGGGTCTTCAAGCTGATTACTGCCTCAGATTCAAAGCTAGAACAATCATGAATAGTTCAGTCTTTCCTCCAGGCAGCCTGGGCCTTTGATCTTGGCCTCACATAACAACTGATCATCTGACAATGCATCCTCCTCAGAGGTAGCTTCAAAAGGCTGGGGTTTTTGCATATTTGCAGGTGAGGAATATACATCACACTTCCCCCTTGCTATTACCTAGGAAAACCACTTCACCCTTTTTGTTCTAAAGTCTATTCTTATCTGGCACATTGTTCAGCATAGTCCTTTGAACCTCCAAAGATCACGTGTGACATCTCCCTCACTGGATATGCAATCCCAACCCACCATAACACATGTATCATTCATTTAATACAATGGAGCCCAAGAAACTTTATTCAGTAAGGCAGGGGTCGGCAACCTTTGCCAATCCCTGTGCCAGCCCTTCCTCCCCGACCCTCAGCCAGTACTGGTGGCTCCCTCAGCAGAGAAAAAGCAGTGGCCACCTGGAAATTTGGCAGTGGCCACAGTTGAAGAAAAAAGTGGGGGCTTCCCAGGCATCCCTCTGAAAGGAGCCGCTCATGGAAAGAAGCCACCCAGAGTAGCTCCTCCGGGCAGCGTGGCTAGGGATGGG